>JARHVA010003127.1:2105000-2151355 GCA_037957365.1 Torreya grandis | reverse complement strand
AGAACTACCCTAATATATACAGCTTAAAATTATGTGTACCTTTCCTCCTAAATCAAAATAAAATTTTGATAACCTTCTTGCATCATAGGATGAGGGGTTGAATGAGGCATGCATCTCCTTGACCCCTAGTCTTGATGCCTACCTCTTCTTTGTTTCATCTATGAATTACTTTAGCATTATTTTCAATGATAACCAAGTAGCTCCAAAAATTTCATCTATGTGCATCCAAGTAGTCTTAGCTTTCTCATATGGATCCTCAACTGTAGCCTCTAATAATGGTTCAATAAGGCATACCTATTTGATTTCCATAGTGTCTTCCATAATATTGGGTCTTTCTTCAGCTACAAGCTCTTATAGTTCATCAAGGAGCTTTGCATATTTTTCCCAATCTTGGTCATTATTCTCCATGGGAAATTCTTTGTCCACCTTCCCAAGTACTTGATCTTTTTCAATAAGAGATATCTCAATCTCATCCATGTCCTCCATTTGTACCAATATCTCATCAGGTCCATCCTTCTCATTTTTCTTGGGCATACCCAAAGTAGCATTGTCTTCCTGAGCTCCAAAACATTAATGGAATCCTCAGAGGATTCAACTTTCTATATCATATCATCATCCAAGTTTGTCATCTTAATTTCATCAATATCACTCATGAAATCATGGTCAAGCTGATGTCAATGGTCTTCTTCTTTAGGAATTCTCTCTACCTTAGCAATGGCTCTATGTGAGTTGTCTTCATGGCTACCTTCTAGTTAAATATGAGCTTATACTTGATATATATCAGCTACCACAAGATCTTAAGAAAATTCTTGATTTTGGATATCTGATATGTGATTAAGATGTTCTTGGGAAAAAACCTCTTGATGCACATCTGAGACTTCTTCCTATTGGATCTCATCTCTAACTTGCACTTATTCCTACAAATCATCTTCTTTGGCATTATGAAAGGTTGAACCATGCTCATACTTACCAAGTGGTGTTCCAATAATGATCTCTTCTTTTGACTTTGATAATCCATCATTAATAATTATGATTTCAATATGGAGTTCACTTCTTACCTCTTCAAGGAGTGGTATAGGATATTTTTGGATGGCTCTAAGAGAGATGAGATGTATGTTATACCTCCTTAGTCCAACTGCTTGTCTTTGATAATCATGTCCTCCTTTTTCATATTTCTCTTGATGGATTTTCAAGATGGAAATGACCTAGATTTTTGAGGAGGTAGGGGTGGGGGTTGAGTACCTTTGGGTTTTCTTGACTACATGATTTAACTCCAAGATGGAAAATCTTGAGGTCCTTCTTTAAGATTTTGATTATATTTATCTTCCTCCTTCCTTACCTTCAACTCCAACTCTTTGCTTTGCCTTGTTATATTATTTTGGAATAGCTTCTCTTTAATGTGGTTAGTGGATTCATGAAGATAAGGAACACAAGAAGATTCCTCAGGAGGGATGAGAGAGGTTTTCATAGGCTCAAATCCTACTTTAACTAGGGCTCTCAAATCTAGATTTGTCTCACTTTTACCACCCCATGACTTCACCAGTCAATTCTATCTTGAAACTTTGAAAGAATCTTTAAGGGGTTATTTAGGAAGGATAATGTCTTGGATCTCAATAGTATGTTATTCCACAATAATCTCCTTTTTTTGACAACTTTCTTGGATATATTTCCAAGAAGGGACAGTCTAAAGGACATATGAAGAACTTGAAATACTCAAAGAGTCACTTGGAATGGTCTCTTGGGGAAGAATGGGTGGCACATAATAAGGCTAAGGAAGGCACATGATATTGGTTAGGTTAGACCCTGTTGCTCTTCAAGGCCTTTTAGGTTATCCTCAATGCTTTGAATGTAACCACTTATGTCCATCATCTCATCTATGATATTGTTCCAATTTTCTCTCTCAAAAAATGTCCATCTTTATTTTACTTGTTGCAATGACTCTCTCACATGAATAATTAGGTGAGTATGGGCATCTTGGCCATAATACTTTGGTGATCATAATTCTAGTTTCATGCTTGTCAAGGCTCACTAAGGTCTACCTAAGTGATGGTATGGATGGCTCATGATAGGTCTAGTAGGGAGCAATATTTTGATGGGATTTCTTATTCACATGGAGGATTAGGACAATATCATTGCATGTATGATTGATATAGGCCCTCATATTACTGGTGAGGATCATGAGGAAGGTAAGATCCATTTAGTTGATAATAACGATCATGAGAAACTTGACAAGGTTTATCATAGCTTTGAAAAAAATATCGGTAGGGTGGATAGGCATTATATGGATCATGAGTACTAAATTAGGGATACTAATAAGGAGGTGGATAATAGGGATATTCACCATATTTATTCATATTAACCTCACATGTCAAATGAGATGAAAAAATTGACTAAAATATATAATGAGGCATACATGTTCTACTCATAACTAGAAGCTTTGATTTAGAGTTTCCATTGGTGATAACTTGCTTGATTCTAAAAGCTAATTAGAGGAAAGACACACTAGGATATTTCCACTCTTTTGGACCTTGGTCCCACCAAGTGTGCTAGAATTATTGGAGACTTAGATTTCACCCTAGTTGGAAGTAGAAGATTTTAGGTCCTACTTCCAAATATAGATCAACATGGACTGACCTCAGGCTATGGATATTCTAAAATGGGGTTAGACCTATAGTATTTTTAATGAGGATATCTCCTTAGATGTGTCATTTAGCTCATTTACACTAATAAAACCTACTAATGACTAGGGAAAAGGGAGAGGGAAATAACATGAAAAGGAAACCTAAGCTAAATGAGGCGATGCACCTAAATAATGGTTGATCCACTCCATTTGAGCTCTTATTAAACACTAATGAGACAAGTAAAAGACTAGATCTAGGACTCCAAGTATCTATCATTCATCAATATTTCATGCAGAGGTTCACCAAATGATCAAAATCTATGGGAAATGATGGAAAGATCTAATAAAATACACTAACCAATTGAAGTATCCACTTGTGGGATCCAATCAAAATATATAAAAAACTAAACATGATCTACATAACAAGATCAACTAGTAACTAGGTGATATTAGGACTTGGCAAGGGAGATATTTCTACCACATGCAAATAAAATTGACATGTACACACTATACCAGAACAATGAAATCTAAAATAGTTTTGTATTCATCTAAATAGGTTAAAAGCTTAATCTTAGCAAAGTTTGGTCATTCCCAAGAGAGGGAATAGAGGGATCCATTTTTTGGCTCAAAAGCCTCTATTTATTATATAAGGGAGAGAAAGATGGGAACAATGCATAGGAGACTGGAGAAAGGATCCTCATCATGTGGTGGTAGATCATTGATTACTTTCTACATATGTGCCTTCTTCCAACCAACTAGCCCTTTTTTACTCCAATAACCTTTGATCTCCTTTCATTAGATGAGAGATCCCATTAGAAGACAAGGGTTTATTTTTCTTGATGACAAAGTTTGTTTGAGTAGAATCAATTCCCTTAAATGTTCCTCTAACTACTAGTTCACCACCTTGGGGCCCTAAGCCCACTTAACTTATTCATGAGGATCAAATCCTCAAATCTTGAAACTGACAAAACCATGCCATAAATGGTGGTTAGTACCTTCCTTGTTAAGGATAGATCCATGTAAATAGATGATACCATTTACATTAATCACATATGTTCTTTATCTACATATATGGATCATAGGTCCATTCTATAGGTAAAAAACCAAACTAAGATTATTGGTTTTCCTATAGTATTTACATTGATGTAGACTTATAGACTACATAGACCCTTTTATGGATTATAATAGGTATAAATAGACCCACTTTATCTCTACAAGGATTGATATTTCACCATATGCATGAATCATCTTTAATAATGGTGAACATAGTCATATAAATAACCGTGCATGATACAAAATGTCAAAATAGAAGTCTATATTAAGCTTCAATGGTAGTCATTTATGTTCTTTATACTTGATTTCATGGTTATGCCTACTCTATGTCATTTGAATGATATTTAATAGTGATGGGATGATGTTTGTATAACCTTGTATGCCTTGGTCAAAAATTTCTCCTTATCTTGACCTCATCCATCAAATATTGCTCAAAATAATCAAATTTCTCCAAGCTATCTTTATTCTCTTTGGCCTCATAGATCCCTACTATCAGATCTTGACATTTTTGACCTCTTGTGCACTATTGGATCATGTTGTAACGATGCAACACAAGCCCTCAATCTAGATCCTCTAACTCCTTTGCCATGTTGACTCGAGCTCTCACCATTAGATCAAGATGCATGATTGAATGTGAACCATTGAATTTGTTTAGACCCACCATTTTAACTCCAATGCTATTTCATGAGACCAAATTTTGACATCTGTGTGCCCATATTTGATGTTTTCATGAACATTTTGACATTTATGTGACCATCTTAGGATTTTTGAACCCTAAAAACTATTTACCATGTCTTAATTTGGCATCTACACACTCATCATTTAACATTCACATGACTATGAATCTTTGAACCCTAGTAGATAAATGTTGAGATTTATTTTGATGTACGTATGAAAGTTCTATTCTAAAATTCAATCTTTGAAATATTATAACATGAGATATAAATCTCATATAGGCATGAAATTTGTAGAGTATGTTCCCAACATGAATAACTCCATGGCACTAAAATCCTTTGGCTCATGGGGACTTCCTAAGTGAAGATACAAAATGCTCAAACAAACTAGTTTTCCTCATTTTTGTACGACATCTTAGTGATATTTTGGTCCTTCAAACTTCTAAATTCATATTTTGGTCATTCCTTCAAGGTTATAATGAATTTATTAGACTTTTGAAACCTGGTTCATGTTCTCGAATGCTTGAAACACATGAGACTTGTTTTGACCCTCCATTTACAATTTTGGACCCATTTCTAAGCCACTTGATTTTATGATTCATTAATAACTTTGATCATCCCCTCTATCTAGATAAAATCTTGGTATGTGGGCTGAAATGGCTAAAAAGGACCATGACCCAAACCTTAGATAAAGGTAGATTGCCACCTAATAATTGAGACTAGCTCAACCATGCAACCTAATCATACTTATAACTTGGTGAGTGTGAGTGAACCAAGTTAACTCACACTATCAAACTAGTGAGGCTTAATGATATAATAAATTCAAACCTACAAACTTGGAAAGATTGAGTTATTTAATTACCTCAACAATACCAAAATGTGAACCAACTATTGCAGTAGATTGGCTCAATATATTCCATAAAAGTCCAACCTAGTAGGTGGTGACAGTCCCTGAAAGTGTTTGGAATATGAAATTGATTTGTATTTTTCAATATTAGGAACATATTTCATAGAAATATGTACCTTAGGTATGTCTCATTTTGAGGATATGTATAATAATGGTACCAATGTATATAATTCTACCACAAATGTGTATTTGAATCATATAACTATAAATCTAACCAATTTGAGATTTGTGTAAGTATGAATAACATGTTCCAAAATATGCCTCCACTATATATATCTAAAACTAAAATTGGTGTAAGTGTGTATAACATGTTTCTAAAACATGCCCACACTATATATGGATAAATATGAAAATTGATGTAAATGTCAATGTGGAGGACATGTTTCCAAAACATGACCCATTATAATTTGGGTATGTTGCATACTGAGTAAGTGTGGATAACATTTTCCAAAACATGGCCCCACAAAATATAAAAATATTAATGCATACCTTTATGACATGCCCACACTAATATTCCACACCCTTAAGGTGATAGAAGAATATAAACTATTAGTTACCTCACCTTAAAAAAATAAGATAACCATATAACTATGAATGAACCATGTAACATATAGGATAACATGTATAGGTAAATGTATCATTGAAACACATAGAATGTGATCAAATCAAGGCCTAATATGCATGATAAATATCATGGAAATGTCTAGATAGTAATAGAATAAGCTCAACAAGAAATAAATCACACACACAAGAGCACTCAAAAGCAAATCAACAATTAATGGTCCAAGGAAATTGCAAACAAGGGGCATGTTCAAATGCCACAAAATCAAATGGACATAACATAGTTAAATTCCCAAAAAATAAATAATGACATATTCAAATGTCTACACAATAATAAATGACATATGAAATAAGAAATAGGCAAATAAGGGCATGGGGGATGCAAATAATGGATTATATTCAAATGCTAAAATAAATAAGATAGTAAAAAGGCAAGACACTCATGGAAGTGCATGAATGAAATCATAAACAACTAACATAAACATAGTGTTTTCACCAACATGCCCCCTTTTCTCCAAAATGTGGGACCCCTTTAAAATTTTCATGAACCAGAGCTTCAGAGTTATTTCCTTTTTTTGTCAACAATGCTTGCTCAAATATTTAGAATATACACCACTTTGATTTTTATATTAATAGACCCATTTTAATTTATCTAAAAAAATAAAGAGTGTTTGTTATCTTTTAGTATATCATGGAACTAAAATTGTAGGTTGATTTTTACTTGGGTTTTCTAGAGTCTAGTTCCCTTCTTGGAATAACAAACTCATTATTCTCTATGGTAAATTGAGTTTTCCATATTTGATAGGTAAGATTAATGTATTTTTTTACTTTCATATTTCTTACTTAATAATTTCATTAATCTTTTATAGCTCAATAAAATTGGAAGTTTCCACATCATCAAGATTTAGAAAGGCTATTCCCTTATACCTATCAGATATGTTAGAGCCTAGGAGAGCCTAGCTAGATGGAAAGTTGCCATATCATCAAGAGTTAGAAAGGCCAATCCTTTAGACCTATTATAGATGTTATATACTAATAAAATGTTAAGTTATCACATCATTATGTGTCATAAAGGCTAGTCCCCTAGGCATCTCAGAGATATCAAATCCTGAAAGAGTCTAGCCAAATGAGATGTTTCCACATTATCAGGAGTCAGAGTGTCCAGTCCCCCAAACCTATCAAAGATGTCAAAGCCTGGGAGAGCCTAGCTGAATGGGAAGTTTCCATGTCATTGATCCAAAACTTAGAATTTCTAGTTGATAAATATTTCAATAGCATAGAAATAACACAGTAACAATGAATTCTCTGAGAAGAGATGTAGTATTACTCAAGATCACAATACAAATATGTGCTTATCTCTGGGAAGAGATGTCTGCCTCCCAATTTTGAGAAGCTCTTAATTTATACATATTATCTCATGGGAGATTGAGTGGCTCAAGGAATTAATGGGTGAAGACTTAAGATAATACAACATTCAAGGAGATAACTGTCACCGACAATTTGACTTCCAAAATTTAAAACAATACAGAGCTCAAGGAAATTTAACAATATAGAGCTCGAGGACATAACAGGTGAGGATTTAAAGCAATACAAAATTTGGGGAATTAACTGTCACCTGAATGATCACCTAAATTATTGCCTAGATCATTCCCCCCTCCTTGAAAATAAATGGTCCCCATTGCATAAATATTCCCCATCAGGTGTGGTAGGTGTGTCTTGATTTGATCCTTTGTGAGCCACTCACCTTGGTGGCTAAGCTGGCCTCTTTTGACCACTTGATAAAGTGGAATAGAGCATCCTCTTGTTGTCTTCATCTAATTATCCATAATTTGATCCTCTTCTATTGAGGCAAAACTCTATCAATCAAGCTCATCAATGTCTAGTTATCTAGCCACAATTGAAGTGTCCAATAGAGGTGGGTGATATGGTTTGAGAAGCTCCACATTGAATATTGGATGCAGACCAAGGTAGGTTGGTAGGTTCAACTCAAAAGCATTTTTTGTAACTTTTTTGTTGATGGTGTATGGACCATATCATAGAGGCTAAATCTTTCTGTGTGGGCCTACAAGTCATTCCTTCTGAAGCCGTAACCAAACCTTCTCACCCATAGCCAAATGGTGTGCAATCCTATGTTTATCATGGCATTGCTTATACTTCTGATTCATCTTCTCCAGGATGTCATGAACTTATTGTTAGATGTGTTTCATTTGTTCAATAAATTTTGTTGCTTTTACTACCTCAAATCTTCCATGAGGTGTGTATTCCATGGTGGAATATGGAACAACTATATCAATTGGTGCCATGGGTTGGAACCCAAAACATACTTGGAATGGACTATGCTTGGTTGAGATGTGCAATGCCTGATTGTATCCATGTTGTATGAAAGGAAGTCCCTCATCCCATGTGCATGGATGTTTGGAGTGATACATCTGAATCATGTGAATAATCAAGTGGTTTACCACCTCTGTCTGACCATCAATCTATGGATGGAAGGCTTTGGACTTCATCAGCTTAGTATCCATCATCTTCCATAGAATGGACCAAAAGATGCTTAGGAACCTGTTGTCTTGATCTAAGATAATGGACTTGGGGAGACCAATATGGAGCCATACATGACTAAAATATAGTTGAGCATTTTCCTTAGTAGATATATTTTTCTTACAAGCAATCATGATAGCCATTTTTGAAAAATGATCAACTACCACAAAAATACAGTCCTTGCCATGTTTGGAAGTGGGAAAACCTGAGAGAAAATCTATTGAGATGGATTCCCAAGGCTTGGTTGGTTCTGGCAATGGCATGTACAATCCTTGCTTCTTATTTGTTGGCTTGGCTATTACACATGGGGTCAAATATTTGAGATATCTTTCCACATCTTTTCGCATATGGGGCCAATAGAAGTGTTTTTGAAGAATTGCCAATGTCTTTTTGATACCAAAATGTCCAACTATCCTACTGAAGTGTGCTTCCCATATCATATTTTATTGATCTACAATAGGAACATGGATGTGCCCCATATGACAGAGGACATTATCTTGCAAATAGAAGTCAAAAACATGTTCACCTCTTTGGATCACTTGATATGTATTAGCAAAGGTAGGATCTACTTCATACAGAGCACCCCAAGTGGTAGTCTCATGTCCACACAGGTCAATAAATGTTGTGAGTGTCATAATTGGTGGGTGGCTTAGATAATTTTTAGCTATATTTGAGCTCCCCTTATTGTGTTTGATTATCAGGTGGAATTGCTGAAGATACGTGGCTCACTTTTGGTGCCTCTCATTTCATAATTTTCTTTGCATCTAGATGAATTCTAATGGTCTGTGCTCAGTGTGGATGACCATCTAATTCCCTAAGATGTAGTGTTTCTAGTGTTTGAAAGCTTGCATAATCACATAGAGATCCTTATCATATGTTGGATATTTCCTGACTGTATCAGTGAAAGTTTCACTGTGGTATGCAATAGGATGGTCATGTTGCATGATGATAGCTCCCATGGCATATTCATATGCATTTGTCATCAACTCAAATGGTTGATACAAATCTAGCAAGGTAAGAATAGGGGCTCAGTAGAGTCTACTCTTCAGATTCTCAAATGCCCTTTGTTGTATTTCACCCCACTAAAATGTAGCTTTAGCTCCTCCTTTAGTCACTTGGGTTAGTGACTAACCAACATGTGAAAATCCAAGAACAAACCTATGGTATAAATTTGTAAGACCCAAAAATTTGTGAAGCTCTGTGAGGGTCCTTGGTGTGGGCCTTTCTTAAATAACCTAAATCTTTTCTAGATTAACATGGACCCCTTCCTCATTCACAACATACCTGAGGTAATGAATTGTTGTCATTCTGAATGTGCATCTGTCAAGATTTGCATACAACTTGTGCTCCCAAAGAGTTTGAAGCACCTTATGAACATGTTGCGAATGTTCTTCCCATATTTTGTTATAAATGAGTATGTCATCTAGGTAGACAACCATGAATTAGTTGGTGAAGGGTCATAGTATTTCATCCATCATCCTCATGAAGGTTGCAGGTGCATTAGTTAGGCCAAAAGGCATAACCAACCATTCAAAGAGCCCTTCCTTAGATTTGAACCCAGTATTCCAGACATCAGTGGGATCGATGGGAATTTGGTGATAACCAAATTTGAGATCAATTTTGGTGAAGAACTTTGCACCATGGAGCTAGTCCAGTAGGTCATCGATCCTAGAGAGAGGGTAGTGATTCCTCATAGAGATTCTATTCAGGGCTTGGTAGTCAATGTAAAGCCTCCATGTTCCATCTTTATTTAGTGCCAAACAATTGGGATACCACAAGGTGAAGAGCTTGGCCTGATGTGACCCCTTTGGATCAATTCTTGAATCTATCTTTTTATCTCATCATTCTCCAAAACTGATATGCGATACATAGGAATGTTAGGCAAAGGTGATCCTGGGATCAAATCAATAAAATGTTTTACTAATAATGAAGTGGAATTCCTATGGGTGACTTGAATAAGTCATCATATTCTCCTGTGATTCATCCTATCTACTTTTGTTGTGTTGATTGTGTAGTCAAGACTGCAACATCAGCCTTCTCAGATTTCTATGTTTTGACCATCATGAGAACAAACTGCTTTGTCTTCTCCACCAATCTCTTGCATTTCTTAGCACTGATCAAGGAGACAGATGTGGGAGGTGGTACCTCTATTACCCTATAGCTCCATGTTATAAGAGTGAGGGTGATCCTTTGGGTTTATGATTCATAGATACCATGTCACTCATACATGAATGGTTGACCAAGGAGTACATCACAAACATCTAGATTGACCACATCACACAAGACTTCATCTTGGAATGGTTTTATAGCATATGAAAGAAGATGCTAATGGGTGACATGAATGTCGCTCCCTAGGCTCAACCATCTAAAACTGTAGGGATTTGGATGAGGCTTCATGGATAGATTTAGACTTTTCACAACTTTAGCAGAGATTAAATTCTCTTAACTCCCATTATCAAGAATGAAATGTAGAGGCTTACCTTTTACCCAAAATTTGGAGTGAAATAATCTTTCTTTATCATCTAGTCTTTCCTCATGGGTCTGTGATGAGGTGATGATGGTGTCAAGTTCAACATCTACAATTTCTTCTTCATCCTCTTCGACTGTGGGTTGTGTATGAGGTAGAGTAGCAGATGTCGAGTATTGTGACTTAGAGATCAGTGACTTGATGGCTCAAAATTCTTCTTTGGAGTGAGTTCCAGTTTTGTGGTAATCACACCATTTTCTAGCCTTCCCTTTTTAGGATTTCTTATCCTAAAACTCCTTCTACTTCCAATTTTAGCCTTGTGTTTGACCTTCCTTGTCACTTTTCCATTTTGAGGGTTGACTCTTCATATTCTTTCTACCATGCTTCTGTTCAATCTTCACTGCAAATTTATATGCCTCGCCAAGGGTTTCCAAATTGAAGAGTTCCATTTCCCCCCATATGTACCATTTTAGTCCACCATGATATTTGAGAGTCTTATGTTTCTCACTTTCTTGAATGCCCAATCTTGCAAATAAAGAATGAAAAGTGTCTATGTAATCTTGAATAGATTGGTCCTTACCTTGGCAAAGTTGTGTCCACTGTATGTACAAGTCATCATATGCTCTGATGGGATAGTATTCTTCTTTTACTACTTCCATAAAATCATCCCAAGTAGGTTCCACCCCAAGGCCAATGATATATGTGCTAAAGCTCTTTTTGTACGCTTCCCACTAGTTTTTCATGGGAAATGATGATTTAAAAAGAGCAAAAGTGATCTTTTCTCCATCGGTGAACTTATTTATATAGAAGTAGGAAGACAGTTGATCCAACCAATTTTCTACTGCATCAGCATTGATTTTGCCTTCAAATGTGGGAATATCAAAATTTACCTAAACCTTGAAGGGTTTTGGGGCACTGAAATGAAGTTCCCTAGATGAGGAGCCAGGATGTGTAGCCACAAATCCATAATTTCCCATTGGAAGTGTTTGAAGAATTTGAGCAAATTGTTTTAGCATCTGCGCTTATTGCCGTTGGAGGGCTTCATTCACCATTTCCTTGAAAGGATCAGATGTCTCAGTGTCATCCACCATTTAAAGTAATTTGGGGTGAATAGGTGGAAATTTTGGAAGCTCTATCACTTCCCACCCAAGTTTCCTATATCATAACCTCATCCTCGATATCATACACTCTCAAGACAAATCACTCTGATACCATTGATCCAAAACTCAGAAGTTTTGGTTGATAATTATTTCAATAGCATAGAAATAACATAATAACAATGAATTCTCTGAGAAGAGATGTAGTATTACTCAAGATATCAATACAAATATGTGCTTATCTCTGGGAAGAGATGTTTACCTCCCCATTTTGGGAAGTTCTTCATTCATACATATTATCTCATGGGAGATTGAGTGGCTCGAGGAATTAATGGGTGAAGACTTAAGACAATATAGCATTCAAGGAAATAACTATTACTGAAAATTTGACTTCCAAAGTTTAAAACAATATAGAGCTCGAGGACATAACGGGTGAGGATTTAAAGAAATACAAAATTTGGGTAATTAACTATCACCTGAATGATCACCTAAATTGTTGCCTGGATTAATAATATTGATCTAGCATGGCCAATCCCCTATACTTATCATAGATTTTAGATCTTGAGAGATCCTAGTAGAATGGGAAGTCTCCATGTCATTTGGAGTCAAAGAATCTAGTCCATAGACCTATCAAAGATGTCAAAGCTCATGAGAGCCCAAAAAAATGGGAAATCACCACATCATTTTGAGTTAGAGTGGCCAATCCTCAAGACTTATCAAATATTTTAGAGCTTGGGAGAGCTCAACCGAATGAGAAATTGTTGCATCATCTAGTGTGAAGATGAACTAGTTCCCACTTGTGACCTAGGAAACTTAGAATGAAGTATGTCTGAGACTCAAAGGCCAATTAAGGTGTACCACATGTCCCAGTGACACATCACTTAGTTAAGGGGAATAAAATGGAGTATAGAACCATACATAAGCACTGACTATTAATGGGAGGACTAATGAGTAAATGACATGTGTCAAAAATTAGGATTTAACTGAAGGGCCTCTAAGAGAATTACTACGTGTCTGCCATGCATTAGGCATTAATATAATGGGAAGCTAGACTTGATTGGATGATTTTTAAAATATCCCACTACCATTACTATATCTAGCTGGTGGCAAGGGATCATGGGCTTTGAATTCAATTATATATTTGGAAATAAATGGAGAAAATCCAACCACCAACTCAATTTTAAATTCATAAAAAGTTAGCTACCGAATTCCATTAATGTAGGGAGATGTATGCATACACCTATAAATCTTAAGAGAATCCCATTAATAGTTACCATTGTTTCCTTATAATAAATCTCAATTTCCTCACTTTCAAATTAGTACAAAACCCATGTATCCCCTGCCTCCTATGATTAAATCTCCCTAAATTCCCCCTATCATACTCCAATGGCTTCTACATCCTCAAACCTAAAGGCCAATCTTGAGTACCAAGACACCACTTTCCCTATTAGTTTAACCAAGTAACAACACTAAAATGATATATTTAAAGTGATTGAGTAGGTCCCCAAGGATTTTTCCAATGATGATGATTAGTTCAATGAGTACAAGGATGCCCTTTAGTCTTATAAAAGGTGTGGACTCCATAGAGTCATGACCAAACTAAAGGAATTTTTTTCACCGACCTACTAGGTAATATCCTCCATAATGCTATCCACATACAAGATGTTATCAATGATTGGGTGTGCTCACCTACCTATTAGTACCATATTATTGATATATTTAGGAATGTCTTCAAAGTGTACTACTCCTTAATAGACTTATATTTCTCATATAATGTAGTGGTAGTGTCATCTTGGATGAACACCTACCATATCTATGATGTCCTACATGACTGGGCCAAGAACTCTGATTATAAGTGGGTTAACAAGGAAAATATCAATTCCTACATAGTTTAGACTTTTCAAGAGGAGGTCTAAGTAGGCATGATCCTACTAAAAATATTTTTTAGAGAAACAGACTACCATCATATCAATGAGTTGTGGGTGCCCCTTCTCTACATGATCTTGACTTGATCAAACATCTAAGACATTGGAGGCTTGATCAACTTCAAGTTGGTCCATGCCATTAAATATGCCAAAAATGGAGGACAATTTACATGATGAGCTATTTTCTCAATTTAATTTATGGGATGTTCTCATTCAATCCTCAACCTTTCCTATATTGGTTCCCAGTGGCCAAATCATCCACATGCTCTTATAAAATTTTTATGTCCACTAGTTTTACTGGCATGTCTAGGATGTCTATGCAAACTTCTACCTAATGGTGTTCCTAGTAATCAATGAATCTTTGATGCACTAACTCTCTATCACAACCATTGGGGACTATTGGTTGTACAAATATGACATAGTGATTTAAGTTATAAGATTCCTATAATACCCCCTATGCTTTCCATATTTGTACCTAACAACTTATCAAAACTTGAGATCACCTATGAAATGGTGAATGACATCTTTAGATTCTACATATAACATCAATAGAAGGCATGCCCATAGCTCTAGATCACCCTATGAAACCACATCTATAGGAACTTCCCTTTGATATAAAATATGGTAGCCAGGTGAGACTCCTTCACCTAAGTAAAATGCAAGATTCGATAGTGGGGCCCTGAAGGGGTGATTTGGGCCCATTTGGCATAATATTCAACTCATATCAACATCAAATACAACCATCAAGCTAAATATGATGATGAACTCTATTTGAATGTCATTGATGACTAGGAATTTCTATCCCAAATAGTAGTAAAGAAGAAGAATAAAGGGAAGAAGGATTAGGTAGGCCCCTCTACAACTCCTTAAATTTTTTATTAGTCTATGGAGGACATAAGTATAATAGCTTCATCCATCACCTTGAGAATATTTTAAGGTGTCTCGTCACCTTATCCTCTTTGAGCCCCAACCCTAACTCCAACTCCGGTTCCACTAGATAATGTTAGGCAACCCAAGCATAGCCTGCTTAACCATCATCACTACAACATATGATATTTGATATAGTTAATCACTGGAGAGTAAGCCCAAAATGAGGAACCTAAAAATAGCCCATCTAGGTTCCCCTTCTCACTCTTCCATCTCCTCCTATTTCCCTTCTACCCCTTTCTCCTACCTCACTCCAACTCCCTATTCTAGTGCCCACTAGTATAGATATGCACCCTCTATTTCCCATTGCTTCCCATCCATATTTCACCTAAGTACCCTTGACCTAGGTCCTTATGAGTATACTCACTTCCTTATTCCCTTCCAATCCTCCCATATCATATCCTAAACTCTGTTGAGTATGTTCATTGATGTTTTATTGTCATTAATGTCAAGAGATCATGTGGTATTAGTGCATTGATTACAAAGTGATTAGATTGATGTTTTGGAGAGTGTTTGACTTAGAAAGGCAATTTATGGATCATATTTATGGCATGTACATGTTGTGAATACCATATTATATGTTATGAGTGATTATAATTCTTATAGAAGTGGATGAAATTCATCAAAATAGTCATATGAATGTCTAAGCTCAAGTAGTCATCTTGATAGACCAAGCTAAGTAATAAGATTGATTATGACATATTTTGAACATGTGAAGGTTTCAATAGTAGTTTGATACATGGATGGATTCCCCTATGTGAGAATATCATATGTTTTAAATTTTAGGTCTAGACATGGAGTATAGTAAAAGTTATTAAGGTGAAAAGTTAGCTTCTCAGATAGAATTTACTAAGTTCTTATACTTAGCCAAATTTGTGATAATGAAGATCTATGGTGAGCATTAATTGAATCAAAGATCAAGTATTTCAAATGCCCAGATAAGGATCCAATAGAGTGTATGATATTTTTAGATAGAGATAAACATTACATGTGAAGTTAATATGTCAAAGGATGCTCAGAAGGCATGCACTAGTGACATGTGTCTCAATCTTGTTAGGTTGACAAAAGATCTGTATACACAATATTTTTAACCTTTTATCAAATATTGATTCTTTAAAACTTATAGGAATCCATCAAGACTCAATCTATTTAAGTGCATGCCTTAAAGGGTGCACTAGGAAAGAGATGGATAGACCTTTGGTGCTTTATAATATTATTTCCCCTTATTTCCACATTATTACCAATATAACCAGCTCTTAAAATCATTCCATTAGCTATTACTCCTCCCTTACACACTCCTCCATTATTTTCCTCTTTATATCCTCTTTTTCTTCCCTCAATTCCCTTTTGGATTTCATTTATACTAGGTATACCATGGCCAACCCTATATAGTTTAGGGTCTTTCTCATTTTTTGGGTTTGTTAGCCTTATGGTCGACCTAGCTCAGACCTAGTGAATTATTCTTGAAAACACACTGGGTCAACCATGACCAACCCTATACAACCAACATTTATGGAAGGATTTAAGGTGGGATATACCTATATATACAAGATATTTTTTTCATTATTTAAGATATGTAATCAAGATTTATTATTCACTCACACTTCTTCACAGTTTGATCTTCCACCATTTTACTTGAGTCTTAGCTTAGGGTTTATTATTTGGATACTATAGTCTTGTGGATAAGTCTTGGATGTTTTTTCCTTTCTTATTTATCATTACAAACCATAAAAACCTATTAATAAGCCCCTTTTCCCAAGGGAGATATTGAGTCTTGATGGGTTGACATTCAAGTAAGTATATTCTAACTTTGTTCTCCTCTCTTTTAGTAGATGGAAGAAGCATAAGTGTTGGCTTGAATAATATTACTCTTAATATTTCATGAATTAGGGTTTTAATCATACTTATCTTATTTGAGGTTCTATATACATTTTTTGATTGCTTCTAACCCCTTTATTAAGCCACAAGCTTTAGTGTGCACTAGATTAGATTTACTTTCTTGTTTATTAACATAGGTGAAATATCAAACATTATGACTCTTTTAGTGTTGTTGCATGATTATATTAGACTATATTATTTGGAAACCTACCTCACATGGTGTAATATGATAAGTGATCACCTAATTAGGTCTATCAGATCCCCATATTGGTCATGCTCTTACTTAAGAAATGTATTCCCAATCAAAAGTGTAGGTATGCTCTATCTTCTCCGAGACATGATTGATTTATAGACATGATGAATTTATAATTGCATACATTTTGGTGAAATAGATGTGAAAATAACCCTTTTAATATTTATTTCACTTTCTTTCATTCTTTTTATCATGTATTTTTCATACTAGATCGACTCTGTCGACCTAGCTCTAATATATGTGAATAGGTTTTCAAGAACATGCAACTGGATCGACTCAAATGACCTAGTACAGGTTTCCAAACTTATAGACTTTAGTGTAGGCTACTAGGTTAACACAGTCAACCTTGTACACTTTAAATCATCCAAAAACATATTAGGTCAATCCAAGTTGACCCTATACATTTTTAGGCTTCTATAATAGGTCCCTGAACAGCTTAATTGACCCTGTTGACTTAGTTAGCAAGTTTTACCAGCATTTTTCAAGGTTCTTAATCATCAATATTCCTCCTTTGTATCTCTAATCCACCAAGGTTCCCTTTTATCTCTCTATCTCTTTCTTTTACTATATTTCCTTTCATAATTTTTAGTCTTTAAAACTACCCCTACATAATCAACTAGATCAACCATGTCAATCCAATTTTGTGTTTTATGTGATATCTAAAATAACTAGGTTAACCCTAGTGCACCCTGTACATTTTTAAACCTTTCTTTCATAGTATAGGTTTAATCCTATTTTTACTTTGTACATATATTATCAAAATTATACCTTATTTCAAATTAGAATTATTCTCTGTATGCTAGTAATTATTTCACACCTTTCTTTTTTGTTGTTTTCATGCTTAGAATAGTTCACATAGTCTAATTAGGGGGTTTTAAATTAACCATTTAGTTTCACTATTTATATTTTATGCACACATGGCCAAATCACATAATCTAAATAAGCATTTTAACATTTGTGTACTGAAGGCCAACCTACTTGGATTTCAACACCAAGGGGGAATGTGCCTTAATACTCTGGTCAAGTATAAAGTGTGGTTAATGGTTTATTATAGATAAGTAATTGACACCCTTATCATTTTTGTGTGTGAATTGAGGGGGTTAGGTCCCAATACCAAGCCTTTATCATTCTCACTACAATCCCTTTCAACCCAAACTACCTGAAACCATCTTCAAATTGTTATCTACTTCCTTGATTTATAGCTAACTTCTATCACATTTAAAATCATTTCTTAATACTATATTAAAACATATTAGGTTGACCAAATATTTATATCTTTACTTTTCAAGTTGATTGTTTGCTTTTTTCTCAATTATGTGTGCAAAAACTTATGTTATCCAGCATTAGTATAAGGTTTTGTATTGTGTGCCTCAATTAGCTTGGCCAGTGTTAATCCACTTGACTATTTATTACCCTTCAACTCTTACTTTCCAAGATTAACTACAAAAATTATCTTATTTCATCTCATAACTTGTTATCAAACTTATATTTTTCCCTATCTGATATGCTAAGTCAACCTTGTACCTTTTTTATCCCCTATTCACTATACTATATCACCCCACTTGACCCTATATAGTTTTCAAACACTTTTACCTCTTTTTCCTACCTTTATGCACTATACCAGATCGACCATGTGTTATTTTCAAGCCCTATTTTCTATGCTAGGTTGACCTAAATGACCCTATACTATTTTATACTTTCCCTATTCATCAATTTCATTCCCTATTTCTCCAAACTTGCTTTTTGTTCATCTCTCTTCAATCATAATGAATTTTCTTATCAAAATATTCTTGGATAGCTGGAATCCGTTTAGATACTATATGAGATGTTAACTTCTCCCTCTCTTTTCCTCTCAAGAGTACCATCACTCTTGGGGTACCTCTTCTCCTCCTCGATCCATGAACTACAACATGGTGAAAATAACACCTCAATATGAAGTTTATGGATTTGATCCCTTCCTTACTTATCAAGAAACTTCTCATCTTCAAAATCTTCAAACTAATGCGAGAGTGATTGATACAAGTTTACTTAACAATCCAACTAGTAACCCAATCTCTAATAATCCTCCCCCTAACACCAATTTGGGGAGTGCTCCTACCAAAAAATGAACATTATGAAAAATCATAACACCCATTAAATGATGCAACTATAACAACATCTAATAAATGTGGCTAATCAACCTCCAACTATGTATCATCAAGCTAATCCCAATTTCATTCCTCCACCTCTTAGGGATGCCTTAGTTAATGTTATTTCTCAACCCATAATGAATAAAAAAATGCTTCAAACCATTCAAAATTAGCCTTTATCCCCCTTTATTGTATCCATTGATATTGGTAACATATCTCCAACTATCAAATATGATGGGACTAAAGACCTTGCTTCATTTCTCAAAGCCTTTGGTAACCTTTAAAAAGAGTGGATCCAAACTAATACCTTTGCCATAACTAAACTTTTAGTGAAAACCTTTATCAATGATGTGTTATAATGATTTAATCAAATTCCCCAACATTCTATTTGGTAACTTGAATATTTGTTTAATCCTTTAGTTAAAGAGTTTCAACACATTGATCTTCCCAAAAATTGTCTTAGCCACTTCATCAATGCTAAGCAATATCTTAATGAATCAACTCATGATTTTATCAAGAGATGGAAATATTTAGCTCACAAATTTGATCATAACATGACTGATGATAATTTATTCAAACTCTTTATCACCACTTTGACTCCCACTCTCCAATATAAGGTTAGAACCTTTGCTCCACAAATACTTAATGAAGCTCTTGATCAAGCTAAACGTCAATAATTTTTCATGAAGAAATTTGAAATAATCCTAAACTTCTTAAAGGATATTTCCAAACATCTAATACTATCACTAGTAATGCTCAATAAGGAGTTACCAAAACTAATCTTCTTTCACATTCTCATTCACCTCTTATGGTTTAGCAAATGCAACAATTTTTATTGCCCTCAAAACCTTTCATTTATCCTAATGTTCTTCCTAAGTGGTATGACCCCAATCTATTTTGTTGGTTCCATGCTGACATTGAGCATTCTTATAAATCTTGTAGAGATATCACTAAATTTTTTATCTCTTATGTGCTTGGTGATTCATTCAATAATGAAGCTATGATCAATATTCACCATCAAGAGTACACTGCTACCTTTCAAAAACAACAAACTTCTAAAGCCTGCACTTCAAATAACCAAAAAAATTCTCATAATAATCAATCAATTTCTAAGGACGTTTGTGCCAATGATGCTGATTATGACCAATACTTTAACAATTATCAATATGTAAAAATTTCTAAAGTCAATTATCATCATAAACTAGCTCATAAAGATCTCGTTACCAAGCCTAAAAGTCCATCTTTGGAGGAAAAACTTCTTAAAGATATTACCACTACTAATCTCGATTCACAATCACTTAAGGACCAACTTCCTCCTTTTGATCCTCCAACCACATATATTCCTCCAGAGTCTAATTTACCTTCCAAGCCTTATGTTGGTTGTTCTAAATATCATAGGAACTTTCTTGAAGAACTCAACTCTATGCCTTGTAAGATTCCACTTATGGATTTGGTTCATACTTCACCCTATCATCATAAATTCCTTATGCATCAACTTTAAGAAATTGAATATCCTTATTCCATAGATGAATAACTATCTTCTATTGAATCTCAAGCTACCAACATCAATACCATTTAAACCACATGTCCTTCTTCTAGTCCCTCTATTGAATTCCTTGAAGAGGACATGATCAATGATGAAATTCTTTTTTTTTGTTGATGATCCACCACTCTTTAAAAAATTAGCCATTAATACCACTCTTATCTAAAAATTTCTAGTTGATGAAGGTTCTTGTATTAATGTGAAATATTTATAGCTTATACAACAACGTGGTTATAACAAGGATCATCTTAAATAAACTCATATTACTTGTCATGGTTTTGATAAGAATAATCAAAAGCCACTTGGTTATGTTTGGCTTTCATTAACCATTAGACCTAAAAATGTTTAAACTAAGATTATGGTCCTTGATCTTCCTTTATATTATAACATAATCCTTGGTTGTCCATGTACTCATCAAATTAGGGCCATTGCTTCTTCTGGTAGCCAATTCATTGAATTATTACATAATGTAAAATGGTATAAGTATGAAGTTGATATTAATCCATGGATTATCCAACTACCTAATCCTAAATCATAATATCATGTTCCTACGATTCCTAAGATCAATAGTGATCCCTTACTTGAGTTCACAACGTGAATCCTAATTTACAAGTTAATCTTATGTATTTTGATAATGATGAGCCCAATTATTTGTAACATACTTCCAATACCACCAAGTTACCTCCATACATTTAATAATGGCTTCCTCCTTCTCTCTTACCAAAAGACCATACTATTCCTCTCAAGGATGAGATTACCAATTTTCCCCTCCATGAAATGCTCAGGAGCTTTCTCTACCAGAAGATGCCTTTATTTACAATGATTTTAGAGTGGATAAATTATTTCAATATCCTCTCATCATGTCTCCTCGTGCATTTAGTAATATAAATATTTCATCCTTTGAAACTCCCCTAATTCTCAAGCATGTATGATTTCACCAACATATGATGACAACTATATCATAGCCCAAGCCTAATCTAGAGACTTGGATGTCTAGCACTATCAAAAAAATTTAACCAAATTCATGCTTTTAATCAAGATATTCATACCATTTTGTGGATCATACCTTAGATATTGAGGTTCATGTAACTCCCATCAATCTTCCTCTTATCTATACTCCTTAGGTGGTAGAGAAAATTATGCCTTCCAAATCTCTAAAATTTTATGCATATCCTTTACCACTTATGAATCTAACCATTACATCTGATCCTTCTCCCATCACCAAATCCACCAACACACTAATCTCTTCTTATCCATCTAATTCTACTCCTAAAATTACACTTGATGCTAAGGCCACTAATATTCGTCAGAGACATTCTGAGTCTGATCACCATGGCAATCAAACTTTATAGCTTGAAGTAAATGTTGAGTATTATGGTCCTCTACCTAATTTTCCTAGTGACAAAGCTATCCTTGAGTTTCTTTATTCCCAAGAACCTCAACTTCCTTGGTAGCATCATAAACATGGAAATTTTAAGACTAATACTCCTTGCTTCAACATTTTCATTGCTAGCATTGATCCTAAATCAAATCCAATTTCATCCTTACCCAATGCACCAAATTAATTTCAAGATGGTAATTCCATGCTCATCAAATAAACCACTTGAATTTAATATGGTACACCATCTTATCCTTGACTAATTATAGTTTTTCTATAACTCTTGCCTACTAAACATGACAATTTTAGCTTATTCTTTGACAAATATCATGAGGCTTTCACTTGTTCCTACAAGGACATGCTTGGAATTGGCCCTAGCATTGTGGCACATAACATCATTACTTATCTTGATGCCAAGCTTGTGCATCAAAAGCAAAGAAATTTTCCACCTAAATTTTCAACTCTCTGTCATAAGTAAATCATCAAATTACTTGATGATAAATTTATCAAAACAATGGATTATTCTGAATGGGTTTCCAATATTATCCCTATTCAAAATAAATTCACTATGGTCATTCACATTTGTATCAATTTACATAATATTAATCTTGCTTGTCCTAAGGATAACTTCCCCTTACCTTCAATATATGCCATTGTTGATTCCATAGTTAGTTATGAAATGTTATCTCTTATGGATGGCTTCTCAGAATACAATCATATTCATATTGTCCCCAAATACCAACTTAAGACTAATTTCACCATGGAATGGAACAATTATTGCTATGTCAAAATTCCCTTTAGCCTCAAAAATTCTAGATCCACTTACCAATGAGCAATGACTCACATTTTTCACTATTTCATTCACAAAATTATTGAAACCTATGTGAATGATCTTATTTCTAATTCTCAACATTGTAAGAATCATCTTTCCAATCTTGATATAATCTTTGACTATCTTCTTAAATATAAATTTAGACTTAATCCTTACAAATGTGTCTTTAAAGTCACATCTAAAAAATTATTAGGATTCTTAGTCTCCCTCTATGTAATTGATTTTGATCTTGCCAAAATTAGTGTTATCATAAACATGTCCACTCCTTGTTTTATTACTAACATCTGTACTTATTTGGGAAAACTTGGGGTAATTAGATTATTCATCCCCAAAATGGCATATCAAATTCACTCTATCAATTCCCTTCTCAAGAAAGTTACTACTTTAGAATGGACAAATCCATGTCAAAAACCTTTGATAACATGAATGAGTCTTTGCTTCACTCACCCACACTTCATCATCCTTCCAATGATAAGCCTTTGATTATATATACTTCTTCCACACCTATTTCAATTGGGACAATGTTTTCCCAACATGATGATATGGGAAGAGAGTATGTTATCTACTACATTAGCCAAGGCCTCATCAACTATAAGACATGTTAAACCATAATTGAGCATGATTGCCTCACCATCTATTTCATATCTAAAAATTTTCATCACTATATGCTTTACCAAACTACTTATTTCATCATTATTTTTGACCCCCTTCATCATTTCTTCTGCAAAGCCTTTCTTCCTATAGATATAATTGGAAAATAGATGGTCCTACTTATGTAATTTGACCTCCACATCATCACTCAAAAATTTGTTAAAGGGAAATTTATAGCTAACCAACTTGTCATAGTTCCCATTCCAACTGCTTCTCCTCTTCAAGATGATCTTATAGATGAAAATATCCTTTACATTTAAGGTCTTAAGCAAGATATCTCTCTCAAATATTACTTTCATATCTTTACTACAAATCTTGAAGCCAATCAACTTGATAAATTTTCCACTCGCTTCAGTACTATTAAACTAAAATTAGTTATCGAGGAGATCCCTAAAATTAATGTTGACTTTCATGAAGATACTTGGACACTCCACTTTGATGTTTTTAAATTCCTTCAAGGAGCTAAGGTAGGTTACATTCTCACAAGTCTTCTTGGCAAGATCATTCCTTTAGATTTTCACTTCACCTTTGATGTCACCGATAATATAGCCAAATATGAAGCTCTTATCTTAGGCATGAGAGTTGTTCTTGATTTATACATTCAATACCTTCATGCTTTATGTGATTCTCAACTTATTTGCCATCAATTTAGTGGTGATTATCAATGTTAAAGTGAAAACATCATCATATATCATCAAATTACAACCAATTTTGTTAAGGATTTCATATCTTTCACTATTGAGCCTATTATTAGAGATCAAAATTCATTTGCTAATTCTCTTACCTCTTTATCTTCTCTATTTCATCCACATCAAGTCCTTTTTGATCTTACTTTTCTTATACAAATAAGAAAATCTCCATCTTCAACTCAACCACTGAATTAGCTTATCTATCATATTATGGTTGTTACCATTCAACAAAGCCCATGGTACCAATATATCATTCAATTCTTGGAACATCAAACTTATACTCCTAATTTAGACTCTCATGAAAAGACATGTATTCATAAATAATCCTTAAAGTATGTATTTTGACACAACATCCTTTACTATCACAATGTTGAAGGTACCTTGCTCCATTATGTTATGAAAAATGAGCTCCCTCCTATTTTTGAACAAGCACATGGGGATATTTGTAGTGGTCACTGTAACAGATATGCTACAACATGTAAATGCCTATGAATGGGTTAATTTTGGCCTAATCTCAAAAAGGATATAATTGAATATGCTAAAAAGTGTACTCCTTGTCAATTTCATGATGATCTAATCCATTCACCTCCAATTAAACTTCAAACTATCAAATTTCCTTAGCATTTTTCCACATGGGTATTTTATCTCATTAGTAAAATTCCTTTTTCCCATGATGGACATGTATTTATCATCACTACTACCAAATATTTTACCAAGTAGGTTGAATCCATACCCCTTGTTAATGTCACTTGTCTTACCATTTCTAAATTTATTCTTAATCAAATAATTTTCTACTTTGACATTCCCCATACCATAAATTTAGACAATGGTGGTAATTTCAAAAACAAACATTTTAAATAACTTTACAACAAATTTAAGATTAATCACAAATTTTTCACACCTTATCATTAGTAATATAATGGTCAAGTTGAGGCCACTAATAAAATTCTAAACAAAATTCTCCAAAAGACAATTTATGAAACCCACATGTTTTGGCATGTTCATCTTTACCCTATACTTTGGGCCTATCAAACTAGCATACATATTACCACTAGGGCAGCTCTATTTTCTCTAGTCTATGGTTCTGAGTTGGTTCTTCCTTTAGAAGTTGAGATTCCTTCTCTTTATATATCTCTTCATGGTATTATTCTTGATGAATAATTATGTGAATCTAACCTTCATTCCCTTGATCTTATTTATGAACTTCATCTTTATAAATTACAACATAACCACCAATACAAGGCTCGCATCGCCAAATAACATAACAAATGTGTTAAAATCTATACTTTTAATGTTGGTGATCTTGTCCTTAAATTATACTACACCATGACAAAGAAGGAAAATATGCCCAAAAATTGTGGGGCCCATATTTATTCAAAGATATTCTTGGTCCAAGTGCTTACCATATTCAAACCAATGAAGGCCATATTTTCAAATAGCCCACCAATGCTCAATTCTTCAAAAATTAATTTACCTAAACATTTCCTTATTTTTTATAATTTCTATCTACATCCATATAACATTTTTTATAGGTTACTTAAGCATTAATCTCTCCCTCTATAGAAATTTCCTTCCTTTCACAAACCTTTAGTCCTCCCTTTTAGTATTTTGGTTTCTTGATGTACCATAGTCTTCTTTATCTTCTTGTATTTTTTCTTGTTATTTGAACCCCCTAGGTTTTTATTTTTTGAGCTGCTTCATAATACCATAGATAGGACCTAGTATTACTCACAAAACCACCATATTTTACTTATTTTTATCATACTTTTGCTTGCCATTGTTGTTTTGGCATCACTTTTGTTTTTATTTTGTGATTTGTTTTGTAAGACCATGGATAGGACCTAGTATCCCTCACAAAATTACCATCTTTTTTATCATATTTTTTGCTTTATCTTTCACTTGCTTTTTTCACCCCTTGGGTTTCTCTTTTATGAGTTATAGTGTAAGACCATGGATAGGACCCAACCCTCCTCACAAAATTACCACCTTTTTATGTTCTTGATCTTTGTTGTCAACTTTAGTTTTTACTTATTTTATTAGATGAAATATTCAAACCAATCTATGTTACATGTTCTCCTCTATTTCCCTCATTCTTATGATAAGGAATCATGATTTTCTATCATTATATCCCTTTTTGCCCATTGTCACATTTTTTTGTGATTTTAATCAATTAAGATTGTTCCATGTGTCATTCCTCTTTATTTCCCCTTCCTTTCATCTCCACATTAGATAAAACAAGGTTGAAGTCAAGATATCACTTTTATTTTACCTAGATTTATGACACTCTTAGACCTTATGCTCTTTAAAGTTTCTCTCTTTTAGCAAACTTGTCCCAAGTATTCAAATGAAATTCATCTTTAGCACCCATGTTTGGTCTTCCAAAATTGTATGGAGGAGGAATAGAAAAATCCATCAAAAATTTTAATTTCCAAATCAATTGAAACAAAAGGCAATGATATCCAAAAGGAAACATAAAAATCTCAAAATTCAACATCACACCAAAATATTTGATTACAAGCGCATCTCCTATCTCTAATCAAAGCTCAAACTCCATAGTTGGCCTCATATAGAACCGATGTCCTTTGGGGTGTGGCAGGCCAGTAGATTGGAATAGGGGAATTCAAAAAACTCTATGGTGCTACCTAATTTCTCACACAAGTACCCAATCATCGTAGTACACCACAACTCTATAAGGGGTCCTAAAGAATGGGGAATACGTTGTGGGAAGATAGGTTCATTTTTACTTGTCATTCATATAACTTTCATGGTATAATATATATACTTCATTTGGTGACCTGAGACTTGTGTAGCTAAGAGACATTCTTCAGATTCCTTAAGGTCAAAAGTCCTCTTATTTTGACAAACCCAATTTGAGTGTCTTGACTTTGATAAAGAGTTCCTCTACCTTGGTTTTTCCTTCATTTTCCCCTCCACCCATTTCATTTTATCCCCCTTGATAGACAAATTTTTATTCCAAAACTATTTTCCCTTCATCTTTAATTCCTTTTTATTCATCTCTTAAAAACATGCTATCACTACTTTATTTCAATTTTATCTATCCTTAGAGCAAAACAACATGTTTGAGCAATTATGGATTCTTACTTTATTTACACCATGATCTTACATTTCTACACTTACTTTACTTTCCCTTTACCATTTGTCATTATTGAATTATCTTGTTGTTATGGACACTTGAGTTTGTACCCTTTTCTCATTATTGAGTGAGGTTGGCTTGTTACTTGTCACTTGACAATGTTGTTTTCCCTTTTATGCACCTTTTTCCATTGTTGAGTGAGATGTGGATTGTTACTACTCACTCATTAATGTTATTTTACCATTTTGTTTAGAATTTTACCATTATTTTTGTTTTACATGTATCCTTGATTTGACTTGGTGAGTTTTCCTTTCTTACTTAAGGATAGCCTATTTGAGTTTTTTGGTCTTTAGTACCCTTGGCTTTTCAGTTACAAAATTTAATCTTGTCTCTTATTTTTAACTTGGTCATTTGGTATAACATAGTTATTATCACCACATCTTACCAAATTTCCTAAGTACATCCTATCCTCATAGCACCATATGTCTTGGATTTTCTTGCATTTTTTTATTTTTTCTCTTTAGTTTTGTATTTTTGGGTTTGTCGAAAGTAGTCTCTGCACCCTACACAATAAAAACTAAAAACATAGTAGACAACCATCCCATGATAAAGGTAAGTCAATGTATGCATTACATTTAATTTTTAGTCATTTACTTTCAATTATTTTTGCCTTAAAATACTATAACTTTTTTTAACATCAACATTGTATGTTACTATGTTGTTTCTCAAAGCACCATCCCATGTTTCACCTTAGTGACATGTGATGAGATTCAAATGGGACATATGTATACACATAATATTTTTAACCTTTTATCAAATACTAATACTTTACATCTTTTAAGAACCCATTGAGACTCAATCTCACTGAGTGCATGTCTTAAAGGGTACACCAAGAAAGGGGTGGGCAGACCTTTGGTGCTTTATAGGACTATTGTCCCTTATTTCCACATTATTACCAATCTAACCAACTCTTAAAACCATTCCCTAAGTTATTACTCTTCCCTTTCACACTTATATAGTATTTTTATCTTTTCATCCTCCTTTTCTTGCCTTAATTCCCTTTTAGACTATCAGTTGTACTAGGTCAACCATGGTTGACCCTATATAGTTTAGGGTATTTTTTCACTTTTTGGGTTTGTTAGCCTTATGACTGACCTAGCTTAGACCTAGTGAATTATTCCAAAAAATACACTAGGTCAACCATGGCTGACCTTATATAGCTAATATTTATAAAGTATTTAGGGTGAGATACAATTATATATACAAGATCATTTCATCATTATCTAAGATATGCAATCAACAATTATTATTTTCTCGTGTTTCTTCACAATCTAATCTTCCACCATTCTACTTGAGGAATATTAGCTTAGGGTTTCTTATATGGAGAATATATTCTTGTGGATAATTCTTGGATGATTTGGCCTTTCTTAGTTATCCTTACAAAGTAAAATAACTTATTATGAAGCCCCTTTGGCCAAGGGAGAGGTTGAGTTTCGATAGGTTCACATTCAACTAAGTATATTCTAACTTTGTCCTCCTCTCTTTTAGTAGATAGAAGTAGCATAAGTGTTATCTAAAATAATATTACTCTTAATATTCCATGTATTAGGGTGTTACTCATACTTATATTATTTGAGGTTATTTATACATGTTTTGATTACTTCTAACCCGTTTATTGTGCCACAAGCTTTGGTGTGTACTAGATTAGATTTACTTTCTTATTTATTAGCATATATGAAATATCAAACCTTATGACTCTTTTAGGGTTTTTTCATGATTGAGATAGATTTTAGGCTTTGGAACTCTACTTCACATGGTGTATTATGACAAGTGATCCCGTAATCAAGTCTAGCATAACCCCATATTGGTCATGTTCCTAATTAACAAATATATTCCCAATTAGAAGTGTGGGTATGCTCTATCTTCTCTAAGCTAAGATTCATTTATATACATGATGAATTTTTTATTGCATACAATATCAACAACATGCAAGTGCTCATACAGTTAGAGATTGATAGAGCACATTCAGTCAAATAGTCAAATGTGTAGAAGGCATGTAGAGCTACCAAGTGGCACAATCATGGGAGCTTGGATCAAAGATCAATGATGAGCATTACAAGGTAAATTCTAGGATACTCTTGAGGATATAGATGATGTGTATTTTTTTTTAAAATTTAAGGAGTATGATATAAGGTCAAAGTGTTTGATGTTTAACATTTACATAGTGACCATTGGAATTTAAATATTCAAATATGTAAGGTAAAAAATTCTTTAGTTTTTGAGATATATATTTTGATCCAAGATGAATATTTTGATGCAGTAAAAAGAAAATTTTTAAAGGACTTCAAGGCATAACCAAAGAATCTAATTATAAAGTATGAATATTTGTATATTCAAATTTATGGGCCTTCAAATTTGACTATTTGTTCATTCATGGTATTATTATGTACAGAATATTGTTTGAGTAAATTATGATTTAGTAGAAGAGTGTTTTGGTGGGAGTAATCACCTGAAGATATCTTAGAGATCATATAGAATGGACCCATGTATTTAAAATTGATCTCATGTTCTTAGTTTGCTTGATGAAGTGCTAAATGGGTGAATAGGTCTCAATGAGACCTATAAGGGCTATTAAGGCCCAATTGAAATGCATAACTACTTAAGTGTGACCCATGGATGTTATGGCCAACTTATTAGGATGGTATTGAGCTATGCATTAGCATGTTATATTTATTAAGAGTTAAGGCAAGTATTATGGTTGACCTATATGTTGGTATTCATGAAGACTCTATAAAGAGTGGAGACCAAGGCAATGGTTTTTAGACTTGATAAGAATGTTTTGAGAGAGAAAAAGATAAAAGTGAAAGAAAGAGACCAAAGCGAGTATGATCAATGGATAGACTAAAGTATAGAGTGGATTGAAAATGAATGAAAAAGTCGAGTGATCCAAAAGGGGTGTTTATATGTATTGTTTATATGAACAAGTTTGAGTGTGTGTGATGAGTTGAAAGAGAGGTATTGTTGATGGCAAAAATTGTGCTTGATCTTAACCAATCAACAATGGGAAGTTTCAAATTGTGGGACAATGTAGCTTGAAACAACCTCCAGATTTTAGAGAAGCTAGTCTCTTCTTTTGTATGGGTGTTGGGGAAAAGGGATAAGAGACTAAATAGAAACGCAAAATGCAAGAATTGAAACCTAACTATGGTGATGCGCCTGAGTGTAATCCTAATCCTAACCTGAGCACAAAGCAACTATTATAGGATTCAATTACATTTAAGAGTAGACAAGTGCATGATCAATGTAAAAGATTGAAATAATAGAAACAGAGGCTCATAATAGGGAATTATTTCACTGAGACACAGAGAATGTCAACAAAGGCATAGTGTTCAATCTTCCTAACAGAATCTTCCAATCACATAAGAGGCAGAGAAGTCACGTACAGTTATGCAAACCTTTCGATTCAAGAAAATGAGACAAAATCAAATGACATTCTTAGTCACAACCATAGAAAATCTACAGTATAGACTACTTTGCAAATGACACAGATAACATCAACCAAGGCATGGAACTCAAATTTCCTTAATTCATTCAGCCACATAAAGGGCACAAAAACATGCACGATTATATTAACTTTACAAATTAAGAAAATTGAGACAAGAGCAAATGATATTACTGGTCAAAAACTTTAGAAATTCTAAAACTATCAGAAAATCCCCCCTAACAGATTTTAAAATTCTTCTTATATAGCTTTGGATGTCTCCTTGCATCGCTTACTTTCCCATGAAATTCCACTATATCCTTCACTCACAGGGGACAAAATGGATGGTGCCTTCAATGTTTTGGGGGCCCCAAAAATCTACTCAAAGGACTATTCCATCTACCCCAATTAACTCTGACCGATTTTCCATCCATTTGGATTTGTGGCAATAGATACACGGAACACTCTATTATGTTGAAATGAGAGAGGACACTTAGTAAATTTCCTAAAAATCCTCTTATTACTTAGAAGGCACCAAAAATGACACTTGGCACTTTCTGCCAGATTCATCAAAGACACACGGCTCTCTCTACTTCTCTTTGGCTATGTTGTAGTATCACTCGAGACACATATTGGTCTCTTATAGATGGTGACACTTGGCAACTTCCATGGGATTTTTGAAGTAATATCCAAGGCTCACCACAATCTTATTCATCAATGAAACTTGAAGATGATCTCTCAGTCATCGAAACATGGAGGCTTTTGCGGCTTTGAGGAAGATACGTGGCGTCTCCCACTGCTTTAGTTAAGGGTATGTGGTGGCCTCTGCTTTTCTTGGGGATGGATTAGAGAGGGCTCAGAGAGTGAAATTTGGCATCATCTGCCACTTTATAGCACTTAAACAAAATAAAATGATGCCTTCTACTTTTGGACCAAAGTATCAAACCTAGGCATTAAACTGAAGTCTTTCAAAAGTAGACACATGGTGACCCCTTCCATTCTTTGAAAAGTAGTTCAGGGCCTCCCACTTTTGCCACCTAGTGCTTTCCACTACATCTTGTTCCTTATCTTTTTGAAAACCTTTGATGTGGAATAGAGTGAACATGGGCATTGATATGAGATGCGGATGTTGACACATGGTGACTTCCACTGAGTTGCTATTAGGTATGTGGCACGATCTATGGTTCTCTATAAAGTTACAAATAAGGGCTCAGAGGATGCCAACTGGCTAGTTATACATGTTGATAAGTGACACATGGAGGTTTCCACCTGAATGCAATACTTAGGCAAAATAAAGTGAAGGAAACAAAAAGGGGAATAAAGAGGACCCATGCTCAGATAGTGACACTTGGTAGCCTCTGTTACATTTTAACACTTAGATAGAAAATGAATCCGTGCTCTGCCCCAACTCTACTACTATGACCAAGGTATGCAGGAACCAAAACTGCAGTGCTCAACCCAAAATTTTAAATACGACATAGAATTAAATTACTCTATAGTTACTGGTGACCATCAAGACTTTTGAGCTTGCTAAAAAAGAACCAGACTCTCGCTAGATCAAAATTGTGAAAATTACAGCCTCAAAAGAGCTGTCAACATATGTTTAAAACACTTATTTATAATCAAAGTGGGAAAACAACTACAAAACAATGTGAGAAAGGGAAACCATTTAAATATAATACATGAGAGACCCAAGTCAATTGAAATGTTTCAAATAGATTCCATTTACAGGATTCTCTTTAGGTTCCCCTTCCATCGAATCTAGCTCGAAATAATTCTTTTGCTTGCATGCATGAATTCTAAATGGACCAGTCCATAGTGCTTTGAATTTGGTATGCTGACCTAGCTTGGTGGCCTATGCATCCCATTTCAAAACAATCGAGCCCACCTCAAAATTAAGATTCAAAGTCCTTTTATCAAAATAGCCCTTAACCACTCCCTAATGCTTGATCAATGAATCGTGGGCTATATCTCTCTTTTCATAAACTTCTAAAAGTTTTGCAAGTCTGACCTGCATGGGGCCATTTTATTCAATCTCCATTTGTTTGATCAGCTAAAGAATAGGGATTTCTAAGCTTAGGGGAATCACAGTAGACTTTTCATATACCAATTCATATGGAGACATTTTGATCACCTGCTTGGGTGTGATTATATCATCCCATAGTGCTAGATTAATAACTTTATGCCACTCTTTGTGATGATCAGCCCCTATCCTTTTAATGAGTCTTATCAGGTTCTTATTGGTTGATTCTGCCAGACAGTTACCTTGAGGGTAATAGTTAGATGAAGTTTTCAGATATATTCCATGTCTCAAGGCAAAGTTGGACACTTTAGATCCCAAGAATGCTTTAGCATTATCTAAAATGATGGTGTGAGGAGCCCCAAAGTGAGTAGTGATATCCTCTAGAAAATCTAGGATCACATTCTCTGTTGCTTCTTTGAGTGGGACTACCTCGATCCATCTGGTGAAATAGTCTATGGTAGTTAATATCCATTTGTGACCCATGCTAGACACTAGATTTATCATTCTGATGAAGTCAAGACCCCACTGAGCAAAAGGTTCATCCACAACTATAAGACTAAGAGGCATGGCTGTGTTCCTCCTCATCCCCACATAATAATGGTAGGTTTGACATTTTCTAACCAGATGATAACAAGCTACAAATAAAGTAGGCCAAAAATATCCTGCCTCACCTATCTTTATGGCTGTGGTCTTTGCAAAAAAATAACCCCCTGATGTTCCATGATGCATTTCGTGTAGTATCCTCTTAGCTTCATCTTGTTCGACACACCTTAACAATTTTCCATCAGAATTTCTTTTGAAAAGGACTTGTTTAATTAAAACAAAATGAACTCCCTGTATCCTATAATATCTCCTCTTATTTTGAGGGAGTTCTCTTAGATAAATCCCATTTTTCATAAATTGAATCCTGCTTGTGACCCAGGATCCCTGATCAACCTCTTGTAATTTTAGCACCATTTCTAGCTTTCCTTTTGAATTTGCTTCCTCAAGTAACATCTTTCCCAGCTCTTGGGTTATATATTGGTACAGACCCCTGCCTCTGACTAGCTTGGTTGGTCTAACTTCCACATCATATTCAAGGATCTTAGTGATCTAATTGGCTCTTTTCTCAGAAATTTACCCCTCCATGATGTATTCCCTGACACTTGGGTGAGCTACGAGTATCAAAATTTTGTTCCCTGATATCAGATGCCTAAATTTCTTGAGGGCTTTTACTATGGCATAGGCTTTTCTTTCCACAAAATTTTACCTGGTCTCATAATCTCTGAGAGTTCTTGAGAAAAAGTCTATTGGGTGCTCCCCCTCTAGTGTGTCATTCTTTAGAGTCAGGACAGCAGCAATACTTGACTCCCCTCCATAGATATACATCACGAAGGGCGTGGAAAAATTTGGGTTCTTGAGCACTGGGGCTACTGAGATAGCCTTCTTGATTCCCTCAAACACTTGCCTTCCCTCTATAGTCCACTTGAAGATCAAGTTATTTTTAGCAAGAGTGTCATTGGTCTAACCAAGCCTGCAAAATTAGATATGAATTTACTAACAAAATTGATCTTTCCTAAAAAGGATTAGACTGCCTTTTTATTCGCCAAAAGAGGTAGGTCCATTATAGCTGTGATTCTCTCAGGGTCTATAGAAACCCCTTCCTTAGATACTATGTGCCCCAATAGTTTACCCTAAGGTACAATAAAAATACACTTCTTGGGATTCAAAGATATCCCAAAATATTGACATTTCTTGAAGGCAGATTTTAAATGATCAAAATGATCATCAGCATTTTTTGGGAAAATAGTGAGGTCATCCAAATAGACCAGGATGACCTTGTTTATAAGTTCACCAAAGGCTATATCCATAGCTCATTAAAAATTGCCTCCTACATTTGATAAGCCGAATGGCATCTTTGCGTTGGCAAATGTCCCCCATTTGGTGGTGAAAGTAGTTTTGTACTGGTCTTCCTCAACTAGCCAAATTTGATTATACCTAGAGAAACCATCAAGTAAAGAAAACCTCTCTGACCCAACCATAGTTTGTAGAATTTGTTCCATGGAGGGTAAGGGATAGTGGTCTTTCAATGATGCTCTATTTAGATCTCTAAAATCTACACATAGTCTTACATCTCCATTCCTTTTCCTAACTGGGACTAGATTTGATACCCAGGTCGAGTGTTTGATTGGAAATATTATTTTTGAATCTAAAAGTTTCTGCAACTCATCTATCAATAAAGTCTCAATCCTTGGATTTAATGGCCTCTATTTCTATCTGATGGGCTTGGATCCCTTAGTCAATTCTATTGTGTGCTAAATAATGTCTCTGTTGTATCCATGAAGGTCTTCATAGCTCCAAGCTATGACTCTATCATATCTCTGGCATAATTCATTAGTTTTTCCTTCTCTTCCTGAGTTACAGAATTCCCAACTTTTAGCCTCTTCCCATTACTCACTTCTACCTCAAAATAGTCTACTTTGTCTACCTGGAACCTTTTCTTTTCTAGGCTTACATCCTCTAGGTCAAATAACTTTTCTAAGGTGATCAATCCCTTGGGGAGCTTATTAGTCCTTAATTGAATAATTTGATCACCATATGCCTCCTTAATTGTAGTTTGTAACTGATCTACAAACTCATCTGATTGTTGTAAGAAAGAGACTACCCGAGCATCATTCTCAAACACTTGCCAATTCTCATCATTGTCCAGGATAATCGGTCTCACTATAACTTTTACTGACTCATTGTTAACCAATAGGCTAGTTGTTGGGTTAAACTGTGAGCCAATTTGAGCCATCCTGTCAGCCTCATATTTTTGACTTCTAGGGATTATCTCAATATTAAAATCTTCAAAATATTCTATCAAATCCCAAATCCTATGCCTGTAGGATCTCAATCTCACATTTTTGGCTATTGCCTTCTCCTGAATTTGCTTCACTACTAATTCTGAATCTCCTTTTACTTTTAGGTTCTTTATTCTCTTTTTCTTGGCCAATAGAAGCCTGTGTACTAAAGATTCATAGTCTACATCATTATTAGTGCAAGCAAACTAGAATTGGATAGCCCTTAAAATTTTATCACCATTTGGAGCAGTAAGACAAATTCCTGCTCCAGCACCATGTTTACTTTTGGCCCCAACAAAATTCAAAGTCTAGACCTCTGAATCTTGAGTAGTAGGTGCCTCTTTCCTCATAACATTTGAGATCACCTGATCCTCATCAAAAATGGCATACGTTCCCAAACCAGTAGAGTCATAGTTCCCATATAGGTCGTTATGCATCATAGCCAACAGCTGGCTATTTTCTTCTTCTTGATCATGCTCAGTCCAATCACCTATATCCTCCTATTTTTGTTGTAAAGTCTCTGGATAAACATAAACCAAAGACGGGAGGTATATCTATGATGACTATATCTTGGTTGACAATTATGTTGGGACATGTGTATAATTGCAAGGGGAGTTGTTTAATTCTCCCTATGGTTTGCACTGTTTTGCCATCTAGCTGCATAAATCCCTTTATAAGGGGTTCATATTTTGTTTTCAAAGCATCATCTATTTGCTTAGGCATCATAGTTGTACTAGCCCTTAAATCTATCAATGCATTACGTAGAAGTTTCTTTCCAACTATTAGAGTCAAATAGAAAGGCTCTAGCTTGGATTTACTTACTTGTGCTACATTATTCATGAAGGTTGTTGTCATTGGAGGAACTGTATCTTTGAGTTTCTCCTTTCCAATAGGTCCTTCCTTGGTAACAGCACCTTCGGGCACTACTTTCCCTTGTAGAGCTTTTTGCAGTAGTGTCTTTTGTTTAGGAATAGCTAAGATATCCCATATAGATACTTGTGCTAGAGTCCTCTTTAATTGATCCACTATGTTGATCGGTCCCAGAGATTGAGTTTTTTGGTAATAGGGATACCTTGTTTTTTCTTAAATCTGGATAGGGATCCCTTGATCATGTACTAGCTGAGCAACTTCTTGTCTAACAGTAACACTCCTTTGCCCTTGAGGTGGAGGATTACTCTTGACTTGACCACTTACAATCTCAAGTTGTTCCACCATCCTCCTTTTTGACCTGGTTTAATAATCAGATTGCACTATTGGCCTCTAGGAGGTAGATGCTTCATTTAAGAAGACTGCTTCTTCATCCTCAACCCATGAGAACAAAGCATGTTTCGAGGCTATTTCTTCCTCTTATTATAAGGACATTCCTTGCATCTGAGCCACTAAAACTAAATTTTGCATGTTGGGAGACTGGTAGGCTTGATTGTTACTAGTAGTGGCAAACTGACTGTCTATTCTTCTTTGCTCAGCCACCCTTTGTTGTAGATTACCCCTAGGATAATCTCTGGGTGTGTGAGAATCATTTCAAGTGAATCACCAAGCATTAGTATCATCCACATAATTATTCTGGCCTGGAACCATCTCCCTATTTGAGTTGGGGGGAATGGTTTGTGAGGGTGTGGGAATTGCAACTAATTGATTTGCTAGCTGATGATTGGTTTGCCTTGGAGGGCCTTGATACTAGTTTGGTTGGGATGAAAACCTATTTCCTTGATAGCCTTGATAAGGAGGCTTAGGGAAAGTGTTTTGCTTCCTCTTCATATTGATCAGCTCATTGGAGAATGTCCTTAGCATGCTCTTGATATCATCCATCTCAGATGATTGAGCAGGGACCGATTGCTTCGTAGATGATGGAGGGTAAGTATACATAGACACCAACAGCATTACAGCTTTGGGAACCTCTTGATGTAGGGGCAAGGTAATTTCTGAGAACATAGGCATGGGAGGTCTTGGAGGTAACTTTCAAGCATCAATTAAATGATTCTCAGCTCTGACCACATAGTCATAAGCCACTGGTAAAGTGTGTCCTCCCAGTGACTAAATCATAACAGATATATCTGATTTTAAAGCTTTGAGATAGAATACTATGGCCATACTAGGTGGTGGTCTAGCTACAACAGGAATTTTGTCCCAAGTTGTATGGAATCTAGTGTTGAAGTCAGTCATGTCCTCTTATGGTCCCCTTTGGATGGTGATTAATTGTTGTAACAAAGAAGACTTATCACCTTTCTCTACAAATCTTTCAAAGAACTGATCTCTGAGCTGGTCCCATGTGGAAATGGTATTTGGGGTCAAAGATCGATACCATTCTATTGCCTTTCCTTTGAATGAGGCTGCTAACAATCTTAGGGCCACATTTTGCTCTATGACACCATGTATGGCACAGACATCTGATACATCTTGAAGATGTTCCACAAGTGTTTTTGAGTCTTTCCCACTGAATTTGGGTAGAGCTTTTAGATCATTCACTGGGATAGGAACCCAAATAGCTGGTGGTGTTGGGAGGATTAAGGGGCTACTAATGTTCCAGCTTGCATAATTTCTTGGGGGAATGTTGGCTCCCATGTTTGGTACTAGTAGAAAATGGTTAGCTCTTCTTCTTGGACTAACTACCAGAGGTGGCAAAAGAATACCTAGATTTGTAGAAGATTGTGATCTGGTGACTGGTCCATAGCTCTGACTCCTCGTAGCTCTCTGGTTCATGCGGTCTTGAAAGAAACTTCAATACTGGTCCCACCAGGCATGCCAAAAAACTATTGATGGTGAGAATTGCACTTGATCTTAACCAATCAATGAGAAGTTTCAAACTATGGGACAATGTGGCTTCAAACAACCTCTAGATTTTAGAGAAGCTGGTCTCTTCTTTTGTATGGGTGTTATGGAAAAGGGATAGGAGACTAAATAGAAATGCAAAATGCAAGAATTGAAACCTAACTATGGCAATGTGCCTGAGTGTAATCCTAATCCTAACCTGAGCACAGAGTGACTATTATAGGATTCAATTACATTTAAGAGTAGACAAGTGCATGATCAATATAAAAGATTGAAATAATAGAAATAGAGGCTCATAACAGGGAATTCTTTCACTGAGACACAAAGAATGTCAACAAAGGCATAGTGTTCAATCTTCCTAAAAAAATCTTCCAATCACATAAGAGGCACAGAAGTCACATACAGTTATGCAAACCTTCTGATTCAAGAAAATGAGACAAAAGCAAATGACATTCTTTGTCACAACCACAGAAAATCTACAGTATAGACTACTTTGTAAATGACATAGATAACATCAACCAAGGCATGGAACTCAAATTCCCTTAATTCATTCAGCCACATAAAGGGCATAGAAATATTCATGATTATATTAACTTTACAACTTAATAAAATTGAGACAAGAGCAAATGATATTACTGGTCAAAAACTTTAGAAAGTCTAAAACTATCAGAAAATCCCCCTAACAGATTTTACAATTCTTCTTATATAGTTTCAGATGTCTCCTTGCATCACTTTCTTTCCCACGTAATTCCACTCTGTCCTTCACTCACATGGGACAAAATGGAAGGCACCTTCAATGTTTTGGGGGGCCCAAAAATCTACTCGAGGGACTGTTCCATCTACCCCAATTAACTCTGACCAATTTTCCCTCCATTTCGCTTTGCAGCAATAGATACACAGAACACTCTGTTATGTTGAAATAAGAGAGGACACTTAGTCAATTTCCTAAAAATCCTCTTATTACTTAGAAGGCATCAAAAAATGACACTTGGTGCTTTTCACTGGATTCATCAAAGACACACAGCTCTCTCTGCTTCTCTTTGGCTATGTTGTAGTATCACTCAAGACACATATCGGGCTCTTATGGATGGTGACACTTGGCAACTTCTATAGGCTTTTTGAAGTAATATATGAGGCCCACCACAATCTTATTCATCAGTGAAACTTGAAGATGATCTCTCAATCACCAACACATGGAGGCTTCCATGGATTTGAGAAAGATACATGGTGTTTTTCACTACTTTAGTTAAGGGTATGTGGTGGCCTCTGCTTTTTCTGGGGATGGAGTAGAGAGGGATTAGAGAGCGACGTTTGGTAGCATCCACCGCTTTATAGCACTTAAATAAAATAAAATGACACCTTCTACTTTTGGACCAAAGTATCGAACCCAGGTGTTGAACTGAAGTCTTTTAGAAGTAGACACGTGGTGACCCCTGCCATTCTTTGAAAAGTAGCTCAGGGCCTCCCACTTTTGCCACTTGGTGCTTTCTGTTGTATCCTATTCCTTATATTTTTGAAAACCTTTGCTGTGAAATAGAGTGAATGTGAGTGCTGATACGAGACGCAGATGCCAACATGTGGTGACTTCTATTGATTTGCTATTAGGTACATGGCATGATCCGTGGTTCTCTAGAAAGTTACAAATAGGGGCTTGAAGGATGTCAGCTGGCTAGTTCCACATGTCGATAAGCGACACGTGGAGGTTTTTACCTGAATGCAATACTTAGGCAAAATAAAGTGAAGGAAACAAAAAGGGCAATAAAGAGGACCCATGCTCGAACAATGACACTTGGTGGCCTCCACTACATTTTGACACTTAGATGAAAAATGAATTTGTGCTCTACCCCAACTCTACTACTGCAACCAAGGTATGCAGGAACTAAAATTGTAGTGCTGGATCCAAAATTTTAAATACGACGTAAAGTAAAATTACTCTACAGGTATTATACATTTTTTCTTCTATAAAATTACATGTAATCATAGTTTTAAAGTTTTTTATTTAATAAGGTGTTGTGTGGGTGCTCAACATCTAGAACAAGTGGGTGTTTTTTATACTTTGGAGTGGGTGCTCTTTGTGAAGTGGGTGATTCACTAAAAGGTCTCATGTTTGTGATAATCTTATAAGATAAGTAGTCCATCTGTTTTTAGGCTTGAGAGTGGGTTTTATTCCCAAAGAGGGTTTCCCACGCAGATCTTGTGTTATGTGTGTGATCTTGCATCATCTTTATTATTAATTATTATGAACATCTTGTATTATTTATAAACACTTGTGTTCATTGATTAAGAGTTTAAAAGGATTATAATTGAAGTTTGAAATGTCTTGCATCACTGATTATCCCTCCTCAATGATTGCACCTCTAATAATTGTTATCAAAGCAAGAACTTCATTAAAAATTTAACCACTTGAAGGTAATCCAAGGTACATTATGGAAAGTCAATAGATGTAGGGTTTCTATACAAATCAAGCACCATTGTTTAATGGGTAAAACTATGATTTCTAGAGTATAAGGATGAAGACATACATCATGTATCTAGGGTTTTATATTTGATAATCTATCATGGATGGTTATAGTATAGCAGCTACTCCTTATACTAGTGTTGTTGACAATAAGTTGAGTGAGAATAATTATAAAGCTATGAATGTTATCATTTATGGTATTTCTAAGGTCTAGCTCACCAAAGTGATCCATTACAAGTCTACCAAGGATATTTGAGACAAATTACAAACTATCTATGAAGGATACTCAAAGGTAAAACTGGCTAAATTATAGACCTACCAAAGACAATTCAAAGGTCTCAAAATGAAGGAAGAAAATACTATGACATCTTATCTTCTAAGGGTTGATGAGGTAGTAAACATGATCATAGGTCTTGGAGAGGTTATTGATGAAGATACTCTAATACAGAAGGTATTGAAAACTCTTACACTCAAGTTTGATTCAAAAGTTTTTTCTATAGACGAAAGTCATGATCTCACTCAGTTGAAGATGGATCAACTGCATAGCATCCTTACTACCTATGAGATGAGAGTTGATGAGTACAAACCTCCTAAAAATGAAGAAAACTTCAAGGTGAATAAATTAATCTAAGAAAAACAAGTTAAAAATTGAAGATTTTGATTTTAATGAAGATCAACTTGAAGCCATGATTGGTAGAATATTGAATGTAGGATCTGTTAAGTATGAAGGAAAACTTCATTTTAAATGTTTTTCATGTGGTAAAGTTGGTCATTTTTTAGCAAAATGTCCATACCAACTTAAAGTAGCTTATAAGGAAGCTCATGAGGATGAACACAAAAAATATGAGGGTCCTAGAATGTACAAAAAGTTCTTGACTAATAAAAATGGAAACAATGAATCATATAAAGGTAGTAAGAGCCTTTATCATGAAGAAGACAGTAACTCATCTGTAGAATAAGAAACAAACACATTTGACAGTGATGATTCTTTTCATAATAAGGACATGGAAATAATATTCATGGTTTTAGTGATGATGAATGTGAATGTGCTTTAAGCAGAGATTTATTTGGTAGAGATGGCTCGGAGGAAGAAGATGAGAAAGTCACTCTTGAAGACAAATATCTATATACTATAAGGAAATGAAGATACTACAAGGAAAAAACAAAAAACAAGATTCCATGATCAAATCCTATGAGAAGCAGATTGGAATTTTTGAAGGAAGGCTGAGTAATAAATTCAAGGATCATGATGAGATCACATAATAGATTGAATCTCAGGGTTGTACTCTTAATATAGAAGTAAAGAGTAAGTATAAAAAGTGTATCATGTATCAATTAGAGATATAGTCTCTACAAATAAAACTAAATCATGCTATGAGAAAATATACAGTTGATGATTTAGATAATAAAGATGAATTGATGAATTCTCTTGAATATCTAAAGATTGAGAAGGAAAATAATAAAGAGATGATGTCATAAATCAAGGACTATGAAGATTAATTTAGTGTGTTTGAGGAAATAATGAATGAAGACAATAAGGAGCATGAAGATATAGTCAAGAATCTCAGTTGTCAATTGTAAATCCTATCTACAAGCTTGAAAGCTAAATAAGATGAGTATTCAAGGTATGTCATTGAAAAAATGTCATTAAAAGATGAGTTTAACAAGACATATTTTAAGGTGAAGTAATTGATGAAGTTAAAATAGCTCAAATGATATTGATAATATTCTAAGTATTCAAAAGCATACAAGTGATAGAACTAGTCTTGGATACAAAGATGAACAAAAACATGTAACTAAAGACAAGATAAAATCTTATATGAATGAGGACAATCAAACTTTGAAGAATTATCATTAGTCAAGGAATGAAGCTATTGACATAATTAAGACAAATCATATCAAACAACCAAATTCTATGAGGTATGCAAATTTCAATGGTCATTGTTACTCCTACAATCATTTGGTCATAGTTCAAAAGATTGAAAAAGATCTTCAAGGAATGAATTTGTATAGAATTATGAGAAAAAAAATGGGAATCATGAATAACATCATCACTCAAGATAGTCAACAGGTTCACAAGGAAATAATAACATCTTTTGCTACAAGTGTTAAGGATTTGGTCATATTACAAAGTTTTGTAATATGTTCATCAAGAGACCAAATGATCAAGTATATGAATTAATTCATAAAAATTCAAGTAAATATCATATATTTCAATCACAAGGTATGTACAATCCAAGAAACCTCATTTTTTTCAAATGTCATGAGACAGTTCACATAGCAAGGTTTTGAAAGAATGATCAATATTCTACTTCAAAAATTATCAATCATGACATGAAGAGAAGGAGTCATAGTGAATGGAGGCCTAAGCAGGTAAATGAAAGATAGACTCAAAGTGGAATATTTACCATGATAGAATAGGGAACAAGTTCAAGTATCAATGAGCAAGCCTTAACTACCTAAATGGACAAGGAAATTAGGCAAGATCTTGAGATAAAAGAAAAGAATAAGGTTGAGAACTCATTCAATGTCAATCTGAAGATGAGGAAGGACTGCAAGTTAAGTAAGAGCATGGAGATATGGGAGTCTCCTAAGTTTTGAGATTTGTAGCCCCTTTATGACAAGTGGGTATCTCTACCTATGCTTCTTAGGAGATATATTTCTTGTGTGGAAGCAAGTATTTTTCTCTAGGTAATGACCAAAATGTCAATCAGTACAAAGGTATGTTCTTTTCAATTTGATAATATGCAAAATATGTCTAGCTAAGGGGAGCATATGTGAAGATGTCTACTATAGTTAGATTGACATGATGACTTGATCAAACCAAGTCATGTATTTTGATAAGGTATTGAATCTTTATGCATGAGTAAATAGAGCTTGTGAGTTATGTAGGTAGACAGGTCCAAGGATCAAAAAATCCCAAGTTCAAATTGGTGTGTGTCAAAGGATAGATGACATAAAATGGAGCATGATGTTAGGGGGAGCTTTCTAAGATCTGTTAATAGTCTGTTAGATCTAAGATTAGATAATTCCAAGTTTAAATTGGTGCATGTCAAAGGGGAAGACATTGATTCATATGCTTGAAATTATGTAAGTATCCTTAGCATCTTAAATAGTGTTTGAATACATACATTATGTTGAGGAATGTTTGTTGGCATGTTGAGGAAGAGACCCTTTATCATTAATGTCAAAGGGGGAAAAATATCAGAATGAATAATTTCAAATGAGTAATAATTAATTTTGAGGGTGTTCTTCCATCAATGACAAAGGGGGAGATTGTTGAGCATGGTCATTGATGTTTGGTTGTCATTGATGTCAAAGAAATCATGTGGTGTTAGTGCATTAATGACAAACTAATCAGATTAATGTTTTGGAGAGTGTTTGACTTAGTGAGGAAATTTATGGTATGGACATGTTTTAGAGACCCTATGGGATGTTATTAGTTCTTAGAGTGCTTATAGAAGTGAACAAATTTTATCAGAACAGTCATATGAATGTCTAAGCTCAAGTAGTCATCTTAAAAGATAAGGCTAAATAATTAGATTAATGATGTCATATTTCACATGTGTGAAGGTTTTATGAGTATTTTGATACATGGATGGATTCCCCTACATGATAATATCATATGGTTAAAATTTTAAGTCTGTCCATGGAGCATAGTAAAAGTTATTAAGGTACAAAGTTAGTTTCTTAGATAGAATTTACTAAGTTCCCATACTTATCCAGATTTATGATATAAAAGATCTATGATGAGCATTAATTATATCATAGATATAATGGTGAGCATTTAATATGACTAGATAAGGATCTAATAGAGCACATGATCTTGTTAGATAAAGATCAATTGTGTGCATGAAGTCAATATGTCAAAGGATGCTCAAAAGGCACATGTTAATGATATGTGTCTCAATCTCATTGAGTTGATATAAGATCAAAGGCACACATTTTATTATGTAGATAGAGATTGATGGAGGACATTGAGTCAAATAGTAAAATGTGTAGAAGGCATGTAGAGATTCCAAGTAACACAATCATAGGAGCTTGATTAGAAGATAAATGTTGACCATTATAAGGTAACGTCTAAGATACTCCTAAGGAGATTGATGATGTGTATTTGTTCAAAGTTTCTAGGGAGAATGATATGAGGTCAAAGTGTCTGATATTTAACATTTACATAGTGACCTTTAGAATTTAAATATTCAAATTTGTGAGGGAAAACTAGTTTGTAGTTTGTGAGCTATATATTTTGATGTAGGATGAATTTATTGATGTAGTAAAAATCAAAGTTGTAAAAGACTTCAAGGTGAATTCAGAAAATATAGTTAGAAATTCTAAATGTTTTTTTAATAAAATTTATGGTGATTAAAACTTGAATATTTATTCATTCATGTTATTATTGTGTACAAAATTTTGTTTGAGTAAATTATGATTTAGCAGAAGAGTGTTTTGGTGGGTGTAATCAATTGAAGATGTCTTAGAGATCATATGGAATGGACCCATGTATTTGAAAGTGATCTTGTGTGTGTTTTTCTGATCAATTAAGTGATAAATGGGTGAATAGGTCTCTATGAGACCTATAAGGGTTACTAAGGCCTAATTGAAATGCTTATTTTCTTAAGTGTGACCCATAAAGGTTATGGCTGACCTTTGAGGATGGTTTTGGGCTATGTCTTAGCTTGTTATATGTCTTAAGAGTTAATTCATGTATTATGGCTGACCTAGATGTTTATATTCATGAAGACTCTATAAAGAGTGAAGACTAAGGAAATGGTTTCTATACTTGATAAGAATGTGTTGAGAGAGTACAAGATAAATGCGAAAGAAAGAGACTAGAGTGAGTGTACTCAATGGATAGAATAAAGTATAAAGCAGATTGAAGATGAGTGAAGAAGGCTAGAGTGATCCAAAATGGGTGTTTGGATGTATTGAATGCATGAGAAAGTTTGAGTGTGTGTGATGAGTTGAAATATAGGTGTTATAAATTATTTTTACAATCATATTGTCTATAATCAGAGTTCTGGAGTCGTTAATTTTATAAGGTATTATGTGGGTGCTCAACATCTAAAACAAGTGGGTTATTGTTCATACTTAGGGATGGGTGATCCTTGTGAAGTGGGTGCTTCAATATAATGTCTCATGGTTTTGATCATCTTATAGGAAAAATATTCCATGTTTTTGTAGGCTTGAGAGTGGGTTTTATTCCCTAAGAGGGTTTCCCATGTAGATCATGTATTATGTGTGTGATCTTGCATCATCATTCTTATTCATTATTATGAACATCTTGTATGCTTTATGAATGATTGTGGTCATTGATTAAGAGTTTTAAAGGATTACAATTGAAGTTTTAAATATCTTTCATTATTGATTCACCCCTCCCCTCTTAGTGATTGTACCTCCAACAAAATCCTTCCAATGCCTCCTTTAAGCATTACCTCAATAATAGGCATGACTATAGACTTTGTAAACATGTTACCTCCATTAGGGCCCCCTAATCCCCACTCCAATTATCCTAGGGATACCATATGTATCTCTAAGTGGTCAAACATTGGTTCTTGTCATCCCAATCAAACTATCTACCACAACACC
>JARHVA010003127.1:1800000-2100000 GCA_037957365.1 Torreya grandis | reverse complement strand
AAAGGCCATTCAAAGTCCATTTAAAAGTGTCAACACTTATTTATAAGAGAGAAGCAAGAATACAAACAAGTACACTCAAGCACTTTTCCCTATTCTCTACATATAGCCTTCCAATATTATTCCAAGCTTATTCAAACCCTTGCACTAGTCCCTATCCATCTAAAGTACACCCAATTTCACATCTAGTTACATTTTCATAGATAATTACACCAATAACTTCAATGGGATAACTACATTAGCTTGATCCCTCCTCAAAGTACTGGTATGTAGGCAGTGTGCCCACACATAGGGTTTAAAGTGCATCTAGTGTATCTTTAACACACTAAACCCTTTTCTCTCTTTCCAAAATTTCCTTTCAAGTTCAAGCACAAAAATATTATATGGCTTTTGAAGATTAAAACAAAAGCATAGAAAGCTCTGTAGAATTTTGGGCTTTGATATTTCACTGATAGGGTAACACAAACCTATCGAGTATAACCCATAAAACTCAGATAACTTGGAAAATAGCATCAAGAAAGACTAAAACACCAAATATTAGGGTGTCCTACTTTTGATGATCCTATCCAATCAAAAAAAAAGTTTAGGAACCTATTTTTGACACTATCCCAATCCTGTACCTAAATTCTTAGGCCTTATCTCAGACTGAACAACTCAGAATAAGCTAAGTCATATTTTCTCTCATTTATTATTATTTTTAAAAAAGGTCTAATTGCAATATAATTTCAAAAATTAGTATCTTTAATTAGGAATATTATTTATTGATTTATCCTAATTAGACTTGTTTATTAAATAAGAATAAAATTCCATTATTTTGAAAAACAATAAAACATTTGGTGAACCTGACTTCAAATTTTTGCATAACACCCCTAGAAATCCTAGGGTAAATTATTTATAATTTTATTCCATGATTTATTGATTTTTATTATATTTAAAAATTAAAAATCTAAAAATTAATTGCAAATTTCTCAATATATTTTATAAAAACCCTAGTTTACATATACTAGGTCCTTTTTGCATACAAAAACATTCCAAAAACTAGGAAAAATATATTGCTAGTTTTAAAAATATTTTCTAATTTTTCCTAGATTTTTCAAACAAATTTTTACAAATTTTCTATAAATTCATATCAAAATTTTAAAATTATCATACTGATTTCAAAAATTCTTTCAAAAACCCTAGTTACATCAACTATCTCCTAATAATTTTCCAATCATTTTCTAAATTTTTAATTGAATATTGAAATCAAAAGTTCAATTTCAAAAATTCATAGTATTTTGCAAAAATATTTTTGAAAAAACCCTAAGTTGCATATACTAGCACCTATTTACTTCTTGAGGTATCACCTTACATCCATAATCAAATTACAAAAATGATGCTCATTTATCTACAAACTTTTCTTGCATTTCTTGAAAATAACAAGGAAACCATAATGGGCCCTATCATTTACATGAATGATGAAGTATATCATATGTTATTACAAACTACATTCTCTTCATTTCATGCTTATGTTTCATTATATGGGATGATATTATAAAATTTATTGCCAAAAATACACAAGATTTCAAAATTATTTTTGCATATACTCTTTTGCTCATATGGAATAATTTTCAAGCTTATCATGATAAACACATTAGAAATTTCATAATTCATGTCAAATACATTTATGCATTAATGCAAAATTCTATAATGTCTATCCCTTATTTTCTATCTCACATATGGAATGTTCTTTATAATCATAATGTTATACAACTTACAACTCTAATTACATGCATTTCATCTAATATACATGGTTTCTACCTAGATATATATAACTCTTTGGATACATACTTAGAGGATCCATTACATAAGCTAACAACCACCTATCAGGTTTCAATGTCATATCTTATGCACAGGAAAGATTTTCCTTCTCCTCCTCTCCCCCAAGAAGGTGATAGCTACTTTCCCTCTAACCAAGTCCATGTTATAACCCCTACAAAAGGTGAGTAAGCCTATACTATTGTTCCTAATTCATAAATTCATCATATATCATCATACCCTCTTCAACATATGTGATTACATGTTCAATCAGAAGCAACTAAGCTTTGCACTTGTGAGACTCTAAGAGATCAAATCACCAGTATGAGCAAGTTAATTTCATATTTACAAATTTAGAATCATCTATTACATGAAAATATCACAATATTGGAGAATAATATTATAATATAGAAGCCTCAAAGGCACCCTACTGTCAATCATGTATATACACCTTTACCTAGTCAATTGGTTGCAAGAAATGTTACATATCAAAACAAGAAATCACAACAAAGTAACTCTATAACTAGTTATTCAAAAAGCATTCAAAGATAAAATAAGAGTTTAAGTGAGTTAATAAGGGAAATGATTAAATCTAAGTTGATCAAACTACCTCCTTTACATTTAGTGAGAAGATCCATATATTATTGTGCATATCATAGAATGTATGGGCATCACACAAATTCATGTTTGGCATTGAAACAACATATACAATAGATAATTTCTAATGAATACCCTATACAAGGTAAATTAGTCAATAAATACATAGTGACATAAGAATACATTCAAAAAGAGTCAAATTCAGAAATAGTATAAAAGTGGCTGCTAAAGCATAACTTAGAATAACAAAAGGATCAAAAATCAAAATTAGAGCAACAAATAGTACCATAAGCATAGGTAAATCACAAAAAATTTACAAACCTACCTCTTCAAAATGAGGCTCATTATTCAAATCAATATGGGTTTGGACAAAAATATCTACAATAATTTGATTATCAAGGTCAAGGGTTAGGTAAGCATGCTCAAGGCATCACTACTCTTATTCCAGAAGTTGATATTATTTATCACCAAGGTTTGGGATTTATTGAACATCTTAAGGCAAAGCATTCACAAACATAATTTATCAAAGGAAAATATCTAGATACAACAAATATAAACATTAGCATTCCATTGGTTCAAAATCAAGATGATAATAATGAGTGGAACAATCCAGGGTATTATGATTTCCAAAATACATGCAATGAATCTAGATATTCAAAGTCATATTTGCAGTCATTCCCTCATACTTCACAATCACATGCGATTCCTTTATTTTATACAAGACACCATGACATGGAGTCTCTTCTGAGACTCATTAATTAGTATCATCTCTTCTCATGCTTTCTTGTACATAACTTATATCAAAATACCAAAATAATACAAAATTTCAACAATTACAAAAACATTCTAATAATTCAAAAACATAACAACTTTTTGATTGTATGCATCATCCATGCTTTGCATTTATACTATCATGATAGGGCTTACATTTTTTGATTTATGCTATTGTATGTGAATTTATCTACATTACCATGCTTCACTTGATATATTTTGAGTGTGTGCAGTGACATCCAACTACTTGATTGCTTCACTTTATCCATTGAGGGGGCATTCCTACCTTTACATTTTAGACATAAATCGATATACATATAAAATGGTGGCATATTCTACATGAAAACACCATCTAGGTTATGTCAATCTTACACTACACACTCTAAGTTATCATACTTATATATATTACTTACTAGATTACACAAATTACTATATCGACATTTCACTAATATATAGCACTTGTGTATCTCTTAGCATATACCTAGTTTTGTACTAACATGTCTTACATACTTTCACTTTTTTCTTTGATTAGTTAGATGTGTTTGTATTTCCAATTTACGTTCTTTCATTCCTTGCTTAGTGTAGCTTGTGTGATTGCATTTCCAATTTTAGTTTTACTTCTTGTATGCATACCTTTAGACATTTACCAATGTCCCTCATGTGTACTCTTCTATGTGGAAATCTTTGTTTGTTTCAAATTATATGTGTATGTGGCATTTGAACATGCCTTATATTCTTGTTTTTCTATTTTGAGTGACATATATCCATGTCCCTTATTTTCATGACCCCTTGGCTATCCCTATATGCTTCTTGCTTCTTGATTTATATGTTTGTTATTTGATTTCTTATCCATGTTTGCAATGCCATGATCCATATTATGCATTTACCTTATTTTCTTAGAAGCCATGATGGACATCATGTTCCATCCCTCTAACTAAAAACTAAAAACTTTCTAAACTTTCTAGTTCTAATTCAATACATTGCACATGCTTTTACATTGTTATATCTATCTAGGTATACCCCTATTAATCTAAAAATATCTCAATACAAACATTGTTATATCTAGAGATATCTTATCAAATACCATTACTATATCATGTATCTATGTAGCATAACACAATTGTAGGACTTTTTTTCTGAGGGTAGTCATTGCAGATTCAATCATTCCTACCCTCAGAAGAGGGCATAACAAATAGGGGTTTTGTCACAGAGATCAAATCTCCCAATAGTCAAAATAGTATCATTTAGATCACCTAGTTTAGAATCTAGAGGTCTAACCAGTTAGAATAGAATAGAAAAATAGTGATAATTCCATATCAATAACTAGTTTCAACATAGGACAATAGCACTAGAAATGGATAGAAGTACCAAACATAAGGGTGTCCTCACTTTGGTGATCTTGTATAAGTAGAAAAACACCTAAGTTTTCTAGTAATAGGCAAAAATTTCAACTCATCTATTGTTTTTTCACATCTAAATCAGTTAGAATCAATAGTTTTAGTACAATTTTCTCAAAGAATCTAGATATAGGGGGTATCATGCATGACATGATGGCTCTCACTTCTAGTTTTAGATTAGGTAGTTGACATATCTTCCAAATCAAAATTCATGTTCTAAACACCAATGATTGGGGGAATGTGCATGACACATTGGTCTTCTTTTGTTTTTGAGTTCAATGTATTACCTAGGCATTCTCAGTAGTTACGTGCCTTAATCCATCTACAGGTGGTTGGCATCATTCTCAAATTGAACTTTAATACAAGTTTAACTTCTCAAGTACTCAAGTTCCTAAGTTGGCTTTCACATAAACATATTTCATCAATTTTAGAGTGGCTTTCATACAAGCCTAACCTCCATCTTTTGAAATGGCCAAGAGTAGCCTAGTTTCCTGCATACATTTAGCTATCCATGCCACATTGTCAAATTATTAGAACATAAATGGGCTCCATTATCCATCTCATATGACATATATTATATACCACTAACACTTCATATCTTCACTTCATAGGGAAATGATAGAGCCAAAGGACTAGATAGCCTTTGTATTCTTGAGCCACCTATTCAAGGGGATTGGACACAGTCCAAACATCGATTAACACACACATGATTAATTTACTTCACTTGGTGATGATGGAGCCAAAGGGCCTACATTTACATTTTTGAGCCACCTTCTAAGAAATTTATTACTCAACTTCATTCATGAAATTACTCTTGATTCAACACATACCCAACATCATCTAGCATAATCCAACATCATAATAAGTTTTGTATTGGTTTGCATACTCCATGAGGTGTATTTATTCTTTTCTATTCCTCTTTATCTTACCCAACTTTATATGTTCTTATTTTAGATATATAATATCTGGTAAGAACTGATCTAATCTATGTTTTTCATTATAGATTTACACTTCATAGCATGTTCTCTCTATGCACATCCAACACCACACAACTTTATGAGCTTCTTCCTTATAGGGAAGTTCAAGTATGCTTTCCACTTTCCTTTAGCCTAGTATTTCACTTTACTACATCACTATAATAAAGGTTGGGGGGAATATAATCATGTAAAATGTGAATTTAGTTACTTGAGTGTGGCTAATGACACTCAATCTATAAGTCCTCCTAATTTATTTCACAACCCTTATAGGCTTTTATTTCACTAATTCCTGATGATAGCCTTCCAAAATTAACCCTTATAAACCAAACCATCTCTTTCTAGCCTATATCCATCCCCCCAGATCTTATCCCTTTGGATAATAGTACCCAACTTAGACAGGAGCACTAAAACCTAGGGTGTCTTATTTTTGGTGATGTTATCCAAGTGTACTTTTAGTCCCAATGGTCATATTTTCATAAATCCTTATCTTAATTCATGTTGGCTTAACATGAATTAATTTAACCCATGATCATTAGGTTCCCTATAAAAATCCATTCAAAGTCCATTTAGAAGGGTTGACACTTATTTACAAGAGAGAAGAAAGAATAAAAGCAAGTGCACTCATGTACTTTTCCCTATTCTCTACATATAACCTTCCAATATTATTCCAAGATTATTCAAACCCTTTCACCAATCCCTATCCATCTTGTTGGGTGAATATTTTGTCGTCAACTAACTGATGACAAAATGGGGATATCAGCCACAACATAAGGGAGATTTACCACCTTGAAAAGTATGGGTTTACTAGATCTAAACAAAGTAAATCTCTCCTCTCATCAAGGGGAGGTTCCCAATAAATATTTATGTGTTATAAGAATATATATAATTAAGCAAAAAATAACACATGGAGGTGGTATAACAGCATCTACTTCTCTTTTTTAAGAAGTAATGTATAAAGAACAAAAGGGAGAAAATCCTGGTCTAATGCTAACAACATTCCTCTTCTTTTAGGAATGGTGTCAAATGAAGAGCAAGAGATCACCTGAAGTAACAAAGTCCACAAGAATGCTCACACAAGTGCAAAGTCTTCCGTAGCTTCTCCACAGATCTGAAACAAGTACAACCATAGAGTAAAGTGAAGCACAAAGTCTTCACCTGAAACTACAAAAGATAAAAGAATCTCAAAGTTCAAAGCAGCACAAAGTCTATCTTCTACCCTCTAGAAGTGCCCTCAGATAATAATAACACACCCACTTGCTTATTAAATTAGATAAACAAGATGTTACCAGGAAAAAGACATAAGAACTATTTCTTAAATAACACAGACAATCTCAACACAAAGTCTGAAATAACCTACTTCTCATTCATTCAACAGAATATGATTTACAAATTTGAGCACAAAGTCTCAAAATTTACTTCAATTTCAGCAAAGTGTTTGCTATTAAATTTTCCAAGCCCATTTACAAATAAGGTCTCCACTATATATAAGGAGAAAACCCTCAAAAATAGAAAATAATAAAATATAAAATATCTTGGTCAAAGATGACTCATCTTTGAATTTTAGATATTTTTCCAAAAAATTTACAAGTAATTACATATTACAAAATTGCATGCATTCTGCATAAAATAGAAATGCATAAGGATAGAAGAAGAGAGAAGGGGGAGAGAGAGTGTCAATTCTTGTTGCCAGACTTCTTCAGATGAGCATCGTACATGGCGATCGATGCATGAATTCTTATGCTGTCTGATGCAACTACGTTTTTGAAGATGACTCTCACTCTGATCAGTGCATCTTTCAATGCTGTGATGGCTTTAGAGTGGCCAGTTAACCTAGATTTCAAATTCTCCAAAGTTAATTGAGCATCCAGAATGCTATCCACCAAAGTCATTGAGAAAGATGCTTCTTCAAAATCTTTCCAAATCATCCCTTTGAAATTTTGGATCATTTCTTCTAGATTTTGAAGATCAGTGACTCCTTGATCTCAACATAGGAGTCCTTACTGGAGATGGCACCAATAGACATCAGAGTGCTCTTCTTGAGATCTTTCATTTCTTTCCATTTTTTGAGATCTTTCTCCAAACTATCAATCTTTATTTTTAGTCTTCTCCTTGGTCTTGGACTGTTTCAGGGAAACTTCAGTGACCTGGAAGAACTTCTGTTGAAAAGACGCCGACGAAGAGGGACCCTTCACAGAAACTGTAGCAGGAACCATGATTGTGCAATTAGAAGAAGAAAGTAGTGATCTGGAAAAACTGTACGTTCACTAGTCACGATCAGGGAGATGCGTTTGAAAGGGATGAGACACGAGCAGGTCAAAAAGAGGAATAAAAAGGGGAGTGGGCACAAAAAATAAAAAGAATGAAGATTTCTCTAGAGCTGGAGAAATGTGAGTTCCAGATGCAAGGGTGGCAAAAATTGCCGCCCCTGCATCCCCCAGATGTAAGGGCGGCAAAAATTTTCACCCACGACATGGGCAGGAGAACGGAGACGGCAAACACTGCCAACATTAGCAAAATTGCCGACCATGGCAGATGAAAACCGCTGACGTTGGCAAACCTACCGATCATGGTAGAAATCGGCCGATGATGGCAGTAGTGACAGTCGGTGGCAAATTTATCGCCCACTACACGGGCGGTGAAAAGAGGATGCAAAACATGGGTAAGGGTGGAAAAATTTTCCGCCTTTGCAGGCAAAAGTGCAGGGGCAGAAAATTTTGTTGCCCTTGCACAAAAAACAACGAAAAACGTAGAGGTGGTAAAATTTGCCGCCCTTGCACAGGGAAAATAGAAGAAAAGACCAACTCCAGAAGGAGTCCAGGGGAGGGAAAATTTGGCCAGAACGAGATGGTAACCACTTCTCATTCTAAGGCCAAGATGAGAGTGAATTCAAAAACCATTTCGAAGAATGAACTGAGGGAGACGAAAAGATGAAACGGACAAGTTTCGAGGAGAGTTCTAAAAATAAGCACAGCTAATTTTGGAAGCAACAGCTGGCTCCTATTGGGGAACTACCTTCTATTAAAAAAAGTAATTGAAGGGAGTAGAATCCAAAATCTCCAGTGCCTTAAAAGCATGCCATTAGGCCACGGAGTCAAGCTACTCAAAAATAAAGGCTCTAAAAATGAAAACAAAATGAATAAAACAAAGCTAAAGACTATACAAATATACAGGTGAATTTATTTGGCACTTCAAGAAACGAAGCACCTCAGATGCTGCCCCTTTAGAGGTAGTGGCGATGATGCTCTGTCTTGATAAACCAGTAAGAGGCCATTTTCCCCCCAAAATTGACGATGTGTAAATGGAAACCTCCACCAAAAAACTAACTTCATGTGCCATCCCTTTAGTTTTCTCCTCTTGCCCCACAGCAAGATTTGTCTTTTGACCTGAAAACCATGAATCTTTATTTTCTAGGTGAAGAGTTCTTTTCCCTAATCATGATACATAGCAGCATGGTCAGATACCATAATTGGTTGCTCTTCTGGTTCTATCTAGCACCAGATTCGATTGTCCTCATTTGACACCCGCCACCGATTGGCACTATCAGGTCCACTTGTCATTATTTCAATTGAACCAATTTTTTGGTTGGCATTCTCAAGGGATTTAATAGGTTCTTCATGAATGTCTTCTGTGGTCAGAAGATAAATACCCCTACCAGAGGACTCAAACAAAATCTGAGCTGCAGGAGATGACGTTTGGGTGACCACATACTTTGCCTCTCTCTCAGGGAGCAACTTTTTCATCATGCCTTTCACAAGAATCTTTGCCTGAGATAAGTCCATGCTCAATTCTCCTCCGACATCCTTGCAAAAGTTTTGCCCAAGTAGAATGCCATATGAGCCTAGGACGTCAGCTACCAGCACTGTCATCTTAATCCTCTTGTCAGGGAACGCTGCAAATGCAAATTAGGCATCTTTGATTTGCCCCAATAGTGGTACTTGTTTGTTTTCCATGGAGAAACATCTCCCAAAAGTTTTATTCAATGTGAGACCACAAGATTATACCACTCTAGCAGGCATAACATTGTCAGATGCACTAAAATTGATGATGCAGTTGCTCAGCTTGCGACTGTTTATTAACAGAGAAACATAGAAAGGTTCTATTTTCTCTATTTTCTCAGGAGCAATTGGAGGAGTCACGACAAGATTGTTCTGGGTGGATATATCTTTTGGGGGATTATGAGTTACCCTCAAAATTTCTTGTCCTGTAGGGACGGCTGTACCTTTCACACATTCTGTCAACCTGTCCAACTGTTCAGGATGGGCTTGTAGAAATTCAAATTCAGACATTTGAATTTTAGTCTTTTTGACATGCTCAATTATATCAAATGTCGGTATTAGACTAAGCACAGAGGATGGGAGTTCACTCTTTTGGTTTTTGGGATGGGAAGGGCTGGTTTACAAAGTTAAAGTAGAGGATGCAGGGATGCTTGGGGTACGTACCTTTTCAATAGTCACCGGGTCCTTTGGTTGGAAGGGCAGAGTGGTTCCCCGCTTGGCAATTGCAACTGTTGGCTGAAGTTGCTCCTCTGTCTTCTCTTTATTAGCTTGTCAGGCTGACTATTTTTGGGACCAGGTGAATACGGCATATGATCCTTCAGTTGCATTCCCCTCACTTCTGGGTTCCTCTTGATAATTCAGGTAGCCAATGATAGAGTCACTAGCTAATTCTTCTTCTTGCTCTCCAAAGAGATTAGCATCATATTGTTGGTCCAACTCAGGTTGGAAAGGGGGAGCGCATTCTATTTCCAGATATCCAATCACTGTGTTGGTTGGAGGGGCTTCAAGGGCAAGGTTCCTCTGTGTGGGAGGAAGACGATTTGGTTGCCCTTGATTCCTAGCAGCATTGCCTTGGTACGCTTGATTCTAAAATTTCCTCCTTGGCATATCCTGTTTAGGAGAAGTAGACATAACTTGGGCCATCTGTCTTCTAAGAGCTAGCATTTTATTTGCTAAATTTTGTACCATAGGATCTATAGTAGCTGTAGAAGGGCTTTCAGCAGATGAAGGGAATTTATTTTTACTTGGGTCTTTTTTGATCTTACCTGCCAAGATAAGATCATCCTCAATCTCAGTAGCCAAATTTTGAGCCAATGCTAGATCCATAGGGCTAGCTCACCTTAACAGGAAACTTACTTCAGGAAGCTACGAGTTGATGAAAAATCACTTGAGATTTTCCAGCGTGGGCTGAGCCACGGTTGGAATTCAATTCCTCAATTTGTTAAATTTGGCTATGAAATCCCTCATGGGTTCCTGGGATTTTTTTTCATCTATGTTAGCTGAGCTAACAAAGCATGTGCATCTTCAGTAGGTTTAAATCTAGCTTCAAATATGGACTTTAGTGTATTCCAGTCAGTCACTAACCCGACCTGCAAGTGATAGAACCAATTCGTAGCATCACCTTGCAAAGTCTCCACAAAAAGTCTCACCACTACATCTTCAAATTTGACACCAATTACCCCTCATTCTATAGAGAAAGCAGCAATATGCTCGTTGGGATGAACCTTTCCATCACCAAAAAACTTAAGAAAATTTTTCCTAGAACTACGGGGTAGTTCATACAGAGGTGGGGTTAAATTAAGAGGGCCAAAGGAATTACCCCATGGGCCTTGAGCCATTATGATAAGAGGATTAAAAGGTGGGATAACAAACCTTGGTGGAGTGTTTATAGGTAGGCGGTGATTGACAGCGGGAAAAGGAGTTCTACCTTGTGTTGGTGACCCAACAAGGCTAGAAGGAAAACTCCTAAACCATCAAAGAGAAGCTGATGGAGGAAACAGATCAAAATTACTCTATTGCGCCAACTCAAACACAGGGTCAACAACACCTTTAGATCTCTGACTTCTGGTGTAGCGTGGAGTTGCCAAGTTTTCAAAACAAAAATGGGACCAAAACTACTTCAAGTTGAAGTTTGAGGCTTCAAAATGTGCATTCTTCCCAGTAGCTCTGGTTTTATAGACCAGATAATATAATGGAGGTAGCTGGTAAGGCTATAATGATAATGGGTAAGACATGAAACGGAGTCACCAAAAACTGTAATGGATAAGGGTAGGGACTGCTTCAATCTGAAACTTGAGGTTTTAGACTACACATTTGAGTCCCCAGTGGAGTCGCCAAAAACTGTTGGGTGAATATTTTGTCATCAACTAATTGATGACAAAATGGGGATATCAGCCATAGCATAAGGGAGATTTACCACCTTGAAAAGTATGGGTTTACTAGATCTAAACAAAGTAAATCTCTCTTCTCATCAAGGGGAGGTTCCCTATCAATATTTACGTGCTATAAGCATATATATAATTAAGCAGAAAATAACACATGGGGGTGGTATAACAGCATCTACTTCTCTTTTTTCAAAAGTAATGTATAAAGAACAAAAGGGAGAAAATCTTGGTCTAATGCTAACAACATTCCTCTTCTTTCAGGAATGGTGTCAAACGAAGAGCAAGAGATCACCTGAAGTAACAAAGTCCACAAGAACGCTCACGCAAGCGCAAAGTCTTCTGTAGCTTCTCCACAGATCCAAAATAAGTACAATCGTAGAGTAAAGTGAAGCACAAAGTCTTCACCTAAAACTATAAAAGATAAAAGAATCTCAAAGGTAAAAGCAGCACAAAGTCTATCTTCTACCCTCTAGAAGTGCTCTCAGATAATAATAACACACCCACTTGCTTATTAAATCAGATAAACAAGATGTTACCAGGAAAAAGACACAAGAACTATTTCTTAAATAACACAGACAATCTCAACACAAAGTCTGAAATAACCTGCTTCTCATTCATTCAACAGAATATGATTTACAAATTTGAGCACAAAGTCTCAAAAGTTGCTTCAATTTCAGCAGAGTGTTTGCTATTAAATTTTCTAAGCCCATTTACAAATGAGGTTTCCACTATATATAGGGAGAAAACCCTCAAAAATAGAAAATAATAAAATATAAAATATCTTGGTCAAAGATGACTCATCTTTGACTTTTAGATATTTTTCCAAAAAATTTACAAGTAATTACATATTACAAAATTACATGCATTCTGCACAAAATAGAAATGCATAAGGATAGAAGAAGAGAGAAGGGGGAGAGAGAGTGTCAATTCTTACTGCCAGACTTCTTCAGATGAGCATCGTACATGGTGATCGATGCCTGAATTCCTATGTTGTCTGGCGCAACTACATTTTTGAAGATGACTCTCACTCTGATTAGTGCATCTTTCAATGCTGTGATGGCTTTAGAGTGGCCAGTTAACCTGGATTTCAAATTCTCCAAAGTTAACTGAGCATCCAAAATGCTTTCCACCAAAGTCATTGAGAAAGATGCTTCTTCAAAATCTTTTTGGATTATCCCTTTGAAATTCTGGATCATTTCTTCTAGATTTTGAAGATCAGTGACTCCTTGATCTCAACATAAGAGTCCTTACTGGAGATGGCACCAACAAACATCAGAGTGCTCTTCTTGGGATCTTTCATTTCTTTCCATTTACCGAGATCTTTCTCCAAACTATCAATCTTTATTTTTAGTCTTCTCCTTGGTCTTGGACTACTTCAGGGAAACTTCAGTGACCTGGAAGAACTTCTGTTGAAAAGACGCCGACGAAGAGGGACCCTTCACAAAAACTGCAGCAGGAACCATGATTGTGCAATTAGAAGAAGAAAGTAGTGATCTGGAAAAACTGTACGTTCACTGGTCACGATCAGGGAGATGCGTTTGAAAGGGATGAGACACGAGCAGGTCAAAAAGAGGAAGAAAAAGGGGAGTGGGCACAAAAAATAAAAAGAATGAAGATTTCTCCAGAGCTGGAGAAATGTGAGTTCCAGATGCAAGGGCGGCAAAAATTTCTGCCCCTACATCCTCCAGATGTAAGGGCAGCAAAAATTACCACCCAAAACACGGGCGGGAGAACGGAGATGAAAAACACTGCTGACATCGGCAAAATTGCTGACCACGGCAGATGAAAACCGCTGACGTCGGCAAACCTATCGACCATGGTAGAAATCAGCCGACGACGGTAGTCGGTGGCAAATTTACCACCCACTGCATGGGCGGTGAAAAGAGGACGCAAAACATGGGTAATGGCGGCAAAATTTTCCTCCCTTGCAGGCAAAAGTGCAGGGGCAAAAAAAATTTCTGCCCTTGCACAAAAAACAAAGAAAAACACAGAGGCGGTGAAATTTGCCGCCCTTGCATAGGGGAAATGGAAGAAAAGCCAACTCTGGAAGGAGTCCAGGGGAGGGAAAATTTGGCCAGAACGAGATGGTAACCACTTCTCATTCTAAGGCCAAGATGAGAGTGAATTCGAAAACCATTTCGAAGAACGAACTGAGGGAGACGAAAAGATGAAACGGACAAGTTTCGAGGAGAGTTCTAAAAATAAGCACAGCTGATTTTGGAAATAACACATCTAAAGTATACCTAATTTTTCATCTAATTACATTTTCATACACAATTACACCAAGCACTTAAATGGGAGAATTGCATTAGCTTGATCCCTCATCAGAGTATTGGTATGTACATAGCATACCCACACACGGGGTGTGAAGTGCATCCATCATATAATTTACACACTAACCCCTTCTCTCTCTTTCCCAAATTTCCTTTCAAGTTCAAGCATAAAGAGCTCTTAGGGATTTTAAAGATTAAACTAAAAGTATAGTGAGATTCACATACTTTTAGGCTATGATATTTCACTTATAGGTTAACATAGACCTACCAAGCATAACCCATAAAACTTAGATCACTTGGAAAATAGTGCTGAAAAAGGAATACAATGTTGAATAGCAGGGCTTGCCACTTTTGACACTCCTATCCAATCAAAAAACAAATTTCAAGAACCTATTTTTAACATTGTCTTAGCTTGTACCTAAATTTTTAAGCCCTATCTTAGACTGGACAACTTAGAATAAGCTAAGTCATATTTTATCTCATTTATTATTTTTTTTAGAAAAGGTCTAATTGCAATCTAATTTCACAAATTAGTATATTTAATTAATAATATTATTTACTAATTTATCCTACTCATACTTATTTATTAAATAGGAATAAAATTCCATTATTCTAAAAAATAATAAAATAGTGTGGAAAAGTGCTTGAATGATGCTCTCCCTCCCCACTATAGTACATACTTGGAGACTACACTTGAGATTATTAGGGATACATGAGTTAGAGTGACTCAAGCTCTATGGAGCATTGTATCTACCATTGTATTTATATGTTGAGGCATCTCACCTATTGGAATGTAATTATAATTTATTTATACATTAATAGTAGTGATTGTATTATTGAACTAGCCATGGTTGAGTTTCAATATGATTACTTTCCTTATACATTTATGTTGACTTCTATTTAATATACTTTGATTATTATGTTAAAGTCATTAATTATATTCTCATGGTGTAATCTAATAAAACAATAAGTGTTGTGTAATTTTTTTTTAATTGATTACTACATTAATCTAGTAAATCCCTATGGGGATGTTACACTATGGTATTAGAGATCTAGCTCAAACTCTAGGACTTAATGAGTTCATTAATGTTTTTGTATTCTTCTATTATCAGAAAGAATAATGGTGAAAGTAAGAGCATCAGTTGAGGGTCCTGTTGAGGTCAACATCCCCCCCCCCATTTCTAAAAAATAGGGACCCTTATTTCAAATTATATAAATTTATAAGTAAAAATTAAAAAACACATGATCAAGGTGTTGGTTATTAGTTGTACACCTTGTACACTCATCTTTGCAAACTTCAAGGAAAATGGTAAGCAATGATGGAAAACCCACTAGAATGTCATTGTAGCTAGGGAAGGGTTTTGCATCAAGATTAGACCAAATGTATAAAATGACTAAGAGGCACTTAAAAAAGGTATGGTTAACTCCCTTCTACTTTTGGATATGCTTGAACCAAGGTGAGAGAATTTATGGGGTAGCTTTCTCACATGGAGGGATTTTGCAATTCAATCTCCATGGGGATTCTTGGTTTAAGGGACAAATACGACTAGAGCATAACAAAGTTTGCACACTTCACGCATGAAGGGTTATCACATGAAATGCATAAATGTTCTATGTCATACACAAGCTACTAAATACAAATGAGGGGATGACTACAATATTCATTCTATAAAATATTCAATAATAGGGGTTAGATGGAAAACTGTAGCACTAGAATTTAAATCATAAACTACAAACACATTTCAAATATGCAAGATCTTATACATTTTCAAGGCAAGTAACACTTATAGTATACAATAGGGTGTGTTATTTTTAGGGTAAGATGTGTTAGGACAAGTTAGATAGTTATAAAATAGAGGTGGCATGTTGGTGGCTTAAAATAGTAGTGTCTGGCAAAATTTCATGACAATTATTTATTAGAAAAGATGTATAAAAATCAAATTTAAGATAATGGTAAACACTAAATGATCCCTAAAATCCTAGAACATAGACTAAAACTAGAATTTTAAATACTTTTTTTTGGTAATTTCATGAACCTAGGATGCCCTTAAAAGGTATTCAATAACACATTTCCAAAGATAATTATAGAAATGAATTTATAACCTAGGTACATGCTCAAAATGACAACCAGTAATGAACACAAAACCAAATATCTAATAAATAGAACTTATAAAACACATTATTACATTTCATTAACAAGATACAATAAAGAAGCACAAAAAATTTACACTTGACTTGAAAATAAATATTAGAAACATCAACACTTTAAAATGTTGCCATGGGAACAAGCATGGTGAGATTGATATTTTGACAAGGGAGACATAAACATGCTCACAAAGCTTTTTAATGGCTATATAGATTCAACCACCTTAGCAAGGGAGACAAGATATTCACACAACAATTGATCCCCAAAAAAAAATTATAGAACCTAGATTTAGAGGAAATGGATGCCTAAAACAATGACCTATAATAACTAATAGCCAACAACAACCTTAGGATAGAGGACAAAACCCCTATTTATACATTTTCAATCCTTTCCAAATCTAGGACTATGGGATACAATTTTCAAAAATTGCATAACAAACTTTTCTAGTCCCATCAAGATACTTCCAACCAAAAAATGACTTTTTCTACACCTGAGATCTTCATCCATTTTTAAGAAAAATCATTATTATAACTACCTCTACAAGGAATGATGATGACTTACAACCACTTGGAGATGATCTTGATCTCTTTCTTGTATGTCTGGAGGAAGAAAAACATTTGAAGATCCAAACAGGCTTTGTCCTCAAGTTGAATCACCTAAATATGCCCCTTTACACCTACCTAGAAGGTGAATTATGAGGTAGAGGTCAAACAAAATTTGTTACTATGTGTAATTTCTTAGAGATATTGATGAATATTTACCCACATAGTTGGAATCTTTTGTAAAACTACCTTACTTTTTATGAATGAAATGGAATAACCTATTCTTGTAATGATGGTTTAGGAATGATCTAGTTGTGACATGAAACAAAAAATGATTCAAAATCATGATTGGAAATATTTTCTCTAGAATGGCTCATAGACTTTATTTTGTGTTTTGATTCACTATCTGACCAGGAAAGAGCCATCAAGTTTAAATTTAACATCAAATATTTCAATATTTGACACACCACATCAGATCCAACTAGGTATATATGGATCCCAAGAGTGACTAGGTTAATTTATTATCTCTAATCTAGATACTTGTCACTTCTTCATGCAATCTAACCCATTTGAAAATTCCACCTTAGCTCATATCATTGGATCATCTTTGCCTAATAAAATGTGAGCCATAGATCATGCATGAAATGCTTGATTTCTAAATTTATGGCATGTAGCTATGCCACTTAGTATTTTTGAATTTTCCCATAGGATCCTTGACTTTTCAACCTTGACTATGCACCATCAGATCTAGCTAGGGTGAGTAAACACACTTTGTCAAACCATGATCTGAGGGGTGGAACATTATTGGATACTACCTTTTACTTGGCCTCAAGGATATTCCACTTGATATCCCTATGAGATTTATGTGTACCTTTCAAATAGTCACTACTTTTTGAGTACCCTCATGCCACATGGAAGTATCTCACTTGATCTCAGGTCTTATTAAACTATCAACTACTAGTTTACACCATTAGATCTTTGGAACATGGTCAAACTTTAAATCATGCCCTGTGAGCTTGACACTTATCAAGCTTGAACTTATATTGGTTTCCTTTAACTATTTATCTTTGATCATACATCAGTTAATCATATTGATCTATGAAAATGCATGTCATTAGATTTGCCTCTATTTGAAAATAAATGACTACTTCATAAGGTCTAAAAATGATGCTCATATGACCATGTTTGAACATTTGGATCTTAATGGATAGTCCCTATAACTTAAATTTGATGTCCATCTGCCCATTAAAAGATGTCCACGAGACCATCATACCTATGATTTATAAATATTTCTTCAGGGACTTTGTTCCATGACAATTTGATAAGTGTGCTCATTGTCTTCAGCATTCCCACTTTCATCAGCCCTTTAGTCTTTAGAAGAATTTTCTCAGGCCTTTTGTCTTTGACTTTTTCTTTATCCTTAATACTTTTTTTTTGGATTTTATTTGGCACAATTATCTTGGAGTAATTTCTTTGATCATTCTTTTAGGATAATTTTCTTGGACAAAATGTCCAAGATAATTTCCTTGAAGGACTTTGACTTCATAATTTTTAAGTAATAATTGAGCTTTATCAGACCTTTGGCCTTCAGATTTTTGCCTTTATTAGAAAAATTATTTCAAACATTTTGTCTAAAATAATTTTTTTGAATAAAATGGTCATTTACACTTTTTTCAAATGAATTAGACTTAGCTCCTTCTGTCTTTATTGGGATAATTTTTTTGAATATTGTCTAAAATAATTTGCCCACAAAAATTAAACTTGGTAATTTTCTTGAAGAAATGCAATTATTTCAAACTTTTTACATGGGCAAAATGTCTGAAGGAAATTGAACTTCTGCTTCACATCAACTTTACCAAAATTACCTTTTTGGCCCTTTGAACATGCCCTTCATAAGTTTTGTCACAGGTACCTGCCATATAGAATTGCCCTTCAGCCTTTTGGAATGGCCCTGAGATCTCTTGAAAGTGCCTTTCAAAATTTTTGAAATTGTCTTTCACCCTCTTGAAAGTGTACTTCAGACCTTTTTAAGGTGTCATTCAAGAATTTTTTAAGGGAAAAAATCCAAAAGGAAATGACCCTTCGAAGAATTTGTAAAGGAAAAATGACATTTAGATTGTTTGTAGACACTTTGGGTGAAATAAATAAGTCCATACAATTCTTTCAAGTTTTTTATCTGGGAAAAATGCTCGAAGGGCAAGTGTCCTTTGAAACTTTTTCCATGGACAAAAACTCCAAAACAAATAAGACTTTGCATTTTTTTCAAAACAAAGGATTTCTTTCAAGCTTCTTGTGTGGGAAAAATACCTAAAGGGCAAGTACCCTTTGGAATTTTTTCCATGGAGAAAAAGTCTAAAATAAATGACCCTTCAGATTTCTTTTGAAATACTTAACCCAAAATAAAACAAGATATTGAATTCCTTCATACTTTTTGTAGCAGACAAAATGTTTGACAAAAATAAGTCTTTAGAATTTTTTTCTGAGACAAAAAGATTGAAGACCTATTTCCATCAGACATTGTGTTCATTCAAAAATATTGAAAAATTCTAAGAGAAAGACACATTCACTAAGTAGACCATATTAGGACTTAGAAAAATTTTACATGAACTTGACCTTCCAAAGGAAAACTTAGAGATATAAGTTGGGCAAAGGACAAAGTTATTTACACTTGACAAGGGCCCAATTTCTTTATTTCAATTTTGGGCACTAACACTAGCTCTCACTTGGGGATGCATACCCCCTATGGATGTGTAAATAACCCCCAAAAAATAATACCAGCTACTAATCCATTAGGCTACAGAGTCAAGATGCAACAAATTTTAGCAAACAGTCATGAAGGCTCTATAAAACATGGAAAACTTATAAATCTAGATTAGGAGGATATAGAAATGAACACACAATAAAAAAACACAAAGGGAAACTATACAAATAGGCCTAAAATAGAAATTAAAAAAAAAGACAAAGCAATAAAATACTATACAATATGGTACACAATTGCAGATAGAATCAATCAAATAATTGTTTTAAATGTCTTCCATTAACTGATAGCTTTAGTATTTAATCATCCAGATCTCTTAATAAGAAATTATGCTCCTCAATCTGATAGTCAATGGAATAGGAACCCATCTACAAGGCATCAAACTTGTAATGTTTTATTTTCTCCTCGTGTTTGCTATTCCAAAGTAGAACCAAATCACCTACTTGAAAGGTTCTTCAAGTGACTTTACTATCAAATATTTTCTTCAAATTTTATTTGAACTTGAGGTGTCTTTCATGATCTTGTCTTTTAATTTCATCAAGCTTAATAATCTAGTTCACCCTACTCTCATAGTGGTCGATCTTCTCATCATCATCTAGTTTTTGCATGACCTGATAGGTGGGTAGTTGTCAATTCATAGGTAGAATTACTTAAGCTCCATAAACAAACTCTAAAGGGCTTCTCCCTGTATCTCTCTTAGGCATAATCCTATCGACCCACAAGGCAAACTTTATTTATTCACCCCACATCTTCTTGTTTTCTTCCAAAGTTTGTCTAATGATCTTGAGAAATTTCTTGTTACTTGATTTTGCTCTCCCATTCCCTTGAGGATTGTAGTTGGAATCGTAGGTCAATTCAATACCATACTCTTTGCATGATGCCACCAAAGGTTTGGCTTTGAATATCATGGCATTATCAGTAACTATCTTGATAGGCACACAAAATATACAAATAATTTGATTTAATAAGAAGTCCATTATTACATGGTGTGTTGCTTTCTTTGTAGGGATTACCTCAACCCATTTTTTGAAGTAGTCAGTTACAACTATTATCCATCTATGTTTAGTTCTTGACAAATTAATAATTTTTCCAATGAAATCTATTCCCCATTATCTATATGGGTCTCCAATCATCACAGGCTGTAAGGGAAGATAACCTAAAGCATTCATCCTCCTAGAAAATCACTAACATTTCTCATACCTTCTGACTATCTGAGCAACATCTTTGTGAAGTGATAGCCACCAATAACCAACTCTCAAAATTTTATGAGTTATAACTTTAGGTGCAAAATGGCTACCACATACTCTAGTATGGAAGTCTTCAATCAGGACAATAGTCTATTCTTCTAGCACACATATTAAGAGAACCCCATTTGGATTCTTCCATGTTAGTCCATCCTCAGTCAAGAGATATTTTTGGGATACAAGATTAAGAGATATTTTTATTATTATTATTATCTAAGTCAGGGGGATAGTTCATATTTTTCAAGTAGTAAACAATGTCTCTATACCATGAAGATGCATTAAATTAACTCAAGGAATCATCAACATTAAAAATAGTAGTGTTTACCTCAACAACTTTCAAACTGGTCTCAGCTAGAAGCTTGGCTAGACCCATCCCTCTTACTAACTTGGTAGTCTTGATATCCATATCATACTCTTGTAAAGTATTGATCCTCCTAAACCTCTTACTGGATACTTCAATTTGAGTTAAAATTTCCTTCACCATGGTGTGTAAGATATAGGAAATAATCTTTGAACTCAAAATATATAGCTTGAACATTTTAACAACCTTCAAAAGAGTGAAAGATTATTTTTCTATGATGGTATATTTTAGTTCAGGACCTTGTATAACTTTGCTAAATAAAGCTATGGGATGCTCATAACCATCCTAATTCTCTTGTAATAGAACAACAACAATAGTATTTTATGATGCAAAAGAGAATATTTAGAATGACTTTGTGTAATCAAGACTGGCTAAAATAGGGGCAAACTTTAGAGCTCCCTTGATGTCATTGAATTTTTTCATGTAATTCTCTTCCCATTTGATAGTTTGGTCCTTCTTCAACATGGAAGTAATAGGTATAGTAATCTCTATAAAATTGGACACAAAGCTCCTAATAAATTTAATTTATTCAAAGAAAGACTAAATTCCTTTCTTAGAATGTGGGATAGACACTTTGTTAATGTATTTAACCATTTTAGGGTCAATCATTACACCATCCTTGGATATTATATATCCTATCAACTTGGAATTTTATAATTTTAAGTGGAATTTCTTTAGATTAAGCAAAATTTTAAACTCCCTGCATCTAATCCGCACCTTTTCTAAATGTTCTTTTCTATTTTTAGAGTACATAGTGATTTCATCCTGATGCATAATAATGAATTGATTAATTATCCATACAAAAGTGATGTCCATAGCTTTTTGGAACATTATGCTAATATTCATCAACCTAAAATGCATCCTCATATACACATACATTCCCTAAAGCATAGTGAACATGGTCTTGGACCTCTCAGATTCCTTTACCACAACTTGGTTGTAACCTAAAAAGCCATCCAATATGGAAAACATTTTTGATCCAATAACTCTTTGTATTAGTTTCTCCATATTGGGTAGAGGATAATTATCTTTTAAATAATATTTGTTCAAATTTCTAAAATCCACACATAAGTGAATATCACTATTTTTCTTTCTTACTAGGACTAAATTTTCAACCCATGATGAATACTTAATGGGCTAAATGATACCACCATCCCTTAGCTTATTTAATTCATCCCTCATCTTGGTGGCTAAGATGGGGTTAATAGGTCTTTGATTCTACCTAAAAGGCTTGATATCAAGCTTAAATGGGATGATGATCTAAATCAAGTCTTCCTTATACGATTTCAACTCAAAATAAGACCATGCTAATAAATCTTGGTACTTATTTAATAGCTACATGTAAGTTTTCTTCTCAATTTCACTTAAGTGAGTACCCAACCAAACCTTTCTTATATTCTCATGAGAACCCAAGTTACACTCAATCACATCCTTTGAAATGAATAAGTCTCTCAACTTGATTTTATCTACTCCATCAAAAGATGCTTCTAAACTGACCAATCCTCTTAGGATAGTGTTTGTATTCAAAAGAATAATGTCCTTCCCAAATAAGGTATCCTTCCCATCACTAACCTAAACCATGGATTCCAAGTCTATAAGTTGATCATGGAACTCAACCTCACAATTTAGAAACCTCTTAATCTATTCATCATCATCAAAGACCTACCAATGATGAACATTTTTTGGATTAAAGGCCTAACAAGTACCTCCACTTGATACTAACAATGAGGGATTGTATTTTCAATATCAAATTGACAACCTAGCCCTACAAGTCTATCATCTTCTTGGTTGAAAATTATATCATGATAACATAAATTAATTGCATCAAAAAATTTGAGAAAATCCCAAACAACATTTTTAATTGTTTTAACATCTTATTTTTTTTGGAAAAAACACTATGGACTTGCTCTACCATTAGCTTAGATTCACCCTTGGCAATCAACCATTTGATTCCATATTCATAGGCAATCTGTAAACCAAGAGTGCTTCATACTTAGTAGTATTATTTGTGCACTCAAAGGATAGCTAAAAAAACATAAAAAATTACCATTAGGGGTGTAGAAGACAACCCCAACTCTATTTCCAAGATTGGAGTAATCCCAATCAAAGTACATCTTCTAAACTACATTTTCCTTATCAAGTTCAACATCAAGAACAAGTTATTCACTATTATCAACATTCCCAATAAAGTTGCCCAATTCAACATCCATATACATCACTTCATTGAGAACATGCTTTAGATATTCAATCACATGTAGCATCTTTGGCTCTCTATAAATTTTGACCATCTTGCCCTCCAAATGAATGTTGGCATAGAAAAGGTCCATCTACACACTTCTACCCATGTTAGTAACCCATTTACATGATAGTAGCATCCCCCATTTAAGTGGGTAGTCTGCAACTACCAAATCCATGTTTAAGTACTTTTTGGGATGCAATACCAATTATACCATCAAACCCTTAACTTATCCAACAACTAAAACCTATCATGATTCCATGGCATAACACTTGCCAAAGGCTGATGTGATCTTTACTCCAAGCTCATTGAGGACACCGAAGGGAATCACATTACAAGAAGCTCTAGAATCAAACATGTAGTTATGAAAAATCATACCATTGATCAATAGGGTCATATAAAATGGATCCACATTTAGCTAAATTTTCACTAATGTATTCCTAAAATAGGCCTATGAAGTAGGTTCAACAACCTCTTCTAATTCTTTATCTTCTTTCAGGGGTGCTTGGGGTAACTCAACTTCATTCACAACTGACCTTTCACTAAATTCTAAATATTCAAAGGCCCTCTTCATATGTTCAGGCATTTGTAATAGCTTAAAAAATGGTACAGTGATTTTTATTTGACTCAACACTTGAGCCATATCACACATACTATACTGAGGAAGAGGCATATTTGGTGGAAGGGTAACAACACCTTTAGCTAGAATACAGTCACTCAAAGTCTGGAGTGGAGGAAGTTGGGGTGGATTTAAAACTTTGATAGTATCCTTCAAAGGTGGATTTTGTTTTGATTCATTAGCACCCTTAGGGATATTAGACCATATAAGCATTATGTTGCTCTCAATAAGAACACCTCTAGACTTAACAGATTGGGATATGGGTACTATCTTGGAAGCTTCTTGGACCATTGTATCTTTCTTTACGTCTTTGCTTGCATTCTCTGCCTTTGGATTTGTAGGGGTAGTGTCTTGAGGAGAAACACCTAATTTCCTACTTCTCAAGTTGTACTCCTTCTTTTGGATAGTTTCTGCATTAATTAATAGTTGCCTGTCCTCAGCTAATGAAATTCCCCCAAGATATTTCTTAATCATCATAGAGCATAAGAGATCAAAATCATGGATGGTAAATTAATATGCTTTTGCCACATTAGCATCACAAGCAAAATCAAAAGTTTAGACACTCTCCATTTTGACAACACTCCAAAACTAATCAACCATGATATCATTCAAGAATTTTTTGGAAGTAGTTGATTCACTTTGAGGTAGTTGAAAATTGGACATAAAAATATCATAGTCAGAAGATGCATATTGAAATTCATCTAGATCTTTATTTATTTTTTTAGTAGTATCCCATAGAGGGTGTGGAAGGAAGCACTTGTCACACCAATCAATGTCTAAATAAGAATTCACAACATTTACCTTGGTATTCAAAGGATCAGGCACCTCCTTTCTAGACCCCATATTCTAGTTTCTCTCCATCTTATCTTCTTATGCAAGCCTTTTCCCTTTATCATTATCTCTATTATTGAAAGTAGGGCCCCTTGGTGTTTGATTTGGATTTGGAGCTTACTCATAGCTATTAAACACCTAAGGGACCCCTTTTTCATCTCTAGCCAACTTGTGTGGCATTTCTTTGATAGTAGAGGCCAAAGTTTTGATAGTTTCCTCTAAGCTGGTTGTCTTCATGGGATGTGTCTTTTCTAGATTGACAAGCTTCACATCAACACACTTGTTTATAGGCTTTCCCATAGCCTTGATGTTGTTTTCAATCTAGATGGCCATATTGAATGTCAATCTCAGGTTAGTGGGAGACTTATCCCTCAAGAAATGCATAGCCTTCTTATCAAAAACATCATAGTACTCTATCAATCATGTTATATTGTTGGGCCCAATTTTTTTTGTAAATCACATCATAGTCTTATTGAACCTTATTTTAAATTCTAGCACACACTCATTAGGATTCTTCTTGATATTTTCAAATTCATCCAAAAGAAACCTTGGATCAATCCTAGCACCATACTAAATTCTAAAAACATTATACACCTCTTCCTATGAATCAATGTATTTAGTAGGAAGTGAATTGAACCATTCATGAGCTTCTTCTTCAAATGTGTGCACAAACAACTTAATGCACACATCCTCATACTCAACCTCATAATCTTCAATAATATTTTTAGAGGCCCTCATATGTTGATCATCACTTATTGTATCGTTCCCTTAGAATTTTGGGAGGCATTTCCTAACTTTGTTTAGGACCTCATTAGGATAACCTACCATTTCATCAAAATTAATAGGCTTGAATCTGGGAATGTAGAATGTAGGACGTGCATTCTTATATTGGTCCTTATGCCTCATGATTGGTTCACTAAGATGTTCAATAAAAAATGGAAAATGGATATGAGGTGGACTTGGTGGATCAGACTTGGGAGGGGATTCAACTGGTTGAAGAGCTAGAAAATAAATAGGACTGTGTTTCAGAATCAATAAAAGAGTTATGATAGTCCTTAATAATGGGCGGTTCAACAAAGATTTTAAGAATATCAAGATCTTGATGGTCTTAAGTAGCTAAACTTTGCCCTTTAATAAGCCTCTAGACTTGTCCCCTTCTTCTTTGAGGAATACCTAAGGGTGAAACAAATCTATTAGATGGGTCAGATTTGAAAGATGATCTCAGTCCTTCCAGCTTTGTAAATAAGAAAAACTCAAAGATGAAAGTTAGTAAGGATATTTAAAATAGGTGTAGTCATATAAATGTCCACATTAGTAGTTTGAGTGTGGTTTGTGACACTCTATCCATAGATTCTTTTTTTCATGTTCTTGTGACCCTTTTAGACATCTTTTGTTCATTACTTGTCATCCAAAACCTTCTAAATGATCATTCCACCTTAGCTAGACTTTATTTCCTAGGCCAATCCTATTCCCCTAGGTCCTGAGCCTATAGGACAAGATCACCATACTTAGATTATAGCATCAGACCCTAAGGTGTCCCATTTTTAGCAATCATATCCATTTACACTTTAAGCCTTAATGGTCATTTTCATTTGATCACTATCCTTAATGGTATTAGCCTAGCATGAATACATTCAACCCATGACCAATTATTCCTTATAAAATCCCATTCAAATATCATTTACAATGGAGGTGATAAACTTACAAAGCAATAAATAATATAAATAAATCATTAAGGCAAACTTCCCTATTCTCTACATACAGTCACCCAACATAGTTGTAAACATACTGGACCCTCATACCAGTCCTTAGCCACCTTAAACACTCTTAATTTGAAATTTTTGCATCAACATCACACTATTGAACAAAATACATTAGGTGGGAAAACTACATATGGTTTGATCTCTCTTCAAAGTATTGGTATGTATGTAGCATGCCCACACAAGGGGTGTGGATTACATGTTTAACGCATCTTACACACTAACCCCACTTTTCTCAAGTGATTCAAGCATTTTTTTATCAATCATGATGGATGGTTAGGGTTTTTAAGATTAAATTAGCTAATATAAAAATTTCCATCAATAATTAGCACTCAATATTTCATAGGTAGGCTTACACAAGAACAATGTAAAAACCCAAAAAAAAATTAGTTCTCTATGACCAATTTGGATAACAACGGTAGAACTGGACTACAATACTGGACACTAAAATGTCTTATTTTTGGTGATCCTATCCTTTCACCAAATGAAATATAGATTCAGGTTCATGACACTATCTTAATCCTACATAATCAGTTTTAGCCTCTATATCAGTCATCTCAGCCTATTTATAGCTAAGTCATATTTCTCTTTATTTATTGTTATTTTTAGAAAGGTAAAAAAGAAAAATAAATTTTACAAATTAGGAATATATTTATTGTAATATTCTTTACTAATTTATTAATCTAAACCTTTAGCTAAATTAGGAATAAAACTCTATTATTTCCAAAAACATTGTATCATTTGATGAACCTGATGTGACACCCTGTAACTCCTTTTGTCATGCTCTTGAAACCCTTCTAAATGCCTTTTTCTCATTTCTAGGCATCTAAAACCTTCTGAATTAGCATTCCATCTCAACCATAATATATTTCCTAGGTCAATTATATTCCCCAGGTCTCGAGCCTATAGGATAGGAGCACCATACTTGGACTACAGCACTAGACAACAAAGTGTTATGATTTTGGTACTCTTATCCAAACAACAAAAAACCTAAAATTTATAGAAATAGATAGAATGGTAAGGTTAGTTATAGTTTTGTTAGTTGCATTATAGTTTAGATTGAGGAATTTTAGTATATTTTTAATCAAAGTATCTAGATATAGGGGGCATCATGTATGGAATGATGACTCTCACGTCTAATTTTAGATTGGGTAGTTGGTACAACTTCTAGATTAGAATCCATGTTATAGATACCAATGATTGGGGGTAATGTGCATGGCACATTTACCTTCTTTTCTTTCCAAGTTTAGTGTATTACCTAGGTATTCTTAGTAGTTGTGTGCCTTATTCTATCTATAGATGGTTGACATCATTTCAGAGTGGCTTTAATATAAGACTATTTCTCAATTTTAGAGTGACTTTCATATAAGTCTAATCTCCACCTTTCAAAGTGGCCAAGATTGGCCTAGTTTTCAGTACACATTTGGCTATCCAAGCCACATTATCAGATTATAAATCATTCAAGAGATTTATGATCCATATCTTATGACACACATTCATACTAGTATTAGTTCATAGTTCACTACATAGTGGGCAAAGATGGAGCCAAAGGATTAGCTTGCCTTTGTATTCTTAAGCCACCTACTCAGAGGGATTGGACACATAGTCCAAACATCAATTAAAACATACATGATCACATAGATTCACTTGGTGGGTGATAATAGAGCTAAAGGGATAGCCTTTGTATTCTTAAACCACTCTTAAGGAATTGAGCACTCAGTTCCATTCATGATATTACTTTTGGTATAGTACTATCACTCAGCATCACTCAATATCACAACAAGTTTTGTATTGGTTCATGTACCTAGTGAGATGTATTCATTCCTTTCTCTTCTTCTATTTGTTACCCAAATTTTGTACATTCTTATTTTAGACATAGTGTGTCTAGTAAGAACTGATCTACTTTTTTTCCTTTGTATATTTACGCTTCACACTATGCTCTCTCTATGCACACTCAGCATTACACATCTTCATGGGCTTCACCCTTGTAGGTAAGTTCAAGTATGCTTTATACTTTTCCTTTATCTTAGTATTTCACTTTGTTGCATCACTAGAATAAAGGGATGGAAATGTAAGCATATAAAATATCCAAATTGGTAGTTTGAGTGTGGCTTGTGACACCCTATCCATAGCTCCTTTTTCTCATACTCTTATGACCCTTCTAGACATCTTTTTGCTCAATACTAGTCATTTGAAACCTTATGAATGATCATTCCACCTTAGCCAAACTTTATTTCTTAGGCCAATCCTATTCCCCCAAGTCCCAATCCTATAGGATAAGATCACCATACTTGGCTTATAACTCCAGACCCTAGGGTGTCCCATTTTTGGCACTCATGTCCATTTGCACTTTGAGCCCCAACAGTCATTTTCATCTGATCCTTATCCTTAATTATGTCAACTTAGCACAAATACATCTTGTCCATGACCAATTATTCCTTATAAAATCCCATTTAAAACTCATTTACAATGGAGGTGACAAAATGTACAAAGAAAGTAAGAATACAAACAAAGCATTAAGGCAAACTTCCCTATTCTTTGCATATAGTCACCCAACATAGCTAAAAACATATTTAAACCCTCATACCAATCCCTAGCCACCTCAAACACTCTCAATTTGGCATTTTTGCATTAGAATCACACTATTGCACAAATCACATTAGGTGAGAGAACTACATATGGCTTGATCCTTCTTCAAAGTATTGGTATATAGGTAGCATGCCCACACAAGGGGTGTGGATTACATGTCTAGTGCATCTTACACACTAAGCCCCCTTTTATTAAGTGATTAAAACATTATTTTATCAAACATGATAGAGGGTTAGGGTTTTAAATTTCAAATCAACTAATATAGCAAGTTCCATTGTTAATCAACACTCAATATTTTATACGTAGACTCACAAAAGAACAACACAAAAACCCAAAAAGTTTTAGGTCTTTGTGATGAGTTTGGACAATAGAAATAGGAGTGGACTATAGCGTCAGACACCAAAGTGTCTTATTTTTGGCACTCGTGTCCTTTCACCAAATAAAAGCTAGATTCAAGTTCACGAAACTATCCCAATCCTACACAGTCAATTTTAGCCTCTATATTAGTCATCTTAGCCTATTTCTAGCTAAGTCATATTTCTCCTTATTTATTTCTATTTTTAGAAAGGTAAAAAAGACAAATAAATTATACAAATTAGGACTATATTTATTGTAATATTATTTACTAATTTATTAATCTATACTTTTAGCTAAATTAGGAATAAAAATCCATTATTCCCAAAAAAATTAAATTCATAGGCACCAATCTTCCTTGAAACCAAAAAATAAAATGGAGTTGCCACTAGAATCAAAATTCTAAAATATACAGTTGACAAATTGTTTGTGATACATGTTGAAATTAGAATTGCTAAAGCTTAATGAGATAGAGAATAAAGACACTAAAATTTTAAAAATAATGTCCCAAAGGGACAAAACACCTTTCAACATGCAATGTTAGCAACTCTTTAGAATAAAATCAATAAATGTCAAATTGTAAAACCTTAAAAAACTTCCTAGCACATCCCTAGTGGAGTGTTATGATGTTGACAACCAAGATAGATCAATATAGTAACATATGAGAAATTCATAAAGTGAAATACTCATGGCTCTGTACAGTAATTCCCAATAACACAAGTGACTAGAATTTCAATTTAGTCCCCAGTAATGGCACAAAAATAGTGTTGGATTCCAATTGTACACCTCATACAATTAGCCTTGTATACTTGAAGGAAAATGACAAGCAATGATGGAAAATCCACTAGAATTCCATTATATCTAGGGAAGAATTTTACATCAAGATTAGACCAAATGTATAAAATGACTGAGAGGCACTTATAGAGGGCATGGTTATCTCCCTACTACTTTTGGCTATGCCTAAACCAAGGTGAGAGAACCTATGGGGTAGTTTGATCACATGGAGGGATTTTGAAATTCAATCTCCATGGAGATTATTAGTACAAGAAATAAATATGACTAGAGCATAACCAAGTTTTCACACTTCACCCATTAAGGGTTATCACATGAAATGCATAAATTCTCTATGTCATACACAAGCTACTAAAGGGAAATGAGGGGATGAGTAAAATCTTCATTATATAAAATTTTTAACAATAAGGGTTAGATGGAAAACTATAGCACTAGAATTTAAATTACAAACTACAAACACGTTTCAAATATGCAAGATCTTATACATTTATAAGACAAGTAACACTTATATTATATAACATGATATGCTATTTGTAGGGTAGAAAAGGTTAGGACAAGTTAGATAGCTATAAAATGTAGGGTGGTGTGCTAGTGAATTCCAAATAGTAGGGTGTCTAGCTGAATTTCATGATAATTATTTCTTAGCAAATATGTAGAACAATTCAAATTCAAGATAATGGTAAACACTAAATGATCCCTAAAATCCTAGAACATACACTAAAACCAAAATCTAAAATACTTTCTTCTACTAAATTCATTAACCTAGGGTGCCCTTAAAAGGTATTCAAAAACACATTTCCAAATATAATTGCAAAAAGGGATTTATAACCTAGGTACATGCCCAGAATGACAACTAGTAATGAACACAAACCCAAATATCTGATCAGTAGAACTTGTAAAACACATTATTGCATTTAATTAACAGGATATAATAAAGAACCACAAACACTTTCCACTTGACTTGAAAATAAATATTACAAACATCAATACTTAAAAATGCTACCATGGAGACAAGCATGGTGAGATTCCTCTTTTGATAAGGGAGACATAAACATACTCTCAAAACTTGCTGATGGTTGTACAAATGTAACCACCTTAGCAAGGGAGACAAGATCTATACATAGTAGTTGATCCCAAAAAAATTTCTACAAAACTTGGACTTAGAGGAAATGGATGCCTAAAATAATGACCTATAATAACCAACAACCAGCAATAACCTTAGAACAGAGGACAAAGCCCCTATTTATAGATTTTCAATCCTTTCCAAATATGAGACTATGGGCTGTAATTTGTAGAAATTGCATAACAAACTTTTCTAGTTATGTCAAGATACTCCCAGCTGAAAAATGTTTTTTCTATGGTTTAGATCTTCATCCATTTTCAAGAAAAATCATTATTTTAACTACCTCTATAAGGAATGATGAGGATTTGTAACCACCTAGAGATGCTCTTGACCACTTACTTGTATAGCTAGAGAGAGGAAAACATTTGAGGAGCCAAATAGACTTTGTCCTCGAGTTGAAAAACATAAAGATGCCCCTTTACACCTATCTAAAAGGTGAATTATGTGGTAAGGGTCAAACAAACTTTATTACTATGTGCAACTACCTGGAGATGTCAATGAATAGTTACCTAGACAACTGGAACCTCCTAAACAACCACCTTTCTTTTTATGTATGCCATGAAACAACCTATTCTTGTAATGATGGCTCAAAAATGATCTAGTTATGATATGAAACAAAAAATGATCCACTATCATGATTGAAAATATTTACTCTAGAATAGCTCATGGACCTTATTCTTTGCTTTGATTCACTATCTAAGTAGGAAATAACCATCAAGTTTAAATTTAAGACCAAATCTTGCCACATACTAACATTTTGCATGCCACATCAGATCCAATTGGGAATTTATGGGGCCCAAGAGTGACTGAGTCAATTAATTGGCTCCAATCTGAACACTTATCACTTCTTCATGAACTCCAACCCCTTTGAAAAGTCCTTAACTCGCATCATTGGATCATCCTTGCCTAATCAAATGTGAGTTATATATTTTGCATGAAATACATGATTTCTAACTTTGTGGCACATTTTATGCCATATGGCATTTTTCATTTTCTCACAGGATCTATAACTTTTCAACCTTGGCTATGCACCATTAGATCTAGGTTGGGTGAGCAAATTCACTCTATCAAATCATGATATGAGGTATGGAGTGTTATTGGATACTACCTTTTACTTTTCCCTATGGATATGCCACTTGGAATCCCTATGAGCTTCTTATGTGCCTTATAGATAGTCATTACTACTTTGAGTACCCTCACACCATGTGAAGGTATCTCACTTGATCTTGGGTTTCATTGAGCTATCAACTACTATCCTACACCATCAAATCTTTAGAACATGCTCAAATTTTAAATCATGACCTACAAGCTTGACACTTATCATGCATGTGCTTGTTTTGGGTTCTTTTGACTATTCAACTTTGATCATACATCATTGAATCATCTTGATCTATGTAAATGCATGTCATTAGATCTGCCTCTATTTGAAAATAAATAACTACTTCATAGGGTCTAAAAATGACACTCGTATGACCATTTTTGAACATTTAAATCCAAACGTCTAGTCCCTATAGCTTAATATGATGTATGTGTACCCATCAAAAGACATCCACAAGACTGTCATACTTACAATTCAAAAATATTTCTTTACGGATTTTATTCCATAATAATTTGATAAGCGGGCTCTTTGTCTTTGACATTCTTTCTTTCTTTAACCCTTTGTTATTTAGAATAATTTTCTTGGGCCTTTTTTCTTTATCTTTCTCTTTATCCTCAGCACTTTTGATTTGGGCTTTTCTTTGGCACAATTGTCCAGTAGTAATTTTTTTGAGCATTTTGTTGGGATAATTATCTCAAACAAAATGTGTGAGATAATTTCCTCAAAGTACTTTGACTTCATACTTTCCCCATAATAATTGAGCTTTATCAGACCTTTTGCATGGGAAAGATGCCCAAAATAATTTGGCCTTCAATTTTTTTCCTTTGCAAGAATAATTTTTTTGGACATTTTATCTAAAACAATTTTCCTAAATAAAATGGTCTTTTGCACTTTTGCCAAAGGAATTAGACTTAGCTCCTTCTATCTTTGTTGGGATAATTGTTGCAAACTTTTTCTCTAAAATAATTTCGCTATAGAAATTGAACTTGGTACTTTTCTCAAAGAAATGAAATTCTTTCAGACCTTTTATATGAGAAAAATGTTCGAAAGAAATAAAACTTCTGCTCTGCAGTAACTTTTCCAAAATTACCTTTCAAGCCCTTTGAACATATCCTTTGAAAGTTTTGCTAAGGGCACTTGCCCTACAAAATTTCCCTTCGACCTTTTATAACAACCCATAGATCTCTTTAAGTTGCCTTTCAGACTTTCTAAAAGTGTCCTTTGCCCTCTTTAAAGTGCCCTTCAAACCTTTTGAAGGTGCCCTTCAAGAAATTTTCAAGGGAAAAATTCTTGAAGAAAATGACCCTTCAGATATTTTACAAAGGAAAAATGACCTTTCAGACTATTTGTAGACACTTTGGCTAAAATAAATAAGTCCTTACAATTCTTTTGGGATTTTTGTGTAGGAAAAATACTCAAAGGGCAAGTTTCCTTTAGAGCTTTTATCACAGATAAAAATTTTGAAACAAATGAGACTTTACATTTTTATGAAACAAAGGATTTCTTTCAGAGTTTTTGTGTGGGCAAAATTCCCAAAGGGTAAAGTGCCCTTCTAAATTTTTGCCATGGACAAAATGTTTGAAGCAAATGACCCTTTAGATTTCTTGTGAAACACTTAGCCTTAAATAAAACAAGACATTGAATTCCTTTAGACTTTTTGTAGTGGATAAAATGTTTGATGGAAATAAGTCTTTGGAATTTTTATCTGAGACAAAAAGCTCGAAGACCTATTTCCATTAGACATTATGTTCATGAAAAAATCTTGAAAAATTATAATGGAAAGACACGTTCACCAAGTGGACCAGATTAGGACTTAGCCAATTTTTACATTAACTTGACCTTCTAAAGCAACACTTGAAGATAGAATTTGGGTAAAGGACATAGTCATTTACACTTGATAAGGGCCCAATTGCTTTAGTGAAAATTTGGGCACTAACACAGGGTACTACTAGCATGTTTACAAATTGTTTTTATTTTAAAATCATCCACACCTAGTTCTCATTTGGATTAATCGACATGTTTTCAAGTGATCATGGCTTTATCCCTTCTAATATTACTAATGATTGTTGCATGTGTTTCTATATTATAGGTTTAATGAAATCTCATTTGGGAATTAACACGCTTATGGTTTTATGATTTAATATTAGATTCATCTTTTACTAGCCTTTGGTTTTTCAAAGATTAGCTGAATCTATTTTAAGTCATGTTAAAATCCTAGCCTAATGTTTTAACCTAGGTCCCTTTTAAATTAAATTCAAATTTGTGTGGGAAAAATTTACATGGAAACAATTATTTATGCCATAGACTTAGTTTAATTTTTATCCTAAGGCTTAGTTGTGTTTTTCAACATGACCAAGTTTTAGTCTAAAGAACTTATTCTTGGTCCCTTTATGTCCAGAGCCCCCCTTAATTTTTTATTATTAGCATGGTCTAACTAACCGCATAGTCCCTTTATTATGTTTTATAACTTATCCTAATATTTTATCATGTTTATCAACACGAATAAAACCTTAGTCTAAAATATTTAACCTAAGTTCCCTATATTCCCCAATCCTGACTTAGTTTTATTTTATTGATCATAAGATCAATGATATGCATTTTCTTGGGAAATATTTATCTAATATCATGTGTTAATTTAAGAATTCAATGGAGCCTTGAGATAATCAAGAAGGTGACATGTTTTTCCATCATGGGAACCTTACCAAAGATCCAATGGTACATAGTAAAAGATGATTTGATGAATCATAATTGATCAGTCAAAGATGATATGATGGTGAGAGATCAATGTTGAAAATTTAAAGGAACTTAGAGCTATCACAAATATGCCAAGTGTCAAGCCTAAAATGGATGATTAAATATCAAGCATGTCCCTCAATATCGATGGTATGTAGCTGAGCATACACATTTAGATTGATGGTGCATATTGAGTCAAGACTTCAACAGATACCTAAGATAAATGATAAGATAAAAAGTGTCACAATTTTAGTCAAATAACATTGATTAGCCAATGGTGTTCCACCCCTCAAATCAAGCTTTGACAAAGTGTGTTGATCCAAATAAATAAAATTTAATGGTGCATGATGAAAGTTGAGAAGTCAAAATCCTTGAGAATGAATGTGGAAATGATAAGTTGCATAACAATAATCCATAAATTAAATCTTGAGAATATTTCAAAGAATAATGGTAAGTAGATGAATATACACATTTTGATCAATAGTCTATATAATAGGGGGCATGATCCAATCAATCAAGATCAACAGAGCACATTCATCTAGGCAAGGATGATTTGATTGTACAAGATCAATGTTGACATTTCAACAAAGATCAAGATGAATACAAAAGTGATAAGTGTCACAACTGTAGGGAATATAATAAAGTAGCTAATGTTTTTTTATTTCTTAGATTGATATCAATGAACCACATTGATCCATGCAAATAGATCTGACGGTGCAAGATAAGGTATAATTTTCAAAGGACCCAAAACTAATAAAATTTTGACATGAGTCTAAAAGTAATAAATGATCATATTTTAAATATTAATGACTAACATTATATGGATATGCCATGATGATCAACATAAGCTAAACATGATAGATTTAAATATTTTATGGACTCAATGAGACGCAAAGGTATAAATACTCAATCCAAATAAAATCTAAGGCATGAATTTCACCATTTGAACTAGTTGTTACCTTTAAAGCACTAAGAAAGATTTAATAAAAGCCCTAACAAGTGAGAGAACCCTAATTAAACCCTATATTCATTGTAATCAAGATAAGAAAGATTGGATTGTCATTTGTGCAAAGATAATTCGATTCAAAATTGAACTATAGACCAGTAGTGAGAAATTTAACACATTTACAGCCATGAAAACCCAAAAATGTGTTTCAAGGGAAGATGTGGAGCTCTATTTGAATTTATATGTAGAAGGGAGGATTTTTAAGGACACACAATTTGACACCACATCTCTAAACATAGGGGACAATAACTAGTCAAAGATTTTCTAGACCATTGAAGAACAACCCACCATTACTAGGGAGGAGGAGAAGAATGTGTCTATAAAGAGGCTCTAATATGATATTTACTATCTAGATGATATGCCTGCATTATGTAGTAGAAAATCCTAAGTTATTTCATTATATTGATGTTCTTGATCCTAATTTTAAAGATGGTAAAATTGATAAGGTCATGATAATTAATGAACATACTCATAGAAGTATAGCCTACATCTCTCCCATAGCTTTTTAAAATTATTACAAATTGCCTAAACCCCAGGTAGACCTGACCACAATCAATAATTGGTCCAAATATAATGATTTAAATAACATCCTTGCCATATGGCTATACTTTAGGAATCAAATGTTTTTAGACATCAATAAAAACATCCCCATTGGTCAATTTAGACCAGGGATAAGAATGATCATGACAATGATGGATAGATTATGTGGAAATATAGCCACCACCTATGTAGATAAAATTTGGGTCCCCTTAATTTATTTCATGGTTGAGAAACAACTCACCCCTCCTCTAGGTCAAGTAATTAGTACTTATTTAAGTAGAATTTTTTTTGTAATTAGAAAGAAGACTATGACCCAATTTTATATGATGTCATACCTTCTACATTCCCTTCTTATCACAACAAAGATTCCCAACCTTAGATAATGGTAACCTAATGGGACACAGATAGTTTCCAAATATTATTCAAAACTACACATATTCAAGTATAGGGACCACATCCACTTCATTTTTAATTATGTTTATCCATCACTAACTGAGTCCATAATTAGGAATTAAATTTCAAGAGTTAGCCCCTAGATCATTAATTCAATATGAGCCATGGGGGATATATGGATATATCCATATTATACAATCATGAAGATTGAGGGGACCTAATACACCCCACTCAAGTTACTTATCCATGTACCAATTAAGCTAGTAGAATAAGAAGTGGCTTATCAAATATATAGTGGAATAGATGGTCTTCGAAAGACTAAGAGGAATGGATTTCTCTAGACCCTCCCCATAACCATTGGTATAATTATGTTTGCATTATGGGACAACATTAAAGTTGCTTCAAAACACATGACCTCCTTCAATATTCAAATTTATGAGCTAAGGTATTGGAATCCCCATGAAAGGGTTAAGGATCATTTTAAGGCTAAATGAATAAATGTAACTTATGATCACTAGCCTAGTCCTTTTGACCCCATATACACAAAATACTCTTCATTCTTTGAGGTCACCATTATATTGAAAAAGCACAACATCAATCCTAAATCTAGGATGTATAAGGAACAAAAAGGAAGAGATGATAGATGGAAATTGGGGCCAAGGTAGTATCATTTGATGAGTGGTGCACCTTATAAACCTCCACCAACCCAACTACAAAGAAATTCTAGACTTGAGGCACAAATTGAGAAAAGGCCAAAGGAGAGAATGCCTAATGAAATTACATCTTCTTCATCTCAAGAAGAGGAATAAATATCACCAATGGAGGAGGTTCAGATGGTATCATTAGACCCTGGTGAGATAATTGAAGATGCTTTAAAAAACTATCACTAGCGTATGAGTCATATGATGAAGAAATGGAGGAAATAAAAGAATAAAATGGGAAGAAAGTATTGGATATAGTTTGTACAGATATTCCCAAGAGGAAGACTGAACTAGTCATTATTCTAGTGAAGACCAAGAAGCCTAAGGTAACTTTCACTCATCATTTTAGTAAAGTCAGTCTCTTTAGTGAAAAAAACTTGATTCATGGTCCAACCATTCCAAAATGATCCATCTATGGTAAATTACAAAAGATACCTCCTGCACAACATCCATGGGATATGATGAAGGACATCAATATCCTAGTTCATGAAGAGGTTAAGCCATGGATTGTGGCTTTATAATAGGAAGAAAAGAGAAGCATGACTTCTCTAGGAGAGTCAATTGGAACACTGATGGAGATACTTAAACCACAAGTGACTAAATCATTATTTGGTGTCAATTTTGACCCAACAAATACTAGCTTGCAAAGGGTCATAAAGGATAAATCCATAACTAGTAGAGAGGAGTTCACTTTACAAAAGATAAAACCTATTCTTGGTTTGACTCTAGTGATAGGGCAAAGGCCAAGTGAAAATCCTACATTTGAAGAAAATATTATTCAATAAAATTAGGCATAGTTAGAGTAATTACAAACAACTATCAAGGGTATAATACATCAAAATAAAAATTTGGAAGGAACAACTATCTCATCAATCCTAGAGGACAAGTTCAAACAATTTAAGGACACCATGGATGATCTGTTTAGTTCCTTAAAATTAATTAGGGCTATGCAAGATACAATGAATAAATGAAATATCATGGCTATAGGCCAAGTTGGCCAATGACAATTTTGAAACTACCAAGTGAAGGATTTGATTAAGGTCTTAACCAAAAATCAAATCCCTAAGTTTAAAACAATCATCATAGTACACCTTAATATAGCTATGTCTATATTGGTGGATAAGCCCTAAGCAATTGGTCCAAGTAAATGGAGGACATTTCCAAGGATCTCAAATAGAAAGAAGATAAGATGTTGCACATATTGTGAATCCTAGTTAAATATCCCACCACACTTAGTCCATTGGGCCTTATCACTGATGAGGAGTTTAAGCACAAAAATACTCAATTCATGTAGGAAATAAGAAATCAAGGACAAGGAAAGATATGGGATGATAAGAAGAAGATCATGGGCTTATTTTTGTGACGCACAATCCCAAATAGTGTAGTCTAAAACTTTGTTAGCTGTGCGCTCTGATACCAAATGATGCAGGTGACCCTCATACCACAATTCACCTTTACTCAAAACAAAATGACAACCCTGCAGAGTCTGTAGATTTTCCTTTCTCCTGCACAGTCCGTAGCTTCAAGCCTGCAGAGTCCGTAGCTTCAAGCCTACAGAGTCCATAGCTTCAAGCCTATAGAGTCTGTAACTTCAAGCCTACAAAGTCCATAGTTTTACACCTATAGAGTCCATAGTTATGAACCTATAGCCAATGACCTTATGCATAGGCATTTCTCTAATCTCTCCATCGTTGTGTTCACATAATCAATTGGAATCTTCTCACTCATGCATAAAATCTTATACTCTACACAACAGTCCATCACTAACAAAACTCAAACCACCTGGTCCAATGATAGACCCTGCAAGTAAGTATCTAGTAATAATTGGCTGCCCAAACAAGCAAATGCAATACCTTCAATTGCCCATCATGTCGTCTATGATCTACACGTTGCTCCTTGGTTACTATCTTTTCTAGCCAATAACAACATTTTAGAATGGCCTTTGGCACTGTGATAAATAATAGTCTCATTCGACTCAACTCCAAATCTCTTTGTTATTTGTGCAGGTTTGCACTCTTACTTCCTCTTATGTTATTTCTTTGCTACACTGTGTAGTGTGATTTTCTACTCATTCCAAGCTTTGTCGTATTGACTAGCTCTTGCTCTAAGAGTGATTTACCTTGGGACCCATGAGAGGAGGTCCCCTGCTTACCAGTTCTAGTGCGACTCTTCAACGTGGCTTCAAAAGCCTTTTAAAAGCAAACATGTCATACTATTCATTTACCAGTTGTATATTCTATCCATGTCTCGGTTTATCAACAACATTCACCCACAATTCAAAGCCTACATTTGCAATAGACACTCGACAACATATAACGTAGACCACGTTCCATATCTTCTAAAATTCAGAGACCACATTCCATGCAAGTTCTGCCTTGCTCTATTTGGATCTCCTAATTTGATCTCTCACATTCCCCGCATGTCAAAAACTTCATGGAAGAACTAGTTTTCCACATACTGAGTAACATATGATAGCAACTCACACTAGTGATCAGATATTTAGAAATCAAAATTGAAAGAATACATAACATACCAATGATCAAACAATTATATTCCTTGATTTACAAATAGTCTTTTACAACAAGATACATGCTTCATTAATATTTACAAAAAAATATATCTGGTGTTTATCTGCATATTGTAAACCTCTACTGACTCCTTCTCTCTCTAAAAGAGATCCTCCTCCTTCTTCTTCTTACATCTCTTCCCTTGAATGAGAAGTATTTTCCTCTCCTCTATGTTCCTCTCATCCTCCTTCTTTTCCTCTTCTCTCCTCTAAAGGAGATTCTCCTTCTCTTTTTTTTTCTTCTTCTACATACCTCTCCCCCTCTTCTAAGTCCTAATCTCTCCTCTTCTTATCCTCTTACAGTCACCATACATGGACGAAAATAGATCAAATAATTTCAAATTTGTTTTGATCACCAAATCGCCAACTGGACAGCCCTCTCTAACTTATACACCCAACTTGGGCACTAAGACCAACAAGAAAGATTAAAATTTTAACCAATATACTGATTTGGAGAATATTTATCTCCACTAATATCTTACGGTTGAAAGATTTCAACCACTCCCCTCTTTTTCTCAACAGCCCCAACATTTACCTTTTACCTTTATTTTTTTACAATTACTCCTCCTTATAAAACATTGTGGAGGGAAAATAATATTTGGACTTTGAATTTAATCATCCCAACATGACCATATCTTGCGAAGAAACATGAATGTAGATGTTCCTGCATCATACTCTCCCTCTAGAAACAATTTTAACCTTAGTTCAAATGAAATGCTTCCTCCATGCATTAGTCTCCACTATATGCCTGGATCCCAAGGTCTTGTTGCCAATACCAATGCTTGTGTTTGTCTTTGGTGGTCTTTGTCCTTCATTTTGATTTTCTTCCTCTTTAGATATGTCCTTCTTCTCATCTCCTTCTCAGCTACCATCTCCCGCTTCCATGCTTCTTCATCTTCATGCATGTCTTCAAGATCTTCTTGTTGTTATTGTTGTTTCGTGAGCTTCTTCAATGACTCATGTATGTCATTCACTTTAGCAACCTTCATACCTGCATACAAAACATTCAAAGCCACCTTAGAATAAAAATATTTAGGCCATGAAGCCTCTTGGCTGCCTCCATGTTCTTGCTCCTTGATCAAATCTGTCTTGGCCTCTTTGCTTTGCTCTTTTCTTGCTGCACTTTCACCAATGGTGTCTTCACCATGGCTTGTACCTGTATGTAGCTCTCTTGAAGAACTAAAGAACTCTTTCAACATTCTCATTTATTCCTTTAGTGAGTTCTCATCTATATCACTATCTTCATTAAACTTAGGCTTATCACTCACAAGGATTACTTGCCCTTTACCTCTTATCTCATCTACATAAACCAACTTCTTCATTAGTACACTTATCAAAATAAATTGAAACACCATTACCTTGTGTCTCCTTACTCTCTTCAACTTTTCTTTGAATCCATCTTGTTTTTTTCTTGCATTCAATGAGGCATTGCTTTGCTGCATACTCTCCCATTTCTTCATCATCCATCCATTTGGAATTCTCTTCTTGTTGCATATTAGTCCACACAACCACTTTCCATTCTTCATTTCCCATGAAAATATCATTAAATGATTCAAAATAATCATTATTCCATTCATTTCAAGTAATTGACTTACCTTTCATATTTGTATCCTCATGCTCTACCTCATTATTCTTTGAGAAGTTTTCTTTCTCATCTTCATTCTCTTGGCTGTTGGAATTACCTTCAATCCTCTTCCATTTAATTCTTGGTGTTGTTGCCTCAACACTCACATATTCTTTCTTTGCCTTCTTAGGCCCCATACTTGTTTCTCCTTCTTATCATTTGACTTCACAAGCCATTTATGCATTCTATAACCATGCTCTTGTACCAACACTTCCTCTTGCTTGGGAGTTTGCTTCTTCCACCATTTAGGCATCACATATCCATGGTTAATTGGAAACTTTACCTTTATCTTTGCTTCTCTAACATGCATATCAACAGTTTCATGCTTATAAAAAGAATAAATTTTTGAACTCACCTTTACCTCCTTAATGGGTTGTTCCATTAGTTCTTTGACTTGCATAGCTTCTTGATTGTTTTTACTTTCTTCTTTCTTTGTTCTTGGCTATTCTCTTGCCTCTTCTTGGCATTCAATGGAATCATGGAAGTCATCCTCATCTTCCATCTCTTCTCTTGCTTGTAGGGGTTCCTCAACACCAACGCATCTCTTCTTCTTTATCAATAGCAGCAAACTCACTTCTCTTTCTTGCACATTCACTTCTGCACTTGGTGTCTTCTCTTGCACCAATCTCTTCATTCTTCAAGGTCTTTCTCTTAACCTTCATAAGGCTGCTCATACCTACATTTACCCATGCAAAAACAGCATTAGATACAAAAACAAGAGACCATAATGTCTCCATGAGTGTCCTCTTAATGGACATTCTCATCTTTCCAAGTGTTCTTCCTGGCACTTTATCTTTTCTTTCTTCTCTACTCTTGTTCTCCTCAATGAGAACCTTCTTCTCCACCTCTTCCTCATCTTGTTGCTCACTTGGCAACCTTCTTATCTTCTTGCCTCTATGGGCTTCTCTCTTCTTGGAAATCTTCTTTTGCCTTCTTCTCCTCTTCATTAGGAGATCAATTGGCCACTTCAACCTCTTCCTCTTTGGCCATATCCATGCTTGCCTTTCCATTTGCATCCAAGACTCATATTCATCTTTAATCTTAGCTAATTCTCTCTTCAAATTAGCAATCTCTTTATTAATTTCAATACTAGGCATACCTATCTTCTTTTGGATGCTTGTTTTCTTCTTGGTGCCCTCATGTACCTTGCTGCTCTGCTCTTTTTTCAGCAATATCTCCATCTCTGAGATCTTCACCCAAGTCTTTTCCACCTTGGTCTCTTGATCCCTTGTCTCACCCAAGCCTTTTCTCCTTGACTGATCTTTTGACAATCTCCTTGATCTCACCTAGGCCTTTTGCATCCTAGTCTTTTGATCCTCTTCTCAATCCCGCAGCAACTATTATACAACACTTCATCAAACTCAAATCACAAATCCAAGCTTACCTTGCTTTGGATCTTCCTCTTGAGCATTCACTTGCTCTCTTACTTTTGAGCTTCTCTAAGCTTCTCTTCTCAACTCTTCAAACTCCATCCTTTACCTCACCTAAGTCTATTTCACCTTAGTCTTTTGGCAAACTATCCAAGCTTCTTCTTGGATCTTCTTCTTATTCTTGAGTAATTCACTATGCTCTTCTTCTAGAGATTCTCTTGGCTCTTTACTAAGCCTTACTTGGCTTCTTCTTCTATTAAGCCTTAATGGCTTTAAGAATTTCTCTTCACCTATTTGCTTCTCAACACAATAAACTTAAATCAAATATCAAAGGTTGTACATAACTTTTCTTCAACAAATCTCAAGAGCTTCAAGCTCTGATACCAAATGATGCACAGTCCCAAATAGTGCAGTCTAAAACTTCCTTAGCTGTGCGCTCTGATACCAAATGATGTAGGTGACCCTCATACTGCAATTCACCTTTACTCAAAACAAAATGACAACCCTGCAGAGTCTATAGATTTTCCTTTCTCCTACACAGTCCGTAGCTTCAAGCCTGTAGAGTTCATAGCTTCAAGCCTACAGAGTCCATAGCTTCAAGCCTGAAGAGTCCGTAGCTTCAAGCCTATAGAGTCCATAGTTTTGCACCTGTAGAGTCTATAGTTATGAACCTATAGCCAACGACCTTACGCATAGGCATTTCTCCAATCTCTCCATCGCTGTGTTCACATAATCAATTGGAATCTTCTCACTCATGCATAAAATCTTATACTCTACACAACAGTCCATCACTGACAAAACTCAAACCGCCAAGTTCAATGATAGACCCTGTAAGTAAGTATCTAGTAATAATCAGCTGCCCAGACAAGCAAATGCAATACCTTCAATTGCCCATCCTGTTGTCTATGATCTACACACTGCTCCTTGGTTACTATCTTTTCTAGCAAATAACAACATTTTAGAATGGCCTTTGGGACTGTGATAAATAACAGTCTCATTCGACTCAGCTCCAAATCTCTTTGCTATTCATGTAGGTTTGCACTCTTACTTCCTCTTATGTTATTTCTTTGTTGCACCGTGTAGTGTGATTTTTTGCTCATTCCAGGCTTTATCGTATTGACTCACTCTTGCTCTAAGAGTGATTTACCTTGGCACTCATGAGAGGAGGTCCCCTAATTACTAGTTCTGGTGTGACTCTTCAATGTGGCTTCAAAAGCCTTTTAAAAGCAAACATGTCATATTATTCATTTACCAGTTGTATATTCTATCCATGTCTCGGTTTATCAACAACATTTGCCCACAATTCAAAGCCTACATTTGCAACAGACACTCGACAACATATAATGCAGACCACGTTCCATATCTTCTAAAATTCAGAGACCACATTCCACGTAGGTTCTGCCTTGCTCTATCTGGATCTCCTACTTCAATCTCTCACATTCCCCGCATGTCAAACACTTCATGGAAGATCTAGTTTTCCATGTACTCAGTAACATATGATATCAACTCACACCAGTGATCAGATATTCAAAAATTGGAATTGAAAGAATACAAAACATACCAATGATCAAATAATTATATTCTTTGATCTACAAACAGTCTTTTACAACAAGATACACGCTTCATTAATATTTACCAAAAAATATATTTGGTGTTTGTCTGCATATTGCAAACCTCTATTGACTCCTTCTCTCTCTAAAAGAGATCTTCCTCCTTCTTCTTCTTACATCTCTTCCCTTGAATGAGAAGTCTTTTCCTCTCCTCTATGTTCCTCTCATACTCCTTCTTTTCCTTTTCTCTCCTCTAAAGGAGATTCTCCTTCTCTTTTTTTTTCTTCTTCTACATACCTCTCCCCCTCTTCTAAGTCCTGATCTCTCCTCTTCTTATCCTCTTACAGTCACCATACATGGATGAAAATAGATCAAATAATTTCAAATTTGTTTTGATCACCAAATCACCAACTGGACAGCCCTCTCTAACTTCTACGCCCAACTTGGGAACTAAGACCAACAAGAAAGATTACAATTTTAACCAATATACTAATTTGGAGAAGATTTATCTCCACTAATATCTTACGGTTGAAAGATTTCAACCACTCCCCTCTTTTTCTCAACAGCCCCAACATTTATCTTTTACCTTTATTTTTTTACAATTACTCCTCCTTATAAAACATTGTGGAGGGAAAATAATATTTGGACTTTGAATTTAATCATCCCAACGTGACCATATCTTGCCAAGAAAAATGAATGTAGATGCTCTTGCATCATTTTGTCATCTAAGGAGAAGATAGGAGATGCTATAAACATCAAGAAAGCATTGGAAAGAGATGAAAATAATCTCAAGGGCCTAAAAGATCAAGAAAAATAACTCTTCATGAGACTTATTATTGACCTCTAGCTTATTAATGAACAAAATTATAAGATGAAGATCCTGTAGGGAAGGCAAAATACTGTAGCAGCATAAGGGTCTAAAAGTCAAGCCAATTAACTTAGGATATTCTATAATGTAGGAACATTGTATAATATTTGAAAATATAATATTTTTTTTAAAGGCATGTGCAACTTGTAAAGAACATTACCTATAGGTTAGTCATTTTAGAATGTCTAAAAGATTCTCAAATAATTGTAAAAGGATAGTTGTCCTTAATATTTGATATGACTAACCAGCATACCTCATGAATTGTCTATATAAAGAGGTATTATCCATTGAATAAAGGGAGAGATTTTTTTTGGCCAAAAATCATTTTGTAAACTTTTGAGTAATTATTATAAGTAAGGATTTTTGCAAAGTTTATCCATATTTGCTTGTGTGTATTGCTATCATGGTTTCTCTTTCATTTATCTAGTCTAAATCTCAAATTTTAATGGTTCTTGTGAATTATGGATGTGCATCTTTAAGCTTAGAGTTTTTAATTTGTACTAATGCTAGATTAGTTGAAATTTCTAAGGTATACTTCATTTTCTTTACCTTTCTTACATATCTGCTAATGTTGTTTGCATGCAGGGGTGAATCTTTAATGTGAACCTTGTCCTTATTTTCATTATTTCATATTATCTTTAGATTTTTGGCTAATGTGTGATAGGATTTTAGTTTTTGATACTTCATGTCATACATTATTTAAATGCATGTTTAGATGAAACTTTAACTTTGTCAGGATGTTTGGGTTAAAGATCAACAACATATTCCTTCTCTACCTTACCCTTCCGTTTACTTTATTTTTAATCAATTCACCTTAGATTAATTTAATTTTAAATAATAATATTAGTTTATCTTTAGGCTTAGGTTTGAGCATAATTCACATTAAATAGTATTGGATATCTTCAAATGCAAAGATCAACTATTAATCCATGATGGCTCCCAACCACCAACTAATATAAATTTGTAAAATAGACCACTTTTTCTACGTCTACCTCACCAAATATAATAGGATTATCACAACATGAAATGCATGCATTAGATTCTATGAATTTAAAAATGAGTAGTGTTTCTTAAACACTAAGAACCACATGTGATACACTTTCAATCATCAATAGGGAACATATTTCATTGGTGTTAGAAGGAGAGCCTTAGTCAAATCTTTGAAAATTTACATCTTTTCTAATTTTGGTGAATTTTTTTCAAATATTGATGTATTCCTTGCATATTTATGTTTCTTTTATCATAATTGTGTAAATATCATTGATCTTAATGGTTTGAAACCAATATTTATGCTTATTTAGACAAAGATAGATATTCTTTGAAGATATATGACAAATTGTGGTCAAGATAGATTAAGATTTGTAAATCCAAGGTGTTTGAGGTTAGTAATAGTGGTTTTGTTCAAAACTTGATTGGATATTTGAAAATTTTAATTTATCTAAGCTTGAAACATGTAACTATCACTCATACCTATGTATTTGGACATATATTTTAGCTAAATTAGTTAAAGATTGATGTCCTTTATCATTGTTTATACAAATTTGTGCAAAATTTGTTTACTATGCAAGTTTGATCATTGTTCTTTACAAAGATAATATTTTCACATCATATTTTAAATAGGGTTTAAATATTTCAAGCTAGAATTACCAAGGATAAGGACTAGGTCATGTTTAGATACAAGGGTTCCTCTTCTATCATTATAAGTTCATATGAGAGATAGGTGAGATAAAGGTAATCATAGACTCTAAAAGTCTCAACTAGCTTCACCAATTTAGGATGCCCCTGTGTACAATCCCTATCAAGGTATGGCTTGACTATGTGGTTATTCAATCAATGTGCCAGGTGTGGTACATGACCTTCCTCATAATCCTAAAAAGTATTTGCCTACTTTTAGTCATAATTGTGTTATAAATGTTGAAGAACACATTAAAAGTTTCAAAGCTACTTTAAGACTTTTGAATGTTATTCATGAATATGTAGTATGCATGTTATTTCCTTTTACTTTCAAATATGTTGCATATGAATGGTTTTTAAATATTCCTAAAAAATACATAGCTAGTTGGAATGATTTTAATAATTACTTCATTGATCAGTTTAGCAAAATCATCAGTCCTTATGTCCTTTACCAATAGTTTACCATAGTTAAAATAGATTTAAATGAGCCCATAAGAGCCTTTAATGCTAGATTCTAGAAGATGTTCAGTAGTACTATATCCCTTATAGACCTAATGAGGCTTTAGCCTTAGATATTTACAAGGATACCTTAGATCCCATGACTTCTATGTTTCTCAAGAGATATGTTCAAGTCATTAATACACTATCCCTAGATTATGTTAAAGTTGTGATCATTAATGATCATATGAAACCCTAGGGACAAATGGCATACAATATTCCTAACATTAATCCAAATTTACCTATTATTATTTTCATTCCCAATGCCAATCAAAATATGTCTACCTTAAATCAACTTCCAGTTATGAACCAATCACCTCTAAGTCATACACATCATAGCTAAAACCTAGGATTCGTAAACAACTCTACTAGTAGATCTCATCCATAAGACTAAAGAGATTGATACCTATATCCAGAAGTAGTACTCAAGTTCATAATTTAGAGGCTCCAAAAAATTAAAATGACTCTATCTTTAATATGGTTAAGAAACTAAGCACTAATTTCCTTCAACTACAAAAGCAAGTGGGAAATATTGGGGAAAGCTTTAACAAGAACTTCTCTTTCTAGAGATTCAATAGGCCTTCAAATAGGTTTTAAAATAACAACAATAATAAGTCATCTACTAATAATAATGTTCTTAACATAAATCTTAATGATATAGCTTTGTCTAATTATTATAGAGTTCATTGTACTTCAAAGCATGTTGAATTAGATTGTTTATAATTTTGTAATGCTTTTTAATATTTTAAAGAAGAGTTGGATAATTTTGAGGTTATACCTAATAAATATAATGGTGTAAGGAAATCAATCTCTTTAATGCCATATAAATATTATGATTCAACTCTCATAGGGGAGACATTTGAGTTCCCATTTCAAGAAGAGAATGATCCTAAAGATATTCTTGAAGAGATACATGTTTTCTAGCAATATTTGAAGAAGATCTATCCTCTGATAAATATGGAATATAAACAACCTTTGACTACCTTAACTCCACCAAATAACTTTGACACTCCTCATAATACTACATTATACAACAATCTAGAGCCTCCTAAGGGAAGTACCTATAAACCCAATGTTGATACATCTAATTCTTCTAATAGGACTAGATATAATATAGTGGATGACATGAAAAAGATCAAAGATAACATTAATTTTGATGAGTTGAATCATATCATAGAACAAAGGGATTTGTTATTGAAATAATTATCTAATAATCCTGGTAAGTCTCAAAAGGATGTACATGTTAACATTACAATACACAAAAATAACGTAGATGTTCCACCTTTCCTACTTATAGTCAGGATTTTTGGTAAGAATTTACATAAATGTTTGTTAGACTCTGGTGCATCTGTGAATGTCATACCTAAAAGCATTTATGAGCAATTAGGTTTGACTCCAGTTAAATATAATAGGGTTGTGACTCAATTAGATAAATCAAGAGTCAAATTAATTGGTGAATTGTTAAATGTTCACATGCAGATTGCTTCTAAACCAAGGATACAATAGTTCATTGGCATCCAAGTGTTAGACATCCTTAATGCTTATGGAATTTTTTTAAGTAGAGACTAGACTAGATATCTATATGGTTCATGTGAAATAACTATTCACACATGTGGTTACCTTGGAAATGATTTCCCAATTAGAAAAGATAAAGAGGGAACCCAAGATGAAGCATATGATCATCAAGTATAATTCAACAAATGAGAGGGTCAACATAGTTAACTCAGATCTAGGTGTTTACACTCTTAACACCCAAATGTATGTAACTCAAAAAATTCTCATGATATGCCTAGATTATGGAAGTTATATAATTTGATGTTGCTAGATGTAAATCAAGTTCTGGAGTAGGAGTGGCATTAATCAATCCCATTAGGAAGGAATAAAATACCTCTTAAAAACTTTAGTTTTTATTCACCAATAATTTGGTAGAGTATGAAGCACTTATTATTATATTATAATTTTCAATCAAACACAAGGTCAAGGAACTAATAGTATTTGGTGATTCAGAACTAGTACTTAAGCAGGTCAAAAGTAGATATCAATGCAAATTGTCATATCTTAAGAAGTATAAATTTAGAGTGTGGGACTTAATTAAAATTTTTGATGCTTTCAACATTGTGTAAATTCCTAGGGAAGAAAATAAGGATACTAATGAACTTACTTCATCTATATCCAACCTTATTCCTAATCAAAGTTCCAAGTTACAAATACTTATCATTGAATTAGTCCCTTGTCCCTCAGTGCTAGATAATGGCAACCATATGCAAGTATTCAATGATGATTAGTAGATCATAGATTTCATGACTAAATTAGGAGAATTTGAGTCTCACATCATTGATGAGTTCAATGAGAATACCCTTGATGATGATAAATCTAAAGGCAAGCTTCCTGACAAGGTCTTTCAACTGAATGAAAATAAAATCCCCAAATGAATGATTACCCTAGAAAGATTATTTGATTCTGAAAAACTAGTTGACACTATCAAGATTCCAAAAGTGGATGGGAAGGAATATAATGCAATTGACCTAGGTTCCCAAGGTCAACCCTAGCTGGTGAAAATTGGTACAACTTGCATAAGTATTGATTACAAGAGATCCAAATATATACAAACCAAGTATAAAGATATAATATCATGGTCTTATGATAACTTGAAGATATTTAATCCTAAGGTCATTACCCACACCATACTTCTAAAGGAAGCCTATAGACCTTTTAGGTAAAAATAAAGGCCATTGAACTAATGATATATAAAGAAGTTAAGAAATTACTAGATTCTAAGATAATGTTTCCCATTAGACATTCCATTTTGGTAGCTAACTTAGTACTAGTTAGGAGGGAAAATGGTGAAATTAGATTGTGCATTGAATTTATAAATCTGAATAGAACATCTAAAAAGGATAACTATCCCCTACCTTCTATTGACCAAGTTATCCAAAAAAAATTAGTTCTTCAATGATTTATTTTCTTGATGTAATTTTATGGTATAATCAGGTGCTAGTGAATAATGAAAATAGGATAAAGACTATATTTACTACTAAGTGGGGCACTTTTTCCTAAAAGAGAATGCCCTTTGGATTAATCAATGCAGGTAAAACCTTTCAAAAAGTAATGGATCATGAATTTCAAGGCCTCATAGTTAAATGCATTATTATTTACATGGATGACCTAAATATCTTTTTTAAAAATAGGGAAGATCGCATCATAAGATATGGATGACCTAAATATGGATGACCTTGAAATAGGTATTTGAAAGGTGTATAAGATATGGAATTTCTCTCAACCCAAAAAGAGCATTTTTTGTGTAACTGAGGGAAACTTATTAGGACATGTTATAACCAAGGAGGTGATATCTATAAATCTGGATAGAGTAAATGCAATATCAAAGATAGAACTCCCTAATAGTGGGAAAGAACTAAAGCCTCTCTTTGGTAAAATCAACTCTGTGAGAAAGTTCATTTTTGGTCTTTTAGAGATTATGAAGCCATTGAATGACATTTTGAAGAAAGATGTCAAGATCACATGAAATGAGGAGACCAAGAAATCTTTCAAAGACATCAAAGAAGTGATTAGACAAGTTCTTATACTAATAAGTCTAGACTTCACTAAAGATTTATATCTTTATTTTTTTGCCTCTAATCATATGGTAGTTATTATTATGACTTAGAAGATAGATAATTTTGATCACCCCATTGATTTCATGATTACTAACCTTTAAAATGTTGAGTTGAACTATTCTTTTATTGAAAAACAAGCATTTTCTTTAGTAAAGGTAGTGAAGAAATTTAGATACTATATCCTTAGAAATAAAGTGCATGCAATTCTACCAGACCCTACCACTAAGCTAATGATGAGTCAATGTGAACTTAGAGAAAGGAGAGGTAAGTGGATGTCTATCATTCAAAAATATGATCTAGAGATGAATACTACCAAGTTGGTAAGGTGTCAATGGTTTATTCTGTTAATTCCTAATACTAATCCTAAATTATGTGCTATGTAGGTTAATCAACAAAGCTTTCAATATAATGATTGGTATGATCCCATTATTCATTTACTAATCAATGGTTATTGTCCTTTAAGATTAATTATAAATAAAAAGAGATATTTAAGGCTCAAGGTAACCCATTTCTTGATCAAGGATGGAGTACTAAATAGAAAGAACTTTGAAGGCATCTACCTAAGATGTGTCTCCAAGGAAGAAGTAATTGAGATATTGAGAACTTTACATGATAAGTTAGGAAGTGGACATCCATATGGAAGGACAATAGCCCACAATAAACTTAGGGGTGGTTACTACTAGCCTACTATCTTCAAAGATGCTCACAAGCATGTGAGAGAATTCCACTCATGTCAAACCTTCAACACTAAAGAGCCCAAGACAACCATGCCATTAAAAATAGTGATGATTGATAAACCCTTTACCCAATGGGGACTATATTTTATGGGGGTCATCAAACCCAATTCCTCAAATGGTCACAAGTATGTTATGAACACTAATAACTATTGTAAAAGATGGACTAAAGTAGTGGAAACTAAGCAATGTAGTACTAAAGAAGTGATCAAATTCTTAGAGGAGAATATATACACAAGGTTTGTCATACCAATATCTCTAGTATTTGATAATGAATCCACTTTTATATCTATTGAGATGACTAAGTGAGCATATGACAATAATATTTTTTTTAGGTTCTCATCAAATAATTGCTCTCAAGGTAATAAAGTGTCAAAATAAACAAATAAGAACTTGATGAAAACCATAAATAAGTTTGTAATAGATGAACCAAAAACATGGCACAAATTATTCAAGTATGCCCTTTGGGTAGATAGGGCTAGAGTTAATCAAAATCTCAAGGCATCTCCATTCTTAATAGTATATGGTCAAGAACCTATATTCCCCATTACCCTCAATCTACCAACATATAGTTTCATGTAAGAGTACATGGAGGAGGATAAAAAATTTACAAGTTTAAGGCTACTTCAAATCATACAGATGTAAGATGCAAGAGAGGAAGCTTTTGCCAATTTTAGCAGGCATCAAAACACATTGAAGATATGGTTTGACAAATGTTCCAAAATAAAGGTGTTTAGATAAGGAGACCTAGTCCTACTTTGGGATAAATCCTCAAAACCAAAAGGAAAAAATAGAAAGTTCACACCTCTGTAGATTGCTCCATATCAATTTTTTTAGAACCTAGGAGACAACACCTTCAAACTAAAGGATTTGCAAGGGGTAGAATTCACATTGCCTACCAATGGGAAATACCTAAAGCATTACTTCTCTATTATCTCACCTAAAGTCTTCATGGAATAAACTGTAAGACTAGTTAGAGTTAGTGTAGGAAGGCTTAGTTTAATTTCTTTCTTATTTATTTCATTCTTGTCCCTTGTTTGTAAATAATGTGCGTATATATTTGCTTGTTTGTTTTATTTACTTTCTATTGGTGTGCTTTCTATTTGGTGTGTTTTATCTCCTTGATTTTTTTTCTTGCCTTTAATAAGTTTTTTTTATAAATCCCTTAGCTTAAGATTCATATTATTGCTCAAGAAACCTCACAGTTTAGGAATGCAAGTATGGCCCCTAAACATTGGTTGATCATGGATTGTTGAAATGTGAGCCTGAAGTTATAGTTTGGAGAAATTGATAAGCACTAATAAATTAGGTTAATTTTTCATTGAGATTTTAAGCCTTGTTTTGACCTAAGTTTGGTTCTAATAAGGATTTCATAATTAGGGTGAAATCTTGAATTATTAGGACAAAGTCATGTTTGTACTTAAAAAGAATTAATTGCCTGGGACAAAGTTTATAGTTAAGAATGATTTTATGAAGACCAAAAATTTGACCAAATCCTAAAACCTACCTAACCTGGTTCCTAACCTTTGCTAAAAAGTCAAAATGAATTGAAAAATACAAAATAATAAAAGCTTATTGCAAATTCAAGAACTTTCTAAGTAGAGGTGATTCTGGTAATCTCCAATAGGGCTATGGATACCTAGATGGTAGTATAAAAAAACTTTGAGTAGAGCCAAAGCCATCTCTATCAGGTTTATAGATACCTAGATGGTAGTAGAGTAATGCCCAAGCCTTCCCTAAGATAAAGCATGATTCTTAATAAACATTTAAATATGTTGTAAATCATTGTTAATGGTCAAGGTCATGATTATGGAATATGTTCTCTGAATCCCATGGTAATTAGTAAGTGGAATAAAAGCACACACACAACATGGCTATATTTTGGTGTTTGATCCTAATTTTGCATTTTCAAAACTTATTTTAGTCATGAATTGATCTTAATAATAGTGTCTAATCAAGTGGAATAAGTAACCTAGTTATTAGTCTAAACCAAAGTCTTTGAATTTTGACATATTGTTATGTTTTCCCTTAGAAGTCACCATTTTTGAGGTCAACATACCCCCATTTCTGAAAAATAGGGACCCTTGTTTCAAATTGTGCAAATTTGTACCTAAATTTTGAAAAAACACATGAGCAGGGTATCATTAGCATGTTTGCATATTATGTTTATTTGAAGATCATCCACACCTAGTTCTCATTTGGATTAATTGACATGTTTTCAAGTGATCATGGTTTTACCCCTTCTAATGTTGCTAATTATTGTTGATTGTGTTTTTGTATTGTATGTTCAATGGAATCTCATTTAGGAATGAACATGATTAGGGTTTTTTGCTTAAATATTAAATTGATCTTTTATTAGCCTTTGGTTTTTTAAAGATTAATTGAATCTATTTCAAGTCATGTTAAAACCCTAGTCTAATGTTTTAACCTAGGTCCCTTTTGAATTAAATTCAAATTTTCACTAGAATAATTTATGTGGGAATAATTATTTGTGCCATGGATTAAGTTTAATTTTTATCCTAAATCTTCATTGTGTTTTTCAACATGACCAAGTCTTAGTCTAAAAATCTTATTCTTGGTCCCTTTATATCCTGAGCGCCCTTAATTATTTATTATTAGCATGGTATAACTAACCACATGGTCCCTTTATTATGTTTCAAAACTTAGCCTAAAACTTTTATCCTAAGGTTTTATCATGTTTATCAAAATGAATAAAAACTTAGTCTAAAATATTTAACCTAATTTCCCTATATTCGCCAAGCCTAACTTAGTTTTATTTTATTGATCATAAGATCAATGGTATGAATTTACTCAAGCAGGATTGATATAACTATGCATGTTAAGTCAAGACTTCAATGGAGCCCCAAGATAAGTGAGAAGATGAAAAGTGGGAACTTTGCCAAAGATCTAATGGTATATAGAAAAATATGATCTGATGAAGCATGATTGATTAGTCAAAGATGATTTGATGGTGTGAGACAAATGATGACAATTCAAAGGAATCAAATCCAGTGTGAAAATGCCATGTTTTGAGCCTATAATGGATGATTAAAGCTTGAGCATGTCACCAAAGATCAATGGTACATAGCTAAGTGTACAATTTTGATCAATGGTTTGTATTGATTCAAGACTTTAATAGAGACCTAAGACAAATGAGAAGGTGATAAGTGTCATAATTTTTGTAAAAGAATATTGAGTAACCAATGGTATTCCACCCCTTAGATTGAGATCTAACGAAGTGTGTTGATTTGGCCAAATAAAATCTAATGGTGCATGATGAAGGTTAAGAAGTCAAAATCCCTAAGAAATAGCACAAAAATCATAAGTGGCATAATCATAATCCAAAAATTAAAGCTTGAGCATCTTTTAAATATTGATGGTATATGGATGAGTGTATACATTGTGATCAATAGTCTGTGGAGTAGGGGATATGATCCAATTAATCAAGATTAATGGAGTGCATTCATTTGGTCAAGGATGATCTACTGGTATGAGATCAAATTGACATTTTAATAAAGATTAGGATGAATTCAGAAGTGACAAGTGTCACAACCATGGGGAATATAACAAAGCAGCCAATGGTATTTGATTTCTCAAATCAAGATCAATGAACCATGTTGATCCATGTAAATAGATTTGATAGTGTGATATAAGGTAGAATTTTTTAAATGCTTGAAACCAATAAAATATTGACACGTGTCTAAAATTTATAAATGGTCATATTTTTAATATTAATGAGTAGTATGCCATGGAGATGCCATGATGATTCCACATAAACTAGAGATGATATATTTGAATATTTTATGGACCCAACATGAAGCAAAGGTATAAATACTTGATCCAAATAAAATCTAAGGCATAAAACTCACCATTTAAACTAGTTTCCACCATTAAATCATTGAGAAAGATTTTATAAAATCCATAGCAAGCATGATAACACTAATTCAATCTTGTGTTCATTATAATCAAGCCAAGAAAGATTGGATTATCATTTGTGAAAGGATAATTTGATCTAGAATTGAACTATAGACCATTAGTGAGAAATTTAACAATTTCATAGCCATGGTAGCCTTAAATGGTGTTTCAAGGGAAAATGTGGATCTTTATTTGAATTCAAATGCATAAGGGAGGATTTTCAAGGACACACAGTTTGACACCATAGATTTAAATAAAGGGGACAAAAATTGGTTCAATATTTTTTGGACCATTGAAGAACAACTCACCATTACCAGGGAGCAAGATAAGAGCATGTTTTCAAAGAGGCTCTACTATGACATAGTTGTTATCCAAATTATAGGCCTACATTATGCAGTAGCCAAGTCTGAGCTACTTCATTATATTGGCATTCTTGCTCTTATTTTTAAAGATGGTAAAATTAATAAGGGCATGATAATAAATAAACATAATCATATAAATATATCCTACATCTCTCCCATATATTTTGAAAATTATTAAAAATTACCTAAATCCCAAGTAGACTTGACCATAATCAACAATTGGCCCAAATATAATGATTTGAAGAGCATCCTTGCCCTATGGCTATACTCTGGGAATAAAGTGTTTTTAGACTTCAATAAACACATATCTATTGGTCAATTTAGACTTGGGATAATAATGATCATGATAATGATGAATAGATTATGTGTAAATGTAGCCACCACCTATGTAGATAAAATTTTGGTCCCCTTAGTTTATTTCATGGTTGAAAAATAGCTAACCCCTCCTCTAGGTGAGATAATCAACACATGTTTAAGTAAACTTACTTTTTCAATTAGAAAGAAGATTAGGACCCAATTTTATATGATGTCATACTTTTTGCATTCCCTTCTTGCCAAAATAAAGATTCCCAACCTTAGAGAATGGTCACTTAATGGGACATAGATAGTTTCCCAATATTATTCAAAATTACACATATTCAAGTACAGTGACCACATCTATTTTATTTATGACTATGTTTATCCATCCCTAACTAAGGTCATAACTAGGAATCTAATGTTAAGATTCAACCCCTAGATTAAAAACTCAATAGAGGTTATGGGGGATATATGGTTGTATCCAGTTTGTACAATCATCAAGATTAAGGGAAGCCAATACACCCTACTCAGGTTACCTATTCATGTACCAATTAAGCTAGTAAAACAAGAAGTGGATTATCAAATATGAAATGGGATAGATGGTATTTAGAAGACCAAAAGGAAGGGATTGCTCCACACCCTCCCCATAACCATTGGTAGAACTATGTTTGCATTATGGGACAACATTAAAACTACTTCAAAACACAGGACCTCCTTCAATATTCAAATTATTGAGCTAAGGTAGTGCGATCCCCATGGAAGGGTTAAGGAGAATTTGAAGGCCAAAGGAATAAATGTACCTTATGATCACTAGCTTGGTATTTTTGGCCCCATATACACAAAAGGCTCTTCATTTTTTGAGGTTACCAGTAGATTGAAAAATCACAACATCAATCCTAAATCTAGGATGTAGAGGGAGCAAAAAGTAGGAGATGACATATGGTAATTGGGGCCAAAGAAGTATTATTTGATGAGTGGTGTACCTTTTAGACCTTCACCAACCCAACTACAAACATAGTCTAGACTTGAGGCATAAATTATGCAAAGGCCAAAGGAGATAAGGCTTGATGAAATTGCATCTTCTTCAACTCAAGTAGGGTAACAAATATCACTAATGGAGGAGGTTCATATGGTAGCATTAGACCCTAGTGAGACAATTGAGGATGCTTCAAAAATGTTATCACTAGCCTATGAGTCAGATGATGAATAAATGGATGAAATAAAATAAGAAAAGGGGAAGAAAGTATTGGATCTAGTTCCTATAGATACCCCCAAGAGGAAGGTTAAACTATCCATTATTCCAATGATGACTAAGAATCCTAAGGTAACTTTCACTTATCCTTTGAGTGAAGTCAATCTCTTTAGTGAAGAAAATTTGATTCATGATCCAAACTTTCCAAAATAGTTCATCTATGGTAAATTGTAAAAGGTACCTACTACACAACATCCATGGGCTATGATGAAGTCCATCAATATCCTAGTTCATGAAGAGGGTTAAGCCATGGATTGTGGATTTACAATAGGAAGAAGAGAGAAGGATGGATGATCTAGGAGAGTTAAGTGGAACATAAATAGAGATCCCTAAACCACAAGTGACTATATCATTAGTTGGTGTCAAGTTTAACCCAACAACTAATATCTTACAAAGGGACATAGAGAATAAATCCATAGTTTTTAGAGAGGAGTTCACTTTCAAAAAGGTGTAACCTTTTATTAGTTTGACTCCAGTGATAGGGCAAAGGCCAGGTAAAAATCTTACCTTTCAAGAAAATATTCTTTAATTATCTTAGTCATAGTCAGAGCAATTAAAAATAGCTATCAAGGACATAATACAAAAAAATAATAGTTTGGAAGGAACAACTATCTTGTCAATCCTAGGGGACGAGTTCAAATAGTTTGAGGACACCATGGATGATCTATTTAGTTCCTTAAAATAAAATAGGGCCAAGAAAGATGTAGTGAATAAATGAAATATCATGGCTATAGACCAAGTTGGCCAATGGAAAGCCTTAAACTACAAGTGAAGTATTTGATCAAGGTGTTGACCAAAAATTAAATCACTGAGTTTAGAATAATTAGCCTAGCCCACCTTAATATGGCTATGGATATATTGGTGGATAAAATAAAAGCCATGAGCAACTGGTCCAAGAAAATTTAGGGCATTTCCAAATATCTCAAATATCAAGAAGATAAGATGTTGCACATATTAGACAGCTTGATCAAATAGCCCACCACACTTAGTCCATTGGTCCTTATCACTAATGAGGAGTTTAAGCACAAAAATAGTCAATTCATGTAGGAAGTAATAAATCAAGGACAAGAAGAGATACGGTATGATAAAAATAAGATCATGGGCTTACTTTTTTTCATCTAAGGAGAAGGTAGGAGATGCTAGAAACATCAAGCAAGTATTGGGAAGAGATGAAAAGGATCTTAGGGGCATGGAAGATCAAGAAAATGAACTCTTCATGAGACCTATTATCAACCTCCAGCTTATTAATGAGAAACATTATAGGATTAAGATCCTATAAGGAAGGCAAAATATTGTAGTAGCATAAGGGTCTAAGAGTCAAGCCAGTTTACTTAAGTTATTCTATTATATAAGAACATTGTATAATATTTGAAAATATAATATTTTTTTTGTAAAGGCATGATCAAATTTTAAATCACATTACCTATAGGTTATTCATTTTCTAATGTCTAAAATGTTCTCAAAGACGTTTAAAAGGATAGTTGTCCATAATATTTGACATGACTAACCAACATACCTCATGAATTGTCTATATAAAGAGGTATTATCCATTGAAAAATGGGGAGAGAGTTTTTTGGGCCAAAAATTAATTTGTAAAATTTTGAGAAATTAGTATAAGCAAGGATTTATGTAGAGTTTATCCATATTTGTTTGTGTCTATTGCTATCATGGCTTCTCTCTCATTTATCTGGTCTAAATCTCAAATTTTAATGGTTCTTGTGAATTATGGATGTGCACTTTTAAGTGCAGAGTTGATAATTTATATTAATGCTAGATTAGTTGAAAGTTATAATGTCTAATTTATTTTATTTACCTTTATTACATATGTGCTAATGTTGTTTACATGCAGGGGTGAATCTTTAAAGTGAACCTAGTCCTTATTTTCACTATTTCATACAATCTTTAGATGTTTGCCTAATTTATGATAGGATTTGAGCTTATGCTACTTCATGTCATATATAGGTTAAATACATGTTTAGATGAAACTTTAACTTTGTCAGGATGTTTGGGTTAAAGATCAACAACATATTCCTTCTCTGCCTTACCCTTCCTTTCATTCCCTTTTTTATCAATTCACCTTAGATTAATTTCATTTTGATTACTCATATTAGTTTATATTTAGAATTAGGTTTGAGCATAATTAACTTTAAATAGCACTAGATATCTTCAAAATAAAATATCAACTATTAAACCACGATGTCTCCCAACCACCAACTAATATAAATTTATGAAATAGACCATTTGTTCTACCACTACTCCACCAAAGATAATAATATTATCATAACCTATAACTTATGCATTGGATTCTTTGAATTTAGAAATGATTAATGTTTCTTAAAAAAAAATAACCACATGTGATACACTTTTAGGCATCAATAGGTCCTTTGAATATCGATGACAATAACCCTTTAGTTGATCCCAATCAATTTGCTATTGAACAAGAAGCAAAGTTAGATCAGATTCTTACAACCATGAATGAGACTAGGGATAGAGTCATAACCCTAAAACATGGAATTCATGAACATGAGGAAGAATCCCAATAAGCTGAGATTGAAGTGTGGCCTACTGAGTAATAAATCCTTCAAGAGTAGAGACACAAGTAAGTGCATCAAGATGCAAGAGCATGAATAACCATAGAATTGGCAAGAGATATGAAAAAGGTGAATCCACCTAAATTTGATGGAGCCATTATGGTAGAAATATTTGAAGCTTAGTTGAATCAAATGGATAAGTATTTCAAAATTTAAAACTACTATGAGGTCACCAAAGCTATATGGGGAGTTTATTAGTTGGCTAGAGAAGTAGCTATGTAGTTGGTTAATAAAAATTTGGAAATAAATTTAAACTTGACCACCACTACTTGGGAGTAGTTTTTGATACTATTCAGATCATGATGGCTTCCACAACTTTATTTTGATTAAAAGCCTATATATTTTCAAAATTTAAATCAAGGATACTTATCAATGAATGAGTACTAGGAACAGTTTACCAAACTTCTAAAATATGTACCTCAGTATCAAGAAGATGAGAGGTTCAAGATTAGGAAGTTTACCATGGGATTAAAACCCTATATTCATGGAGAGATGGACATTCATGGACCATATACCATGGACCAATTTTTTTTTGAAAGAAATCAAGTAGGAGAAAAATTTGAAATATCTTGCTCAAGTTAGGGATAAATTTAAGAAATTTTTTGGAAGTTTCAAGCCATCTTTCAATAAGAAGAACTAGAAGTAGAGGAGTGGAGTGTCTTGATGATTCTATAAATTAGACACTAATTCAAGGTGAAAAAAAGGAGTTAAGTCTTAGGTATATTTTTGCAATGTAGATCACAAAGGCCCAAGGAAAAGGATGGAACTCTTTGACTTTGCATTGATTATAGAATGTTGAATAAAGCAACCATGAAGAATAGGTACACACTACCTCAAATAGATGATATATTTGAACAAATGTGAGGAGAAAAAATATTTTATATGATAGATATTAGAGATAAATATCATCAGTTAAGGATAAAAGATGAGGATATTCTAAAGATAAAATTTATAACTTGTTATGGGAATTATGAGTTCACAGTATTACTATTTGGGTTGAAAAATGCACCTGTAACATTCATGAAACTCATGAATAGTGTGTTCAAATATTACCTACATCATTTTGTTTTGATATTTTTAGATGACATTATTATATACTCTAAGGATGAAGAAGAGCATCTTCAACATCTAGAGCTAGTTTTATAATGTTTGTGGAAGCATAGGTTTTATGTAAAATTGTCCAAGTGTGCATTTTCCAAAATAAAGTGAAATATCTAGGACATATTATCTTAACAAATAGAATTTTTATTGATTTGAATAAGATAAATGCCATTATGGAGTGGTTGGCACCAAGAAATGTTCACGAGGTGATGAGTTTCTTGGGATTAATAGGCCATTAAAGGAAATTCATCTCAATTTTTTAGAAAATAGCTAATCTGATTACCTCTCTACAACATAAGAATCAAATTCTTATCTAGTCAGATAAGTGTGAAATATCTTTTTAAGAATTAAAAATAAGGCTTACTTCAACACTAGTGTTAAGAGTCCATAATCCTAATGGTCAAGTTTTAGTGATCATAGATGCATTGAGGGATGGACTAAGAGGAGTCCTTATACAAGATGGTGCAGTACTAGCTTATGAGTCAATGAAGTTTAAGACTTATGAGGTGAATTATGTCCCTCATGATCTTGAACTTGCATCAATTATTTATGCTTTGCATGTTTGGAGATATTATTTGTTGGGAAAAATCTTTGAGCTCAAGATTGATAACTTGGGACTCAAATACATTTTCACCCAACCAAATTTAAATGCTTATTAGAGGTGCTAGTTAGAGTTTTCATCTGAATATGACTTTGATATTAATTACATCAAAGGTAAATAAAATAGAGTATCTAATGTCTTGAGTTGTATAAGGTACTTAACAGATGTGGGTACTATCAAAAGTAATTTCAAGGACCATGTGATTAAGTTATCTCTAAGAGATGTATTCTATGACCAAGTTAGGAAAGCTTTGACTGAGAATGCTCAAAATCCTAGGTATAAAGGATACAACCTAGAGAGTGATGGTCTTTTACATTATAATGAAAGAATATATCTGCCACATCGATAAAATTTGAGGAAAAAATTACTAAAGGAACTGCATAGTGCCCCATATTCAAGACATCCAAGGATAACCAAGTTTATGGTAGAGCTTAGACCACTTTATTTTTGGAAGGGAATCAAGAAAGATGTAATGGACTTGTGCCATGTTGTCTGGGATTTTAGTGAGTGAAAATTGAACATATGCATCTGACTATATTTTTATATCCACATGACATATCAAAGTGGAAATAACAAGTGATTATTATGGAATTTGTCCAAATATTACCATTATCACAAAATAGGCATGACATGATCTTGGTTATATTTGATAAACTAACCAAGGTATCACATTTTATCCTAGGAAATTTAACGGATGATGCACCAAATCTTAAGAAGATGTTCATAAAGGAAGTTTATTGATCGCATGGTTTTCTAGATAACATCATATCAGATCATGATCCAAAAATGACTTCTATATTTTGGTTAACTCTGAATTTAGCTTTGGGTATGTAATTAAACTCTAGTAATGCTTATCACCCATAGATGTATGGTCAAAATAAGTGAGTTAATTAGGTTTTAGAAGATTTTATTCATAGGTATTGCATGGATTAGCAATACAAATGGGAATAATAAATTTTATTGTTTGAGTTTGTATACAACAACTCATACAAATATGTTTTGAAGATGACACCATTTAAAGAACTTTATGGGAGAATGTGTAGAACACCAATAAAATGGGACATGTTGGAAGATAAGATAGTATTTGGACCTAAGATGCTTTCAAAAATGGAAGAATAGGTTAAAATAATTAGACAAAGATTGGATAATACCAATGATAGGTAAAAGAGCTATGTTAATCTGAAGAGAAAAAATAGGTAGTTTATAGTAGGTAATAAAGTATTTTTTCATGTTAAGCTGCCAAAGAGCTTGATCAAATTTGGAAATTCATAAAATATTTCACCAATATATGTAGGACCCTTTGAGGTTTTAAAATTGTTAAATCCTATAGTGTATAGGTTTACATTGCCACTAGGTAATGTCTTCTATGTATCTTATTATAAGATATATATAGTTGATCCTTCACATGTGTTGGATTGGAATGCTTTGTAGGTTTTTGATCCTGGAGTGGTCATGGTAGAATCAATTAGAGTAATTGACACTTGCAAACTATGTTTGCATAATAGAGAAGTGTCACAGTGCAAGGTCTTGAAGGACTAATACTCTGAGGATAGTGATACTTAGGAGGACTATGATGAGTTCTGCAGGTGGTTTCCACATTTGTTTGCTTGATTTGATGCTAGATATTATTTTTTTATTATATTAAACTTTATTTGTTATTTATAACTAATGTTTGAATAAATATCATCAGGATGATAACCAATTTTAGGGGGGAAGGATGTTACATCCCGATTCTCTCGCTAAAATGATTTACCTATTTACCTATGGATTAATATGATTGTTAAATTGATTTGTCACTTTTTAACTAAATTATTAAGTCATATGTTGTTATGGGATAGATGTATGATTACTTATATTTCATGAGTCAATTATTATTTGATGGCTAATTATGAACTTTTTACATAAAAATATATTATTTTATTGTTATAGCATTGTTTTATTATTTATATCATGATGTACTTGACTAACTACCTTCTTGTCATGATTTGGATGCTAGAGAGTTCATCCCTCAAAACAAGATGGTGGGAGAGCATCATCGGAGAGGGTGATGTAGATGAATATGGTGAAGGATGATAGATAAATTGCTAAGACCCATGCACACACAACATTAGATTAAAAATGTTATATGCATTGTGTGTTTGATTGTTAGTGTTATTACATTTTAATTAGATATTAAGGTTTGTGTGTTTTAAACATTAGTATGTATTTGTGGAATAATTTTTTATGTAATTATGTTTTTTACTTAGACTCAGTGCTTGATGTTACAGTAGGTATTACATGAGATTTCTTTACTTATGGTTGTCTATGATTTTGAAACATAAATCAAGTATAAAATATTGTATTATTATTATTATATATAGACTAGTGATATGTCTTTAAAACATGTTATGATGTTAATATTACTATTATTGATATTCAATAAATATCAATATACGTTAAAATATTAAAATAAAGAAAGACATATATGGCCTATATACACTAGTAATTCACTAAAACAGTTATCTTGTTATAATTAGAATCAATAATTGATTGGTCTATCATTTAATATATAAAAAGATAATTAACATTTAATGGATGTAATTAAATTTAATTTATATTAAGGAGGTAATAATTATCCTGAAATATTAACCTACTAGTTAAGCCTAATCTTATTATTTGCATGGACTACGTTAAAGTTGGAAAGAATAGTTATCATTTAGTAAATGATTGATAAGGTGGAATTTGAGTGATATACTTGGTAATGGAATATTGGTTGACATGAAATTTAAAAATGAATATTATATTGAATAAATAAATTAGGAAATTTTGAATTAGGGCATGTAAGAATAGGTTTAATGGTAGTTAACCATTTATTAGTCATTGTTTAACTAGGAAAAATGTAGTTAGAGCATGGTGATTGCAAGTTGGTAAAAATGCATGCAAATCTTGATGGATAAATGGGAAATAATAAAGGAAAGTTTAGGAAGATAAGAAGTCATGATGAGGAAGAGAAGAAGGATATAGAGAAAGAAGAAAAGGGTTAAATTTCATTTTATCATAGTTTTGGGAAGCTATTTTACCAAGTTAGTGAAGTAATTCCTTTCTATTTGTTTGCATAATTATTGTGTAAGGATTGAAATAGTAGGGTTTATAATTTATTTATTTTTTAAATGATAACATAAGCTCATCCCTATGGATGTCTTAGACATCCATAGAAATAAGCCTGAATTATCTTCCTATACCCTAAGACCTCAAACTAGGTAAGTTTTTTAGGTTTGTGGTATTAATGAGTTTAATGCATGAAATTACATTTAAAAGACCTAGGAAAAATAGATAACATTTTATGCACAACTAAGTTTAAACTATATGATGTGTGTGTGTGTGTGTGTCTATTTTATCACATAAATTAATACACCTTAATCTATTGTGTTTCTAACATCATTATTTAAATCCATAATATAACAAAGGTATTTATCAAATATGAAATTTTACCCATTATATATATATATATATATATATATATATATATATATATATATATATATATATATATATATATATATATTGTGAAACTAAGTTCACAAACATACACACAACATTTATTTATAATTATATGTTGTTCATAACACGTGTGTGTCTATGTGTGTGAACTTAGTTTCACATACATATATATAACAGTTATAATTGCAGATCTGATAAATATATTTGTTATACTATGGATATAAATAATGATGTTAGAAATGAAATAGATTAAGGTGTATTAATTTATGCAAGAAAACCTCTTAATAGGCATAATGAAAATAATAAATACTATGATTTCTTATTGTTGTTGTTATAATAAAGTAGTATGTGCCTTTTGTTTTGAGATGAGTGATTTAATTCCTTTATTTATGGAAAGTATATTCTTTAAAAAGGTTTTATGCTACCTATTTGGTAAAATAAACATGTTTGTCATATTTATGGTTTATGTGATGAATAAAAATATTAAGGTTCATTCATATGTTTGATGGATTAAATATATGTTGTAATTATTTTAGTAATTAGCATGTGTTTTTACTTACTAATAGTAATAATTTTATGAACTTATTGGTTAAATAAATGTTAACCAAATATTTCATTGTTGGTACTAACTAAGCAGTGAGATGGAATTCACTAGCTTATTTAACACCACCAATGCTAGATGAAGGTGATCCAATCAAGTGGTGTGTATGAATTTGACTAATCCTAGAGATAAAAATCCATTTGAAAATTTGATCAAAATTAATGTTTTTATATATATTATCATTTCATATGTATTATTTACATATTTGTGTGATATCATGGTTAGAACATATTTCTTTATGGTACACATCATGTAGTATAAATTTTATAATACATGGGTACTAGCATGTCTCTCTAGATTCTTGTACCTTCACTATATACCCATATATGAAGGGAGGGTAATTCCCTATTTTATGTATTTTTAAGGGGATCGATGGTCTATGGTTAGTGTGGAAAATCACTTAGATGATACTCTCCCTCCCTAATATAGTAATTACTTGGAGACTACACTTGAGATTATTAGGGATATAGGAGTTAGAGTGAATCAAGCTCTGTGGAGCATTGTATCTATCATTATATTTATATGTTGAGGAATATCTCCTATTTGAATGTAATTATAATTTATTTATACATTAAAATTAGTTATATTGTTGTAGTAGTCGTGGCTGAGTTTTAGTATGATTAATTTCCTTATACCTTTATGTTATTTTACATAAGTTGTTGGTGATTAGTAACTATAAATGTTAAATGTTTACTTATGTTTAATATATTTTTATTAGTATGGTAAGTCACTAATTATATTATCATGGTGTAATATAATTAAATAATAAGTGTTATGTAATTTTTTTTTAAATAGTGCATTATTCTATTAAATCCCTATGGGGATGTTACACTACTAATAGAGAAGAGAATATGGATAAAGACCCACTATCCATCCTCCAAGCTACCCATGACATGTCTAAGAATCTACTTGAATAAATGAAAATCCAAGTCTAGACTCTCAAATCCTAAGTGAAGAATACATTCCTAGTCAAACTAATCAAGTAGGTCAAGAATGCCCTCCTGCTACTTTTCTCAATCCTAGAGAAAGTAGTGGGGACTTAGGCTGAGATTAACATAATTATATAATGGACATATGCCTACATGGGTATGATCACATAAATCAATAATAATTTTCAAAAGCTACAAGTATTGGTCAATAAGGGGATGTTCTTGGTGCTCAAAATAATGCCAAACTTAGATTTGGGGCTGTAAAAAACTTATAATAGGAACATGAGAGTGGAAATTAAGGAGTGGTTAGCCTTAGAATGCACTAAAATAGAACCCTTGGAAGAGGGTGATAATAAGATATTGACTTACTTCAAGGAGGTCAATATCTTCATGTTATTCTACCCTGATGACACTTTACTCGACCAAGGTGAATTTAGAGTTCACCTAGGTCAATTTGACCAGGTTATAAGTGATAAAGTGGACAAGGTGAAATAAGGATCTCAGGTGGTCCTAGACCTATCAACTCACTTCACTATGATAATTAACCAAGTCTCCAAATCCAAACCTCAATGGAAGTAACTTTGTAGATCTCCCAGAGACTAGTAGCTCAGGTCGAGGTGATTTTCAAGGAGCCTCCAATGAACTTGGCCAAGATGGACAAGGAGTTTGACCTTATGGAAGTTGTATTAGAAGCTAGGAGTGCCTAGTCAAAGTAGTTAAGATTTTTCCCCTCTTATCCACCTTCTTGTGTTAACTAGTGGTCCCCCATAGATCTATTGCAGGTTTATAAGGATTTATTTTGGTTCAAATTTTTAAATATTGTTGTAACTATAATGAGGATCCATCATGGCCCAAGATAGGATCCTTATGATTTTTGGAAGTGATCCCTAATCCTTTTATATATATATAATCCATATTGTGTTTTAAGGGTCAACCAAAATTGCTCAAAAGTGTTGGATTATGTCCAGGATTTCACCTACATTTCCTTCTTCACTTTAGACTGTAATAGTGTCTTGGATAAATTATTATAGCATTATTTCACTATTTTAATGGATACAATCTATACTTTATATAAAAGGGTCTCTTATGTGTTCAAGTTTCTTTCATCTTCATGTTTAAATGATCAACAGTTCTAGGTTAATTGGATTAACACTTTGTAATTTTATGTATGTCATGATTATGATGTGCTTAGTCATTATAATCTCTATGTGAGTTATTTTGTTTCTCTTTTGGTAGTGATAATAATTTATGTGCCCAACTACAAATTTTCATATGGCATTTATGTATTTTTGACAATAAACCCGTAGTACTCATCATTAGTAGGAATTCACATTGAAGACATACTCTTAGTTCCTTTAGAATATCCCCATTGTATGTTATTGGAGGTATAAATTTATTTAAACTCAGTCTACAATAATATAATTATGTCAAAGTCATTTGGTTCAATGACCATTGCATTTATCTCATTTTAGACTTAGAGGCCTCCCTTCTCTGACTTACCCTTCCATCTCTTTTGTGTTTGTTTAATGGATCTAAAATCTCCCTTTCCCTTCTATTTAAAAATAATCCCAACACTCAATTATTTATAATTATCCTTAACCTATGTGAAGTAAAACATATTGAACTTCCAATGGTAATAGTGCATCTCTTGGAGGCTATTCATGAAGACTCTATTTTTGAATTCCAATATCAAATATCCATGCCCTGAGCTAATCTCAGATGAGTCCTAAAATGGAGGATGTAAATCTATAGTTGTCTCCACCTTCACCTTTTTAAGGAATGCCCTAATAGCATAGGTGTCTCATGGTAAGGAGAAGATTGGATCAAAAAACATAAGCATACCAGTCCATGGATAATATGTGTTAGAAAAATATGTTAAGTACATATCATATCAAATACACTATGAAATACATAAGCATGGATAAAGGCATGTTTATCATGGTAAGAAGAAGATTGGATCAAAAAACACATAGCATACCAATCCATGGATTATATGTGTTAGAAAAATATGTTAAGTAAATATCATATCAAATACACTATGAAAGATATAAGCATGGATAAATTCATGTGTAAGTACATAATCTCATACTTGATAATATAAAATGACCATAGAATCCTATAACCTATATGTATCAAGATCATGTATAGATAGAATTGATAATAGAACCCAAGAATACCATCATGAAGATGCCTTTTTAGAGGCCCTGTATCATGTGTCATACTCATATGTTTTGTAATCGGTATCATTAGGATCATACCAATCTTCTCTATTATTAGGATCATAATCATTGATGTAGTCATTATTTTATTTTAAATTTAACCTCTTAGTTTGTTCTTGAACATGCGATATACCATTTTATGTATTTTTATATGAATAATAAACCATGCAATGTTGTAGTTGTGACCTTTTTGGTATAACATTATTTGTATCCATGTGCACCTTAGATGTTAATACCTTATGAACATCTTGAGCTACATGGTTTGCCTTACCTTGATCTGTTTTTAGTTATGCACTTCTTAAATATGGATTTAACTGATATATATCAAGTCTTATAGGTATACATAAATCATGTGGAAAGGTATCAAGTGGATCAAAACAAAGTTTTCTCAATTGTTCATATGCCATATTGGTATGAGGAATAATATCACCATTTTCATAATCATTTGGAATTGTTCCCTTTTGTTGTTTGATATTGATCAACAAAGGGATCCCACATGGTTTAGTTTCTTTTAGTTTTATGATCATTGGTTCATTTGGTAACTATATATCATTGGGAATTTTGGAAACCTTTGGTAATGATATTTTCTCTATTTCTTTGTTATTTTGACCCTTCTCTTACTTTGAATTGTTTTTTGGTACCCATATTTATTTTTTTGGCACTTGTGCTTTAAGAGAGGTATTCAAAATGTGTGTGGGTTTCTTAGTTAATGCATTAATTATATGATCACCACTACCTTTGAGACTTTGTATTTTGGTTTTTAATGAAAAACAATAATCTGTATGATGCACATGTATTTTATGATAAGCACAATATTATTTTAATTTCCTTATAGGACATGAAGGAGGTAATTAAATTACTTTATTTTGAATCATTTCTCTAAAGGTTTCAATTAGTCTCTTGGTAACCTTTTGGTCACTTTTGGAATCACTTGTTTTGGATGTATTCTATTTTAGTTTCTCATTTGGATGTGAGACCTTGTTTGGCACAACATTGGTAGATAAGGATGCAAACACATAATTAACACTATCATGTGTTGGATTCTATAGGATTGTGTTTTAAACATTTATAACTTAACACAATGTAAATCCTATGTTTGTTAAAGATCCAAGTAGACTAAATCATGAAAATAATATGTAATAAATATAACCACTAATTTTTTATAGAATTAATTAGCTTTGAATTTTCTTAAAATAGTATTATATAGTTGAAGTAGGAACTTAGCTGGAAATTAATTAAGACAGGTGATCTAGGTGCTATAAATTGAGGTGGACGCTAGTTTGAGTATCATAAACTATATCTTGATGTCATTACCCCTCCTAAATAGTAGCACCATTATTGTAAATGTGGTAGTAGTGTCTTGATATTAGAGGTATTGTCCTTTGTACAAGACTACCATGAGATTTTGGGTGCACCTATGTCTAAATATCTGAGGTATGTTTGTATGTGTGTAAGTCTTGAAACCCTATATTTTTCCTATAATGATGGATTAAGTGATCAAACCCTAATCCTCCATGTATCTAAGGCATATATTTGGGATGAGATAAAAATTGTGTTTATTGGTATGGTAGGCTAGACATCTCAAAGACCTCAATGTGAAGAGAGTTTCCTACATACCAATACTCTAAAGAGGGATCAAACCTAATTTGGTTATCCCAATCTAAGTGTTGGTCCAAGTGAAAGTGACTATAATATGATAGTGTCTTTGAGTGACTTGAATGTGCTTGAGATTGGAAATATGGTAATCAGAGCTTACGGCCATTTTGGATGGTAGTATGTAGAAGTAGGGTAAAATAGGGATTAATAACCTTAATTATGCATAACTTATTCTAAGTTTGAATGTGTATTTTCAATATAATTTCCATCTAGTGGTTAGAGGGATAAAATTCATGTATTTATACTATTATGATTCTTGTGTGGGTGATAAAAGAGGTTTAGGATGACCCTAAGAGATTATAGTTTTAAAAAGATATATGTTTGGGAAATAAAGAGGTAAAAGACATTAACACCATTTTTGGGACACTAACGCAATGTGGTGTTAGTGTCATTATTATGTAACTAGTGTCTAGTTGGTATAACACTAGGCACAAAGGGCTAGGATTAGGAAATGAGGCTTTAGGATTGGTTTAGGTCTAACTAGGGAAGCTTATGGCTCACATAAAGGTTGGATAAGTGTGGTAATAGGATCTAGGATAGCTCTATAGATAAGCTATGGATAATTGGTCTTTAGTATCACTCTTAGCACTCAAATACCACTTTTAGGTGATTAAATTCTCCCCTCCTTTATTCTAAAAATGTGATAAAGAGAAAATGACTAGAAAAAAGGAAAAAGAAGCATACCTAGACTTACCTAGGAGGTGAAGCCCATGAAGCTAGGTTTGTGTATGTGAAGTTGGGTTTGAGTACATGAAGAATGCTCTAATTTGTGTCCTATAAATGAAATTTTCATAAATTAGTCCTTAAGAGATATCAAAATCAAAATATTAAACTTATTAAAGAGATAGGAAAGAGGAAAGGAATGAATAAACCTCACTAGGTATGAGAACCAATGTATAAACCTGGTGACAACCTATGTCTATGTGTGTATATAGTGATCAATTGATGAATACATTAGACTAAGATGATGGTTTTATCAATCCTCATGTCTAGGTAGCTAAATAAGTAAATCCAATTTTGACTCCATCATTACCCACCCCTACTTTATGGGTCATGACCTGTAAATAGCTTGGATTGGAATGACAATGTGTCCAACCCTCTTATGTAGGTAGATCAAGAACTCATTTAGGATATGACTCCATAATTTCCCACCCATGTATAGTAGATGCAATTGAAACTAAAACTATGCAAAGTAACTATAAATGTTTAATTGGGTATGTCAACTCTGTAGCTAATCAAGTACATTAGGTAGCTCTAGGCTACTTAGGAATGCCAACCATTGAAGATGGAGTAAGGCATGAAACTAGTGTGTAACCTAAAATATGATGTCAAGTGTATATAATGTAGATAATTACATGCAATTTTCCATTCCATCTGATCAACTAGTGTGTAAGTGAGCATATGAAAAAAATGTGCCATGCACATGCCCCCAAAGCTAATATCTGATCATATGCATTCTAGATTGAGTTGTGATAATCTATATCTGGGTATCTAAATAAATATGGGAATGGTAATGTTACACATTTTGCCTTAAATCTAATAAAACTTATATGAATCTAAGTTAAACTATTGTAAATCTAAGCAAAATTGATAAATCTATAATTGAATCTATGCAAACATGTATTATACCTATTGTACTTTTTTAGCCAATATATTTTACCTAAAAATAAGGCTACTATAAATTGGTGCCATGTCCTATAAATTAGTGCAATTTTTATAAATGTGGTGTTAGTGTCCCAATTTAGGTGCTAGTGTCCTTTTGGTTTGATTTTTGTGCAACTTTACTACTTTTTGTGTCACTATTTTTCCACTGTGTTTACCTGAGTTTGATTTTCTATAATTTGAGCATATGTGTTCAAAATGTAATATGAGTGTAATATAGAAGCCTAATCTCTATGATAAATCCTTTTGAATGCCCTTCTTTTAAGGGGAATTTTTGAATGTTTGCAAGAACTATCCTCAAAATAAAAAGATCTGCAAGATGCTATTTATCTTAAGAATATATGATAACTATTTAATAATCCAATATAATGTGTATATAAAAACATAAAAATCTAAGATAATATGATCATAAGTATGTAATTTAAGATGTATGTCATGTCTAGCATTCGCAAGTGTGTCAAGATAGATATAACAATTTATGTAACAATGAATCTAAGTAAAATTGGGAAGCTACTTAGGGGGATGGGATATTGTGTCCATCATGTCACCCAAGTAGAAAGGGGAGATGCATGAGGTCCCTCATGTTATCAAAAATTGGTGTGTGTAATAAGTAAATATAAGTGTCATGGCCATGATGTATATAAGAAAGCACATATACAAAACACACGAGGCACATATCAATAAATCTGAGAAAATAAGACATACAAGGACATGTTCAAATGTCCACATACACAAGAACCAAGAAAATTAGCTTAGAGCCACATATAAATAAATTTTAAAATGTTTGCATGCAAAATAAATAAGGCACACATATTGATATAGTCACATGTCCAAGGAATACATATTGTGAATAAAAGTGGCTAGAGCTAAAAAATAATGGCATATTCAAATGCCCTCGAATATATAAGGCATAGAGATAAAATCAAGTATAAACTAGGGAAGGTATAAATTAAATTATACATGAATATGTAATATTAATCTATGTAAGAGATAGGATGTACATATGTTGAATCTAAATTAGTAATAGCCAGCAAAAGAATTGAGTAAGTTTAGCATGATCAATATCAAGATATAAAAATACTAAAGCTAGGATGTAAAGTATAGTAAGATTGAACCTAGGAATCAAATTTCATATAGGTTTCCCAAAAGTGGGTGAATATGCCAAATGAATAATCCATGTATTAGTGTATATTCCCCCAGTGGGTAGATAATATCAAGTCTAGATTGATGTAGTGGACTTGAGTTTTGTAGCAATCTACAAGCACTTGATAAGAATAAGTAAAACATGTATGTATGATAAAATTGACCATACTAAGATAAATAACATATGTAATGTCTATAAAATATAAGAAGTGTAAACATAATAGTGCATATAAACTATAATTTTATCTTTTTTGAGTAAAATATTTTAATATTTCTATGTTTTTGAGATATTGTATTATTTTTGGATTTTATGGATATGAGTTATGTACAAGAAATATGAAAATAAAATATGTATAAGCAGAAAGAGAGAAGGAAATTATGTAAATAAGGGAGGAAAAATAATAATTGATGAGTCTCATGAGAGACTCACTATCAATGTGGCTTATGTTAATTAAAGGAATTATTATTATATGTGCAGTGTGAAAAGACAATTGTGGTCCCCAAATCTACTACATTGAGTGATCTATATTTGGCCTTGCCTATGGAGTGATGATAGGAATATATGACAATTAATATGGTGTGATTTTAACTATAAGTTTCTTACAGACCCATTTTGTAGAACAATTTGTAGGTGGCATAGGTGTCATGTGTTGAAAACCCTGAGAACTCAATAATATGAATCTTAGAAGAAAGTGATGAGGAGGCCCTATAAAATCTACAACATATCTCTAACACAAGTGTCTCTCTAATAATGGTCTCTATGGGAGAGTATGTGTATGTGGAAACATTGTAGGAGTATACTTCACCTACACCAGTGGCTCCACTGAACTCTATGGTGTACTGATAGGAACTACGCTTAGAGTTATAACTAGTAACTATGCTATAGCTGGTAAATGTGTTATAACTAGTAACTACAATGTAACTACATGTTAGATAGGTAAAGGATACTCATATAGAATAACCTCAACTATGACCACCTAATTTTTATTTATATATCTTAGACATCTATGTACTATGGATAGGATGGCTCATAGCTACTATATCCATGTCCTACCCAATAACATGTCAGATATGCCTGCACTAAGTACTATTAAGAATATAATGGCCACATGTGATGCTAAAAATTATAATATAAGTACAATTTCCTTGATGAATATATAAACATGACCATTGAAACCACTAATAATTTTTTATATAAGAGATACATCATGCTCTGAATACCCCAAATTTTGTATATGTGTGATAGTGCACATGTTAATGCTTGACCCATTGTCAACCATAACACTCTAGATTATATGATGATCTATGTAGGCTCAAACAAAGAGTGTATATAAATTTTAATCATCATCAAAAATATCTTTTTCTAAAAAAGTGATGTGTGGTTTAGCTATAACTATAGTGTGGCATACACCAATGATATTGTGTAGTGGGTGAGCCTCCTCTGAAGTAGTGTGATATGATGCTGGTGGTGGATGTTTTTGATACATGTAGTGAACACTTGAAGTTCCCCCTACCTCATTTTTATATGCTTTAAAAATGGATGTGAGAATATTTTTGCTTCCTTAGCTTCCATTTTTTATACTTTGGGTGCCTTTGTGGGTGTGCCCACATCAATAATGTTATCCTTAATCAAATATTGTATCTTATGTTTTAGGTTGATGCATTTATTTCTTGTATAGATTGGTGCCTTGTGATACTCATAGAATTTATTTAAATCATAGTTATTTTGAAGAGTCCATTCATATCAATCTCATTTATGGGGTAGAGAGAGAGAGAGAGAGAGAGAGAGAGAGAGAGAGAGAGAGAGAGAGAGAGAGAGAGAGAGAGAGAGAGAGAGAGAGAGAGATGACATTATATTCTAAGAGTTTTTGTATAACATGTGTTGGTGATTCTGAAAGGTTGGTGAAAACTCTGAATGGAAGAGCTAATAAAATCAAGTGAGGAGATGGATATGAAGTTACATTAACTATGGTCTTTGGATCACTCTTGTTTTTAGTGGCCCTTACCTTATATGAAGGTTTACTATAACTCTTATTAGTTGATTATGATTTAGTTTTATATTTAATTTTCCCATTGATATAAACTTGACTTCTCTTTCTTTTACTGTGTGGAACAAATATCTGAATATTAAAAACTTCTTAAATAATATATCTTCATGTAATAATGGTAGAATACTCTATTAAAATATGTCTTGAAGCTCTTTATCTATCATGGGGCTTGTCAATTTAGTCAATATAGTCTTGTATCATAAGATGTATTTTGAATTAAGCTCATTTTATTTTTATTTCAACTATGCATATGATATCTTATCACTGATGTTTATGGAAAAGTATTCTAAAAACATGTCTTCCAAAGGATTGAATGTGGTGATATAATAATTTAGTAGATCATAAAACCATAGTAAGGTATAATCCTTTAAAGTTCATGGAAAAAACTTAGTGAGAAGCCAATCATTGGACACTTAGTCCAAAAATGCTACATGAAAATCTTGGAGATGGTTCTCTAGGTCACCTTTTCCATCATACAATGTAAGCTTAGGTTCCATGAATTTATATGGCAAGGTAGTTGTTGTTATTTGATGTGTTAAAGGTGTATGTAAGAGAACATTAGAATCCAAGGCATGTGATGACATAGTGGCTCCCTTTTCAAGATGTAACACACTATCTTGTAGAGTATGAACCTTATACATAAGTTATTGTACATCTAGAATGGAATAACTAGCCATAAGAGGTGTAGATATCACTAAAATTAGTTGAGTTATAATTAGTTATTATACTAGCTAATTTAGACCCAATGTAAGTGTAACAAAATTATTGACTAGGGGATTAAAAGATTGAACATTGTTTGATTTATTCTTAATTTCCACTATGGCTTGTAAATTCTATGCATGATCAAGTGGATGTTTCCAAAGTCTATCTCTAAAGTTCTACAGAATCTCATCCTTATTTACAATTAGGTTTTCATTTTTAAGTGGAGTGAGAGCATCCTAATTTCTAACTTATGTGTCATCTTGATCTTGATTGTCTTTCTCAAATTTGAATGCATTATCATTAAAATCCACATAATTAGGGTGTGAAGGATCAATAATGAGAGTTACAATAGGTCTCTTATCCATGGTATAATCTTAAATAATAGGAATCTAAATATGCTAAATAGGATTGCCACCTAGCCTAATACTTATTATTAATGGAAGAGAGATAGATTTTGAGATGACATATAGTAAACAAATTGAAATAGAGCTACTAAAAAAATTATGAAATCTAAAAAAACAAAAAGAAGCTAATGTAAATAGGAAATAGAGGATACAAACCCTAGGAACATTTAGGTTAGGGTTTTAGCAATGTTCGAAGTAAGTCAGGTTCACTAAATATTTTAATCTTTTAGGAATTAAAAAATGTAAATACTATGTTTGTTAAAGACTTGAGTAGATTAAATTAGAGAAATAAGATGCAATCAAAATAACCATTGATTTATTACAAAATTGACTAGCATTGACTTTTCTAAAAATATTAAATAATAGTGAAAGCAAGAACTTAACTAGAAAATAATTTAAATAGGTTATATAGGTGTTATAAACTGAGGTGGAATATGGTCTTAGTGTTGTAAACTAGATTCTAGTATCATAACCCATCCCAAATAGTATTTCCATAATTATATAGTATCACCATTATTAGAAATGTGGTGTTGGTGTCCTAATATTGGTGTTGGTGTCCTAATATTGGTGATAAAGTGTGTTTTTTTAGTAGGGTAGGCTGGACATCCTCAACTAACTATTGTGAAGTGAGTTTCATACATAAAAATAATTTGAGGGATCAAGCCTGATGTAGTTATACCCACCTAAGTGTTGGTGAAAGTGCAAGTGAATTTAGTATGATAGTGGCCTTGAGTGCCTTTAATGTGCTTAAGACTGTAAATTTGGGTAATCTGAGATTAGGACTACTATAGATGGTAGTATGCAAAAATAGGGTAGAATAGGGGCTAATAGCCTTAATTTTACATAACTTATTCTGAGTTTGAATGTATATTTTGCATTTAATTTCCATATAGTGGTTAGAGGGATAAAATTCATGTGTTTATACTATTCTGATGCTTATGTGGGTGATAAAAGAGATCTAGGCTGACCTTAGGATATTCTAATTTTGAAAGGATATCTATTTTGGAAACAAATAGGTAAAGGACATTAATGTCATTTTTGGGACAGTAGCGCCATGTGGTGATAGTTTCATTATTATGGCACTAGTATCCATCTGGTAGAACATTAGAAATGAAGGTCAAGATCAAGAAATGAGGGTCTAAGACTACTTTGGGGTTGACTAGGGATTTTTGTCGTCCACATGAAGGTTGGATAAGTTTGATAATAGGCTTTAAGATAAGTCTAGTTCTAAACTAGGGATAGGTAGTCTAAATTATCACTCTTATCACTCAATTACCATTTTTGGGTGATTACAGAGTATAATATAATTTTTTAAATATTTTATCAACTTACTCAAAATTGTGATTTTATCTCCTAAGAATTCACAAGCACAAACCATTGGTACCTCAAATTGAACATGCATACATATACCATCTACCTTACCCCTTAAAGGAGTGATAGTAAGGCCCTGGTTAGAGGGATGATAACCATCACCCTCCTTAGGTGGATGGATTATGGTCACAAAAAGATTCACTTTAGTGTATTATTCATATAAGGTAGTCACAAGCTTTGATGGTTAATGTAACCTATCCACCACCAGATAGGTCAGATAGAACACATCTATAGAGTTGTTTTATACTATGAATGTATCATATTATTGTGTATCAAAAAAAATGAGCCATTTGTGTGTGTGTGTTTATGACTCATGGATGGTATGGATGTATTTATTTTATTTATATCACATGTGTTGATATTTATATATGCTATGGGAAAATTTATGATGTATGTGTTATTCTTTGTTGGAAAATGTGAATAAATTGTTGGCTATTTTGGCCCACATACCAAGCTTCTACCTGGTTTGAAAAGATAAGAAAATTTTGGATGGGATGAATAGACCAAAGGCTTAGAAAGGGGCTAATATTAAAAATTGAATAAGACCACTAGGTTCTCATATATTCATAAGAATTCAAAGGCATGAAAAGGATGGACAAAACCTTAAGAGTTCATTATAACCCTAAAGGCTGAAAGGAAAATTAATTGTGTAAGTCTAAGGGATCAGACCATTATCAGGATGTCATACATAAATGAGTAGACCATTTCACTTGTGCATTTTATAATTTTACTTAAGAATCCCCCATGGGCCAAAGAATCACATGGGATTGAATCTATTATGCTAAGATCATATCCTACAAATCCCATGCCTTGGTAAGTTTTATAGCTTGGTTATAAGTGTTTAAAATTGAACCTAAAGAATGGAATTTTTGCATGAATGTCAAAATAAAGATCAAAATTTATCCATTAGGGTTCAAATATTGGTAGTTTTGTAGACGTCAATGATAGTTACATGGATGTCAAATGATAGGCACATAGACATCAAATTTAAGCCATGGAAAATAACCATTGGGGTTCAAAAATTGTAAGATGGATGTGTAGATGTCAAATATGGGAACATGAACATCAAATACATGCATGTAGACATCAATTTTAATCTTTTGAATTATCCATTTGAGTTGAAATGGTGGATCTTAGTAGATCCAATGGTGTGCATTCATTCATACATCTTGATCCAATGGTGCAAGCTTGAGTTAATATGTAAAAGGATCTTTGGTGGCAAGAAATGAATGGCCCATGTTCATTCATACCAAGCAAATTTATGGTACATAGGAGGTCAAAAATTCAAGTATCTAATAATAGGGATCCATTTTACTAATACGAACAAGATAGTTTCGAGCAATTTGATTGGTCTGAGTTGATATTTGATGGCCAAAGTCAAACCCAGGGAACTTTCCTATTGGAAGTCGAAGGAGTAGCTTTTGACCAAACCAAGAAAAATCATGGAGATAGTTAAAGCATGGTCCATTTTGAATTAGAGATAACATATCAAAATATGCTAATAAGGTAAACATGTAGACTTCAATGGCTTCATTACCTAAACTAGCTACATGAAAGTGACCATTCTCTCCACTCTTACATGCCATAGCAAACCACTAAGGAGCGATTAATGCCATGATAAAATTCTAATAGATTGGTCTAATTATTATAATTGTGTTGATGTTGGAGCTTAACTTGAAATAACTTGATCTTATTGTTACAACCATAAGGGACCATCAATGAGGGAATAATGTAAATGTGTAATGGTTTGAAGTGACTCAAATCAATCAAGAAGCTTGAATGAGCATAAATGTAGAGGTAGTTTTAACTATGATTCAAATGGAGTTGAGATCATTTATTCCCATTTTCAGTGCCAAAATCCCTCTCTCTTTCTTTCCTTTTCTCTATAAATATAGCCTTTGAGTTATTGTTGAAGATCCCTTAGGCTAGTATGACTAGACTTTGTTAGAAATTGTATTGTGTATCTCTTAGAGTGACGAAAAAGGAATTTATAGAGTTTTTCATTTGTACTTAGTGTTTTGAATTTTTTTGATATGCAAAATTGGTTTTCATCTTCCCTTTTTGGGTCCAAATTTAACCTAAGTACTAATAAACTTTCCTTGTAGGTCATTTAACATGTCTTAATGTTGATGTCTCAAGTATAGAGTGGATTGTTGACTATAAGTGCTTTAAATCAAGCCTTACCCTCATTTTCCTCTAGCCTAAGTCCATAAAAATGACCTTTAGGTAGAGAATTATTTCTTGGAAACCATTTTAGGCACTACATTAGTTTTATTCATATACCATTAGTGTGTTCAAATTTCAAGCTTATGAGTGGATGCAATCAATTCATGGTGCATCACCACATGTTAGAATAGGTTTTACCTTATGCAATCTCTTGACTCTTTTCACCCAACTTATTTAGGTCTTAGAAAAGGAGGTCCAAATTATCATATCTAAGGATCTAGCCTCATTAAAACCCCTAAATTTCTAACCCAAACATAGGTAACCCATGGCCTAGGGTCATTCCCATGTTGGACTAAGTTTGAAATTATAACTTGAACACTTTTGTTTTTAGCTAGGGTATAATCTAGGTCTCCCAATAGTCCTGGCATGCCTGATGGGACCCAAATCTAACCATATGATGAGTATACAGAACCTTATCATTAGTATTAAATCTCCTAGTAGTCTTATAACCACTCTCATAGGTCTTGTTATCCTCCTTATTAGCCCAATCAAGTCCCAAATCAATCTATCTCAAGCTTTAAGAAAACTCTCTTTGGCTATGAGAAAGAGATGATAAGCATAAATACTAAGAAAATATATGTAATGGAGATTTCCAACAATGAAATTCAAATCATGATATCAATTTTTTAGTAGGCTAAAGAGTTATATGCAACTTTCATAAGGTAAGGTCATTCAAAGTTTAATTCTAATGTTTTAGACATTGGTAGTCTAATAGTAAGCATTGAAGAGAGGCTAGTGGTTTATGAGAAACCCCAAGGTCATCATAATAAATAATTTATTCCCATAGAGATGACCTTTTCCCTTTATGATCAGAAAACTAATGTTTATCATATCCCTCAAGAGTCAATCCAAGCATTTCCTAGCTTTCCTACCTAGAAGTCTATCCAAGAGAGGACTCAGAAGGCTAAAGAAATATGTTTTAAGGAGAATAATTTTTAGATAGCACAGATCATATAGGATACTACATCTTCAATTTTGAAATAATATATCTCCAATGATGTAATTCATGATTTTAAGTCTAATCTAGCCAAGCAAATTGAACTTGTAAATTGGCATCTTCACTATTCAATGGTAGTTGCAAAGGCAACATAGCAAAAAATTACTTATTTCACACCAATGGTTGCCAAAATTCCAATTAAAAAAGTTTATAAACCCAAATTTATGACTTGGAATCAGTTATAGTAGTCCATGGAGAAAGAAGGGCATTCAAGCATAAGCCAAGATGTTGAAGTCAAATTTAAGCTAGAGACCATTTAGCCTCTTCTCCTCTCTCCTCAAAATCTAAACCCCTTTCCTTCATAGAAAGACATTTAATAAAAAGTGTAGCAGAGAGGGGAGGTGAAGGTGATACAAGTAGAGCAACCTCAAGAGAAAAATTAGGTATCTATGGTAACATCTCTAGACCTTTCTCATCTTGTTGAATACTTTTAGGGATATACTATGCTAATCCTATAGGAGGAGATTTTTTTTTTTGAACTAATTGAAGAGGTTGTAGTTGAGATGAATAAATTTCATGAATATGTGAAAGGGGTTTCAATTGAATGTCAATATAACATCATCATTGAAACACTTATAGGAAAATAAGAACATGATCTAATCTATCATAATTCCAAAGAAGATGAGTTGAAAGAGGTTTCTCAAGAGCTTGAAATAGTTGATATAGATGAATTACAAATAAATATTTCTTCAGAAGGAAGCCATGAGGATAACTCACATAGAGCCATTACTAAGATGGAGAATATTCTTAAAGAAGATGATCATTGGCAGCTGCTATACCATGATTTCTTGAATGAAATTGAAGATCTTAAGATGATAAATTTGGATGATGAGTTAGAATAATAGTTTGATGATTCATCTAAAGATTCTACCAATATTTTGGAGCTTCAAGAAGCTAATGTTATTTTAGAGATCCTAAAGTAAGATGAGTTGGAGCTTGATTGGATAGATGATATGCCATTCTCTATATAAGATGAAGATGAAACAAGTGTAGATAATCAAGAACCTTTATATGGCTCCATAAAAAGGTTATAAGTATGTGATTAACATGTTAAAATGTTAAGAATACTAATGAGCTTCATGTCCTTTCAGTTGATCATGATGAAGAGGCCTTTTAGGATTACTTGAAGAGTTTTTATGCAAAGATTGATAGTCCATCTCCACCTCATATGGATATTGATAAATGTTTAATAAATAATATTATTTCATTTGTTCATTAAGAAGAAATAAGTGACATATTACAGTTAATTTTGGATACTTATCTAGAAGCTAAAGACTTTGACAAGCCATTACCTCAAATGGATCATAATGAAAAAATCAATCCAAGTATACTAGTTGAATTGATAATACAACCATTGAATGAGAATGACACAAATCATGATCAACCTATGAATGAGGTAGATTTAGTATTCTTGATGTAAAAAATAAGAATATGGAAGGAATATGATTGGGTCTTATATCTATATCTTAAATCCATGTACTTAAGATTGGAGATAGGAATTCTAACTACATCATCAAGAAGACATGAACATATAAATGCTCCTCCTATCTTCAAGAAGATGTCATCAAAAGGAAGCAAGCACATTTTAAAGATCAATGGTACATCAAATAGCTTCCCATTTAATCTTAGAGGAAATTAATGCCTTTGATTTTTATAGATTGAATAGAGAGATCCTTCCCATCTATATCAATGGGAGGTATCTTAAGTTATGCTATTAGTTTTATCTCATGCTCTTTGTATATAGGTAAATAGGTTTGCCTTTTCCTCCAAGTGATTTTACACATTGATTTTTTTATTGTTTAGTTAGTTTTTTTATCCATTTTGTTGTTTATTGTTATTTGTGTGTCCCCCATTGCTAAAAAAGTGCTTTAGGAACCAATCAAAATCCTTTTTACAAGTATTACCTTATTCATTTAGTCATCATGAGCAAGCTTGGTCAATGACTAGGTTTTATGACCAACAGGCTAGTCAAGCCAGTTGACTAACCAAAAAATGTTGGTCATTTTAGCCGACATACCAAGTTTCTACCTAGTTTAAATAGTTGAAAAAATTCTAGATGGGATGAGCAGACCAAAGTCTTTGAAAAGGGGCTAAGATTCCAAAGTGAAAAATACTAGCAGGTTCTCATATATGGCATAAACATTTAGAGGCATGAAAAGGATGGACAAAACCTTAAGATTTCATCAAATCCCTAAAGTTTGAAAGGAAAATGAATTGTGTATGTCTAAGGGACTAGACCATCATAAGGAAATCATGTGGAAATAAGTAGACCAATTCACTTATGAATTTTATAAGTTTAATCAAGAAGCCCCCATGAGCCAAAGAGTCACATGGATTGAATTTATACATGCCAAGATCATATCCTATAAAATTCATACCTTAGTGAATTCTCTAACTTGAGTTATAAGCATTCAAATTTGAACATTTAAAATAGAATGTTCACATAGATGTCAAAATAAAGCTCAATATTTATCTAATGGGGTTCAAATATTAGTGATCACTTGGTTTTCAAATATTAGTGATCACTTGGACATCAACGACAATTGTGTGGATGTCAAATGATGGGCATGTGGAAATGAAATAATGGGTGTTCAAATGTCAAATTTAAGCCACATAAAATAACTATTAGGGTTTAAAAATCCTAATATGGACATGTGAACATCAAATACAGGTATGTGAATGTCAAATACGAGCACATAGACATCAATTTTAAACTTTTGAATTATCCATTTGAGTTCAAATGGTGGATCCCAACAGATCCAATGGTGTATATTCATTTATACATCTTGATCCAATGATACAAGCTTGAGTCAATGTGTCTAAGGATCTTCAGTGGTAAGAAATCACTAGCCCATGTTCATTCATACCAAGTAGATCTATAGTGTGTAGGAGGTCAAAAAGTCAAGGATATGACATTAGGGATTTGTAAGACCAATAGGAAAAAGATAGTTTGGATCAATCTAATTGGTTTGAGTTGATATTTGATGAACAAAATCAAACCCAAGGAGCTTTCCTATTAGAATTCAAAGGAGAAAATTTCAACCAAAGTAATTAAATGAATGAAGCTAAGTTTGAGCATGGTCTAGTTTAAAATAGAGCCAACATATTGAAATATACCAACAAGGTAGACATGTTGACTTCAATGGCTTCATCTATGTAACCAGCTACATGAAAGTGACCCTTCTCTCCACTCTTTCACATCATAACAAACCAGTAAGGAATGACTAATACCATGAAAAAATTTTAATAGATTGATCTAATTATTGTAATTGTATTGATGTTAAAATTTAACTTGAAACAACTTGATCCCATTATTGTAACCATAAGGGAGAAGCAATGAGGGAATAATGTAACTATGCAATAGTTTGAAGTGACCTAGATCAATCAAGAAGCTTGAATGTGCATAAATGTAGAGGTAGTTGTAACTACTATTCAAATGGAGTTGATCTCATTGGTTTCCCTTTTTAGAACCAAAATTCCTCTCTCTTACTTTCCTTCTCTCTATAAATATATCCTTTGATATATTATTGAATATCCCTTAGGTTGGTATGACTAGACTCTACAAGAAATTGTATTTTATACCTCTTAGAGTAATGAGAAATGAATTTACAATGTTTTTCATCTATACTTAGTGTTTTATATTTGTTTAATATGCAAAATTACTTTTCATCTTCCATTTACAAGTCCAAATTCAACCTAAGTTCTAATAAACTTTCCTTGTAGGTCATATAGCATGTTTTAATGTTGATGTCTTGGGTATAGAGTGGATTTTTCATTGTAAGTTATTTCAATAAAGCCTTACCCTCATTGTTCTCCAGCTTAAGTCCATCTATTTAACCTCTAGGTGAATCATTTTTTCTTGTAAACCATTATAGGCACTTCATTAGTTCTATTCATAGCCTATTAGTGTGTTGAGAGATCAAGATTATGAGTGGATATAATGAATTAATGGTGCATCACCACATGTTAGTATAGGTTTTAACTTATGCAATATCTTGACTCTTTTCACCCTAAATTTTTTAGGTCTTAAAAAGAGAGGTCTAAATTATCATATCTAAGGAAGTATCCTCATTAAAAACCCTAGAGGTCTAACCCAAACATAGGTAACCCATGGCCTAGGGTCATTCCCATGTTGGATTAGGTTTGAAAGTAGAACTTGAACACTTCTATTTTCAGCTAGGGTGCAGCTTAGGTCTCCCAACATAAATGCATGGTCAAAAAAAATGATAAATAAATAACTTAAAAGAGGAATAATGAAAATCTGAACCCAAGTTTTTTAAAGATAACACATGTGAGATATGTTCAAAGTGGATAAAATGTAACAAAAAGAAATATTAATAGAGGATAAGAAGACATGAAGGAATGTAAATATCAAATATCAAATGTAAGGTAAAATACAAATAAAGATATGTAAAATAATAAATATTGATGTATGTTAAGAACATAAACAAAGATATGAAAATAATAAATGTCAATATAAACAATGAAATGCAAACAAGAAATGTCAATGTAAACAAAGATATGCAAGCAAGAAATGTTTATGTCAACAAAGATATTAAATAAATGAGATGTGAAATACGTCAAAATAGAAGTTGAAATAAAAGTGGTAAACCAAAACTCGGGTTTGTGTTAGTCGATAATGTAGACAAGTGTAGTTATTTGAAGACAAAAGATGGCACATAGTTTGTATAGGATAAAGGGATATTTTGTGAGTAAGGCTTGGCCTTATCCAAGTTCTTACACTATAACTCACAAAAATATAACCAATGAGGTAAAAGGATGGGGATTGTTTATAGGAGAATGGGATTTTGTGAGGAAGGCATGGTCCTATCCAAGGTATTTCACTAAAAATCATAAAATCAAAACCAAATAAGTATGATCATCTATGAAATGATATTCATCAAGGGGATTAATGGGAATTATATTATGGAAAAATGGATTGAAAAAAATTACATAGGTGTTGTAGCAATCCTTAATAGAAATGAAACATACTAAGTAAATATGAAAGTGCTAATATTTTGATTAGACAACAAAGGTATAAGATACTTGTAACTAGTAGACACAAATTTTTTGGATAATGACTAAATTACCTAGATCATTTCATGAAGGTTATATATAGATAAAAAATAAAATGGTCCTACCTTCCCACGATGTGTTCCTCATTTCTCAATAGCCCTTACAAAGTCATCAATCTACTAAAAATATTGGGTACTTGTGTGATAAATTAAGTGGCACTAGATATAATAATGAGACTTCCTATCCTAGTTTATTGGCCTACCACACCCCAATGTACCTCATCTCTATCATGAGGCTAACTATGGAGTTTAAGATTTAACTAGAATAGGAGATGTGACAAAGAAGAATCGCATATTTTTGTGTGATTTTTATTTTTGAATATTTTTTTTGGCCTTTTGATCATTGCCTTTTGTTTTAATGATTTGGATTTTACATTTTATGGATTTTGTTATTCCTTTTCTATATGGATTCAAAAGTACCAATCATGAATGATATAGGTGATAAACACAAAGAAGTTTATGCTTTGGTTATAAGAGAGAATTACGTTAAAATGGTTTTGAATTAAAAATTATTAAAATATCCCAAAATTAAGTGTGCAATCTCAATACTAACCATATGTGTGCTTAATATGAGGGAGATATATGGGAGAAATGGGTATTATGATAAATCTATGTAATAAATTTAAATAAGATGAATATGGTTTATATTTGATCATAATAAAAATAGGATAGTGTAGGGTTTGGTCTAAGAGACATTTCACATTTATGTTAGATCACCTATTGAATTGTATATATATATATATATATATAAAATTCAATAGGTGATCTAACATAAATTTCTATGTAAGGGCAAAAAAGAAAAAAAATCATCCCAAACTAGGGGAACACAAGCGCTAATGATAAAATAAACTTAGACAAAAATTTATTTTTTGGAAAATTAAAGTAATTAGGAAGATGTGAAAGATAAATATCATCAAAATAATAATGCATTATAAATTTATTAGTGAGATATCAAGTCTAAATCATATGAAAATGTGAATAATGATGTGATGAAACATAGCAATGTGTTCACATATACTGGTAGATTTCTTGACATACTTCATTGATAATAACAAATACATCATGTTGTAATTGTAGTTTGACTTTGATCATAGTATCATGTATCTTAATTTAGATTCATATGAGGACTTCCTGATACACTATCTCTATGGGGAAAATAAGTATGTTAGAAGAAGAAGAATATGTATATGGCCTTTCTTGTGGAAGGTATTCAATGAGAGGAATTGGTGCCACAATGTGACTGAAAGCATTTGATATTTGAAAGTATGTAGGATACAAATAAGGTTTATCCTTTGTCTATAAATTATATAAATTATGATGCTAATAATTTGATGGTGTATGATCTGCACCACATGGCCCAGGACTAAGTGTGTGGGGAACAATCAAGTTTTTGTTTTGTAGAGTGAATGGGCAAACCTAATTTAGAAAGAAATAAATTAACACACTAAATTTAGAAGAAGTCTTATTTATAGTAAATGAAACTTCTATTCATTGACATATAATAGGGAAAATAGGTATAGTGTGCTACAGTGCATGTTTTATAAAGTAGATATGTAAAGCATGTTATATGCATAATGACTATGTAGAGCATTGACCTTAGGCCATATGTGTAGATTACATACTTATATAGTTAGAATATAAGAGAAGTTACAACCACTCTCAATTACCAAGAATAAAGTTTCATCAATTCATATTCTAGGATAGATGATGGTTGATAAACCCCTTGAAGCATGTGGTTAAGGTGAGTTGAAACATGGATGTGTTGTGGAGTCTAATAAGTTGGATAGATGATGGAAATATGAGCTATGGTAAAATAATATGAGGCATGTAGAGATATGATCTATATAGAGTGTAAAAATTGGTGATTTGGATTAGAACTTTTTTGGTGTATGAGCCATGAGGTGTGCAAGTCTGCAAGCTATATTGCAGAACTATTGGTTGCACAAGGATGTGAGCTACATTACAGAATTATGAGGTACACTATACTATAGGAATGAAGGATGTAGAATTAATAAATAAAGTGCATGAATTATGTGATGTGTGGGAATACTATTGAATTAGTGCATAATAATGTGTGCATAGTATGGAGTGCACAAGGGTCAATGCACAGAAGTTTATGATATGGCACATGACTTATGTATTTGACTTTGAAAAAAATTAGATAAAGTAGTATGAAAGATTGGGTGAGAGTTTCCCATCTTATGTAGTAGATTGAATGAGGAATAAGCTCAGTTATGTGAGGATTTCACATATATCAATCACCCTTTCTTGAAGAGTAATGCTATTCATTGTGTCAATACATAGTTGCAAAAAATACACATGAATTTATTGTGAAGTGTACCACTTGGATTGATAAGCATACTTCCCAACTTTGACCACTCAAAAAAATTTATGTATGTCATGACAAGTGTGTTTGTATATCAATTTAATGATCTAGTCCTTTATGAGATGCAAGTGTTTAAGATCCAAATTAGAAGGATGTTATGTCACTATTGTCTCAAGAAGAAACAAAGTGTAAGGATTGAGAAGTCCCATGTTAAAAATTGGGAGCATACCCAAGTACTATGGTAGATCAATAATGAAAGAATTCTAACCATCCATGTGTAAAATGGTATAAGGACCATAGTGCAAAGGCTTGATCTTATAATGTAGACCTTTGAAGTGTTCCTTCTAAAGTTACAACTAGACTTTATCTCCAACTCAAAATTCATGAGGTGTGTGATGTGCATCATGGCATTCCTTGTACTTAGCTTACATGCTAGAGAGAATATGATAAACTTACAAGTGAACATACTATATATGGTGCATAAATTTCTCTCCTTTGTCTACTTCTCATTCATGTGCATGCAATTCATTTCTTAATGGTACATGGTAGGAGATGTTTATAGGTGTCAAAGGTTGAAACCCAAGACATGTCTATAATTGATTGTGGATAGTAGAGCTATGGAGATCCCTATTTTAGGCATGTTGAATGTACAAGAGATTTTCATCCCAAGTGTAATCATGTGTGTGGTTTTATATTCACAAAAGATGAATAAGTGTGTGATTGACCACTTCTATTTTCCCATATGTCTATGGATGAAAATATATCAATCAATCTAGATGTGTAACCATCAATGCTTTCCCATAATGCTTTCCAAAAATGATTGAGGTTGGTAACCTAAAATGAACCCAAACAAGGTTGAATAATTCCTTGTTAATGCCATTTATGTCAATGTATTTTATACATGTGACCATGATGGCCATCTTGTAAATCCAATCCACTATAATGAACATAGCATCATGTTTTCATCTCATCATAGGCAATCCAGTAATGAAATCCATGTTGATAGATTCCCAAGTTCTAGTTGGAACTAGTAGAGGTGTGTAAATTCCCTGTTTACTAGTCTTGGGCTTGGTGATATAACAAAGAATGAAAAACTTGATGTGGTTATCCATTTTTGTACACATGTACAACCAGTATAAATGTAATTACAATGTGTCTAAAGTCTTTATCATGTTGAAGTGTACTGAGGTGTTGACATAGTGTGCCTCCCAGATGAGTCATTGGCAAGGTGCACCAGAGGGAACATAAAGATGTTTAGGCTTATAGATAAGTTGGTTTAACAAATAGAACTCCTAAACTTGTGTACTGCTAATGTTTTTTATTGTGCTTTGTAATAGACACCAACAATGGGAAGTTTCAAGATGTGGGACTTGCATCTTGAAACAACCTCCAGATTTTAGAGAAGTTGGTCTCTTCTTTATATCAAGTGTTTGGGGAAAAGGGATAAGAAATTTAAACAGAAATGCAAATGCAAAGAAATAAAATCTAACTATGGCAATGTGCCTAAATTTAATTTTGATCCTTAATCCTAAACACAGTGAAACTATATGTAAGATTCAATTACATTAAAGAGCAGACGAGGCATGATCAATGTAAAAGATAGAAACAATAGAAAGAGAGGCTCACAGCTTAGACTACTTTCGTAACGATATAGGAAACATCAACAAAGGCACAGAACTATATCTTCTCATTAGTTCTTCAGCCATATAAAAGGCATAGAAACATCCATAGTTAAATAAACTTTACAACTTAAGAAAATAGAATAAAGGCAAATGATATTCCTAATCACAACTCTCAAAAGTCTAAAACTCTTTACAATAATTTTCTCAAAAAATTCTCTCCTTTTCTATTTTTTTGATTCCTTTTTGGTGATCCCTACACTCCTCTTTATAGCCTCGAATCTCTCATTCCATTACCTCCTTTCCCGTGTAATTGTCTATTCTTCCTTTATCTCACAGGGGACAAACAGACGGCACTTTCAATGTTTATAGGGCCCAAAAATCTACTCGGTGGACTGCTCCATCTACTAAAATGACTCCCACTAAGTTTCCCTCTAGATTATCCATGCATTCCCAAACTTACGACCCAAATTGAACTCTAACTGAGCTAGAAGTGTCTATACAGGACCCTCTATTTTGTTGAAATGAAAGAGGACACTTAGTTAATTTCTTGAAAATCTACTCATTTCTTAGGAGACACCAGAGAATGACACTTGGCACTTTTTGAAACTTTTATCGAAGACATGCAGCACTTTCCACTTTCCCTATATTCTTACCATAGCTTTCTCAGGAACATTTCACCTTTGACACCTGTCGCACTCTGCTTCTTTGATACTTAACGACTTAAAGAAATAAAAGACTCACCGCATATCTTGCCTGAGTAACTCTTAAAAGGGGCATGGAGATAGGTGGCAATCTCTGCTTCTCTTCAAAAAAAGACACGTGTCAATCTCTGCTACTCTTTTGCTATGTTGTGGAAGTGTTCGGGTTGCATGCTAGGCTCCTATAGATGGTGACACTTGGCAGCTTCCATAGACTTTAGAAATAAAACTTGAAACCCACCACAGTCTTTATTCAGCAATGAAATTCAAAAAAAAATCTTTTGAATGTCAACACATGGCAGCTTCCACTACTTCTGGGAAGATATGTGGCATCTTTCACTGCTTCTAAGAATGGAGTAGAAAGGGGCTCGATTGATGACACTTGGTGGCCTCTGCTTGAACGGTTTGGTTGCACCTTACTTGCCTTTCGAAAGGGAACTTATCCTTTGGTCTTTAGGACACTCCTTTGAATTTCCTATTAAACTAAAAATGGTTCAATGGTTCAACGGTTCAAGGTTCAATGATTCAAACTGCATGCCATTTACACATAACTCAAGGTATTGAACCAAGGCATTGAACCACTGTATTGAACCAAGGCATTGAACTGCCTTATTGAACCAAGGCATTAAACCACCTTATTAAACCAAGGTTGACATGTGGTGACTTCCACTTTATTTTACAAAAACAATCCAGAGCCTTTTGTGATTGCCACTTGGTGTTTTTTGCCTGATCCTGATACTTAGCTTGTCGAAGACCTTTGCTAAAAAAGAATGAAACATGGGTGCCGATATGAAATGTGGATGCCAACACATGGTGCCTTCTACTTAGTTGCTATGGAACACATGGCACGTCCTGACCAACTTATAGAAAAAATGAAAGGTGCCTCAGACAATGCCACTTGGTAGCTTCTGCTTGATTTTGACACTTAGCCAAAAATGAATCAAAAATAAAAATAGAGCTCGTGTTCTACATCATGACTTTGCCATCTCAGACCAATGAATGCAAGGAAAAAATTTGGTAGCGCGTAGATAAAAATAAAATGCAACGTAGAGTAAAATTTAATCTATAATTATTGGTGACCCTAAGGGCTTTTGAGCTTACTCAAAAAAGAAACCACACTCTCACTGGATCAAAATTGCAAAATTTTACAGCTTTAACAATGTTGTCTAGTTGGTGGACCACTCATGGATAGATAACCCTTGCTTTTTCTGTAATTCATTGAAGGCTAGATCAAGGTTAATAATATCCTTGTGCAAAAAATTCTACAAAATTTGAACTATAGCCTTCAATTTGAATTCTAGCTGGGAAACAGGAACCAAAATAGCTTCTACTTCCGAGACCAAGGAATCATCCCGTAAGTTCTAAAAAAAAATTTGATCATTCTATTTGGCCAGCAGTAATGGTTCAATTTGATCAACCATTAGCATTGTGTTATCATCAAGAAATGGATAAGGAAGACCTAATCACACTAGATCTTCAATATGATGTTTCATTTTGTTGATGCCTTCTTTCATGATTTCGAGGAGCTCTCTACAACTGTTGGTTGTAGAATTGCAACTAAGAACCTCATTGACTCTCTTTGTGGTGACCATTCTATCAGTGATTCTTGTAGCTACCACTGTCACATCTGTTGCATCATAGAGCTTTTGCAGCAACTTTTGAGAGTCTGTTACTCGATTAGAAACTATAGTTAGAGTGTTCACTGAATCCCCCACCTTTTCACAAAAATTTTGTGCATTTAACAGGAAGGTGAGAGAAGGCCTAAGCTAAATAATCTCTGAGGAGATTCTTTTCCACATGGATTCATAGAGCTCCTTTACCAATTTTATCACTCTGACATTGCTTGGCATATTAGCCAGCTCTAGTGTCAGTTGTGCCACTTTTTGTTGCTCCACTTGGAACTGGGCTTGAATGGCCGCAGTATTATTCTACTCGATTAGCAGCTTGTGTTGCCATTCTTCTTTTTCCCACCTCAGGGTCCCCACATCAACCTTTATTTGTGTGAGATTTGCCTTTAAAGAATCATTTTGGGCCTGAATTGCCTAGTGAATCTAAAGATAAATAGTCTCTTACAACTATTTATTTAGATTTGCTATTTCATTGTCCTTTCTATCAATTTTTGTGGTCAAACTATTACAGTTTGCCTTCTCTTTGGCCAAATCGGCCTCCATCTTCTGTAGCTTCTTTGATGTCTTCAAATAGTCTTCAGTGACTACAGAAGTGGATTCATTCAACAACTCAATTCTATCCTAGGGCTTGAAAAGGGACATGTTAATGGCCACTGCATCCATTATGTAATCCTCAAGCTGCATCTTCTCAGCTAGCTTGATAACATTTAGTGATAAGTGGGTCACTATCAATTATTACTGAATTAGGTCAAATTGTGACTATAGATGCATTGTAGCTAGTGCTTTATTTTCCTTTGTCCTCTTTTTATCTCTTTAGGCTTCCCTTGCCTTCTTCATAACATCTGCTTGGGTCAGGAAGGTAGAAGGAGAGGAAATGTGCCCACCCGCAAAAGGATGTCCCTGTGGCAGACCATATTGAATAGCCAATTGTTGGCTATGGGAAATCTGAGGGGAAATTTTTTTGGGAATAGTTGGGGAGAAATGGGGTAGTGTTAAAGCCTAAGGTGGCACAGATGGGGCAAAGTGAGAAATGGGAATGGCAGAAGTGGCAGGGGATGTTATTTGGCTAGATGAAATCATTATGCCAATGAGAGAAGACATAGATTGAGAAGGAAAAGAGGGAATGGTACTTACCTAAGGAGCAATTTTGGCACTCTATAATTGGCATTGTTGGGTGTCTATCTCCTCTTTCATAGCCAACTAAAACTGCACCCTCTTTCATTTCTTGGGTGTCTCTTCTTCTGGCTGTGTTCTCTTTCCTCCCACATCTACTACTGCTATCAGGGATGCTTGTGGAGAACTAGGAACTTCAATGACTTATGATGATGAGGAAGCTTTCAGCACTGAATGAACCACACTCTTTTATTTCTCCAAGATGCTAAGAGTGTGGGGCCAAACTGACACAATTGTTGTAGCTACAGTTTGTTCTGAGGTTTGTGGCTCTTGGCTTGGCCTGGCTTCCTACTCTATACCTCGTGTTGGAAAATCAGTTGTCTCTAGGCTAGATGTAGGGGAGAGATGGCACTCATCCCATAGTTCTTCCCATCTCTCGTCTATGTCCACATTCCTAAAAAAATGGGTGGTTTGAGAAATTTCTTGCCTATATTTCCAATAGGCTTCTATCTTTTTTGCATCCCAATCTTTATTCTTCAATGTTCTTCTCAAGCCAGAAGTCATTCTAACTTTGGGATCATAATCCCTCTAATTAACATAGAAAGTTTCCCATGGCCTATTTTGCATAAGGGGCAAATCTGTTAATTCAACATAAAAATTAGGAGCATCTTCTATAGGGTTTCTCCTAGTCTCCCAAAAAGGGCAACCCTCATGTGCAATCCTGGTTGCAACCCTATTAATCTTTATCTAGGAAGCTATGTAACCATTCAGGTCACACACCCATTTGTCTTTAACTAACAAGAACCCTAAAAAGGCTAGCTTTTGAAGTAGCAAAATTTTAGCATCCCTGGCTTCTAAAACTATGTTACCTGCCATCCACGGGAGATCATACATCTTCCTCTTCCATTTCCCAGAACCATAATCATTGTCTACTACTAACACTTTCCTGGTGACCTCTAAAAATGCTAACCTAAGAGTTAGAATCTTTGGTAGCAACATTGGTTCCCCACAAAAACCATGAACTCTTATAATCATATGGTGGGATCCAAAGTAGAAGTCACACATAATCGGGCAACTGGCCAGGAGGTTTAAAACATTGGGAAATAATCTATTCATGACTATTTTGGGGCTAAGATGGCAAAGAGCAAGGGTAAAAAACAGTTCCCAAAAATCATATGGGTCATTGGTCCTTGACAAAACATGTGTCCATGCAGACACAGGAATGGTCCTTTGGGGATCAAAACTTGGGTCATACATGTCTAGATGTATATGTTGGGCGAAGAGGTCAGCATTTTGGTATAGCATGAGGTGAAATAAATAAGAAGAATAACTAAACACTCCTTTTTATTTGAACTAGGCTAGTTGATCCACCATTGAAAAAGCAATTTGCTGTAAAAAGTCGAGCCTATATTCCTGGGTCTTGTCGACGGTCTTCAATCTGAAGAGGATAGCCATTTGCTCTACGTAAACTTCCATATCATCTTTCATGCCAAAGATGAAAGCCATCATGGACATTGCATCTTGGCTGACTTGTGTGAATTGGGGCCTTGCTACAGGGAGTGTGGGCATAGTAGTGTTGTTATCACCCATTTGTAATTCAGTTCTTAAGAACCTTAATTGGGTATTGACATTAGCCCACATCCTTTGCATTTTAGCAATAGTGGGAAATGTTGTTGTACTATCATGGTGTAGGGATAACATATCTTTGATTGCCTACAGTGTGATTTGCACCATGAAAGGACCCTATTGAATGGTGCATGAGGGTGCATGGAGCCAGTCTGCGCATAATTCAACCAAGTCAAGGCATGGATGCACAGTTGGGACAAGGAACTATGCCAATTGTGAGGTCCATATCCTCATGGCAAAAGTCTCATACTACCCTGCTTTAGCCTTCTGAAGGCACCTTTGATGTACCCCTTCTTTAAGGGTTTTACTACTGGCTCTTTACAAGATTGGGTCCATGATTCCATCTGCATAATCCTTTACTTTTTCTAGGTCACTTGCCTGACCAACCTCTAGAATTTTGGTCCTTGGATAGGCTTTCAATGGTTGTGCAAGAGCTGAAGCATATGACTTACTTGCCAAAAACCTATCAAGGGATTCATAAATCCCAGCTCCTTGTTGTGAAGATGATGCTCCTTCCATCTTTGTGTCCTTTCTATGATAAATGGTATGAACCCTTTGCAAATAAAAACACTCTCACTGAAGTAACTTTACTAGGCACTAAATTTTTTTTCAAGTATCAAGATATTTTCTCGTAGATGCAGGAATGTTTGAGAGTTTGTAAACTTTAACTCTTGTTAAAAGGAATTTATGGACCTATCAAGTCTCAAAAGGCATTAAAATTTGACAATCATTAGTGAATCCTACTCAATCTTCCTGGGATAGCGGGATAGACACGTTATGCAAGTGGCCGCGTAAGGTACCTCAGAGATTTTTGAAGATTTGGGAAACATTCAATACTTCAAGAATTTAAAGATTTTTTAATTATTTCAAAACTTTTTGAGCCACCGACTCTGTGTTTACAAACACTTATTTAAATGAAAAGTGGGAAAATAACAACGAGAAAAAAAATAAAATGGGAATGGAAAACTATCTAACTATAATACATTAGAGACCCAAGTTAACTGAAATGCTTCAAATAAATTCCATTTACAAGAATCTCTTCAGGTTCTCCTTCCATCGATTCCAGCTTGAATGAATTCTTCTGCTTGCATGTGTGAATTTTATACGGGCCAGTCCATAATGCTTCAAATTTAGTATGATGACCCAGCTTGGCGGCTCTTGCATCTCACTTCAAAACAATTGAGCCTACTTCAAAATGAGGATTTAAAGTCCTCTTATCAAAATAGTCTTAAAGATACAAGAGGTTAATCAACAGCATTTTTTTAGTGATATATTAGCACAAACCCCTACCTCTGACTAACTTAGTAATCCAGTTGGCTCTTTTTTTAGTGATTTCTCCCTCGATGATGTATTCCCTGACACTTGGGTGAGCTACAAGTACCAAAATTTTGCTCCCTGATACCATATGCCTGAATTCCTTGAGGGCTTTCACTATGGCATATGCTTGTTTCTCTACAAAGTTGTACTTGGTTTCATAATCCCTGAGAGTTCTTGAGAAAAAGGCTATTGGGTGTTCTCCCTCTTATTTATCATCTTTTTTTGTTAAGACAGCAGCAATGGTTAACTCTCCTCCATAGACATATATTACAAAAGGCTTGGAAAAATATGGGTTTTTTAGTATTGGGGCCATTGAGATAGCCTTCTTAACCTCTTCAAAGGCTTGCCTTCCTTCTGGAGTACATTTGAAAGTTAGGTATTTCCTTAGCAAGAGTGTCACTGGCCTCACCAAACCTATAAAATTGGACATGAACATACTGAAAAAATTAATCTTTCCTAAGAAGGATTGAACTACCTTCTAATTTACTAGAAGAGGTAGGTTCATTATAGCTTCAATTCTTTCAAGATCTATGGAAACTCCTTCTTTAGACACTATATGTCCCATAATTTGCCTTGAGGCACAACAAAGATGCATTTCTTGGGATTTAGTGATATTCCAAAATCCTAACATTTCTTAAAGACAGATTCTAAATGATCAAAATGATCAATAGCATTTTTTGAAAAAATAGTGAGGTCATCTAGATAAACCAGGATGATTTTATTTATAAGTTCCCCAAAGGCTACATCCATAGCTCTTTGAAAGGTGGATCCTGCATTTGACAGGCCAAATGGCATCTTAGCATATGCAAATGTTCCCCATTTGGTAGTAAAAGCAATTTTGTACTGGTCTTCATCAGCTAACCAAATTTGATTGTATCTAGAGAAACCATCTAGCAAAGAAAATCTCTCTGATCCAGCCACTATTTTTAGAATTTTTTCTATGGAGGGAAAGGGATAGTGGTCTTTCAGAGATGCTCTATTTAGATCTCTAAATCCTACACATAGTCTTACATCTCCATTATTTTTCCTAACTGGTACTAGATTTGATACCCAAGTTGAGTGCTTGATTGGAAAAATTATTTTGGAATCTAAAAGTTTCTACAACTCATCTACCATTAGAGGCTCAATCCTTGGATTTACTGGCCTCTGTTTCTATCTGATGGGCTTAGACCCTTCAGTTAGTTCTATTGTGTGCTAAATAATGTCTCTATTGTATCCACGAAGGTCTTCATAGCTCTAGGTTATGACTCAGTCATATTTCTTACACAATTCAATTAGCCTTTCTTTTTCCACTTGAGTTGCAGAATTCACAACTTTTAATCTTTTTCCTTCACTCACCTCTATTTCAGAATAGTCTGCTTTGTCTACCTGGAACCTTTTCTTCTCCATGCTTACATCTTTTGGATCAAATAGGTTTTCTAAGGTGATCAAGCCCTTTGGGAGCTTATTAGTCTTCAATTATATAATCTAATCACCATATGCCTCTTCAATTTTGGTTTGTAACTGATCAGTAAACTCATCTGATTGTTGTAAGAATGAGACTACTTGAGCATCATTTTCAAATACTTGCCAATTCTCATCATTGTCTAGAATAGTCGGCCTCACTATAAATTTTACTGACTCATTGTTAATTGATAGTTCAGTTGTTGGATTAAACTATGAGCCAATTTGGGCCATCTTATCAGCTTCAAAATTTTGACTCCTAGGGACTATCTCGATATTGAAAGCTTCAAAATCTTTTATTAAGTCCCAAATCCTATGTCTATAGGATCTCATCCTAATATTTTTGGCTGCTACCTTTTCTCTAATTTGCTTTACCACTAATTCTGAATCTCCTTTTACTATTAGGTTCTTTATCCCCCTTTTCTTGGCTAACAAGAGCCCATGTACTAAAGACTCATACTCAACATCATTATTAGTACAAGCAAATTGGAAACAGATAGCCCTTAAAATTTTCTCACCATTTGGAGCAGTAAGACAAATTCCTGCTCCAGCACCATGCTTACTTCTAGCCCCATCAAAATTTAAGGTCCAAATTTTTGAATTTTGAGTTATTAGTGCCTCTTCCCTTAGAACATTTGTAATTTCATGGTCCTCATCAAAAATGACATATGTGCCCAAACCAGTAGAGTCAAAGTTTCCATATGGGTCGTTATGCATCATAGCCAATAACTGGTTATTTTCTTCTTCTTGATCATGCTCAGTCTAGTCACCTAACTCTTCAACAAAAATCTTTTCTTCCTTATTTAACAAAGCATGATATGCCTCTAATTTTGATGTTGGTTCATTGGTGATGTGATCTTTTGATAGTGGTTCAGATAGGATTTTCATCTTCGAACCATATATGGTTCTCAAGATGAGGTGAGACCAATCAAGAGACATATATCCTCCTATTTTTGCTGTAAAGTCTCTAGATAAACATAAATCAAAGACAGGATGTATATCTATGACTACTACATCTTGGTTGATAATTATATTAGGACAGGTATATAACTATAATGGGAGTTGTTTAATTGTCCCTATGGTTTGTACTATTTTACCATCTAGCTGCATAACTCCTTTTGTAAGGGGTTCATATTTTATTTTCAAAGCATCAGTTATTTGCTTGGGCATCACTGTAGTACTAGATCCTAAATCTATCAATGCATTATGAAAGAGTTTCTTTCCAACTATCAAAGTCAAATAGAAAGGCTCTAGTTTGGATTTACTTACTTGTGTTGCATCGTTCACAAAGGATGTTGTCTTCGAAGGAACTGTATCTTTGAACTTTTCTTTTCTAGTAGGTCCTTTGGTAACAATACCTTTGGGCACTGCTTGGCCTTACAAAGCTTCTTATATTAGTGTCTTCTATTTAGGAATAGCCAATATATCCCATATTGATACTTGTGTTGGAGTCTTTTTCAATTGATCCACTACATTTATTGATCCCAAAGACTGAGGTCTTTGAACATAAGGATATCTTGTTTTTTCCTGAATTTGGGTAGGAGTCCCTTGATTTTGCACTGGCTAAGGCACTTCTTGTCTGCCAGTAGTGTTTCTTTTCCCTTGAAATGGAGGATTATTCATGACTTGACTATTTACAATCTCAGGCTATTCCACCATTTTTCTTTTTGATCTGGTGTAATAATCAGATTGCACCACTGGTCTTTGGGAGGTAGATGCTTCATTCAAAAAAATTGATTCTTCATCTTCAACCCATGAGAACAAAGCATGTTTCAGGGCTATTTCTTCCTATTATTGTAAGGACATTCCTTACATCTAAGCAATTAGGACTAAATTCTACATACTAGGAGACTGGTATGATTGATTATCACTGGAATTGGCAAATTGACCATCCATTCTTCTTTGCTCTGCCACCCTTTGTTGTAGATTACCCCTAGGACAATCTCTAGGTGTATGAGCATTATTGCAAGGGAAACACCAAGCATTAGTATCATCCACATAATTATTTTTCCCTAGAACCATCTCCCTATTTGAGTTGGGAGGAATAGTCTATGAGGGTGTGGGAACTACAATCAATTAATTCACTGGCTGATGGTTAGTTTATTTTGGAGGACCTTGATATTGGTTTGGTTGGGATGAAAACCTATTTCCTTGATAGCCTTGATAAGGAGGCTTAGAAAAAGTATTTTTCTATCATTTTATATTGATCAGCTCATTGGAAAACATCCTTAGCATATTCTTGATATCATCCATCTCAGATGACTGAGCAGGGACAGGGTCTTTCATAGATGGTTGAGGGTAAGTGTACATAGACATAGGTAGGCTTACAGAGTTAAGAACTTCTTGAGGTAATGGCAAGGAAATTTTTGGAAACATGGGCATGGGAGGCCTTGGAGGTAACTTTCCAACATCTATTAAATGATTCTCAACTCTGACTGCATATTCATAAGCCTCTAGCAAAGTGTGTCCTCTAAGTGACTAAATCATAATAGATATATATGAATGCAAAGCATTGAGATAAAACACTATGGCCATACCTAGAAATGGTCTAACTGTAGCAGGGATTCTATCCCAAGTCTTTTGAAATCTAGAATTGAAGTCAGTCATGGCTTCTTGTGGTCCCCTTTGAATGGTGATTAACTGTTGTAACAAAGAAGACTTATCACCCTTCTCTGCAAATGTTTCAAAGAATATATCTCTGAGTTGATCCCATGTAGATATGGTATTTGGAGTCAAAGACTGATACAATTCTAGAGCCTTCCCTTTAAAATAAGTTGCTAATAATCTTATGGCCACATTTTGTTGTGTGACAACATGTATAGCATAGACATCTAATACATCTTGAAGATGTTATGTAGGTGTTTTAGAGTCTTGCCCACTGAATTTGGGCAGAGCTTTTAGGGCATTTATTGGGATAGGATCCTAAATGGCTGGTGGTGTTGGGAGGATTAAGGGACTACCAGTGTTCTAGCTTGCATAATTTCTTGGGGGTATAGGGGCTCCCATATTTGCTCTTGGTATTGATACGAACTGGTTAGCTCTTCTTCTTGGACTTGTTACCAAAGGTGGCAAAAGAATACCTGGATTTGTAGTAGATTGTGATCTGGTGACTGGTCCATAGCTTCAACTCCTTGTAGCTCTCTGGTTCATACGGTCTTGAAAGAAACTTCAAGACTGGTCCCACTAGGCATGCCAAAAAACTATTGATTTTTTTTATTGCACTTTGTAATAGACACCAACAATGTGAAGTTTCAAGATGTGGGACTTGCATCTTGAAACAACCTCCATATTTTATAGAAGCTGGTCTCTTCTTTATATCAAGTGTTTGGGGAAAAGGGATAAGAAATTTAAATAGAAATGCAAATGCAAAGAAAGAGAATCTAACTATGGTGATGCGCTTGAATGTAATTTGGATCCTTAATCCTAAGCATAGTGAAACTATATGTAAGATTCAATTACATTAAAGAGCAGATGAGGCATGATCAATGTAAAAGATAGAAATAATAGAAATAGAGGCTCGTAGCTTAGACTACTTTTGTAATGATACAGGAAACATCAACAAAGGCACTAAACTTTGTCTTCTCATTAATTCTTCAGCCATATAAAAGGCACAGAAACATGCACAGTTACATAAACTTTACAACTTAAGAAAATAGAATAAAGGTAAATGATATTCCTAATCATGACTCTCAAAAGTCTAAAACTCTTTACAATAATTTTCTCAAAAAATTCTCTCCTTTTCTCTTTTTCTGATGCCTTTGTGGTGATCCCTACACTCCTCTTTATAGCCTCATATCTCTCATTCCATCACCTCCTTTATTACGCAATTGTCTATTCTGCCTTTATCTCATAGGGGACAAATAGATGGTGCTTTCAATGTTTTCAAGCCCCAAAAATCTACCCAGTGGACTGCTCCATCTACTAAAAATAACTCCACTGAGTTTCCCTCCAGATTGTCTGCACGTTCCCAAACTTATGGTCCAAATTAAACTCTAACTGAGCTGGAAGTGTCTATACAGGATCCTCTATTTTGTTGAAATGGAAGAGGACAGTCAATTTCCTAAAAATCTACTTATTTCTTAGGAGACACTGGAGAATGACACTTGGCACTTTCCACAACTTTTATCGAAGACATGTGGCACTTTTCGCTTTCCCTATATTCTTACCATATCCTACTCAAGAACATTCTGCCTTTGACACCTATCACACTCCGCTTCTTTGATACTCAATGACTTAAGGAAATAAAAGACTCACTGCATATCTTTCCCAAGCAACTCTTAAAAGGAGCATGGAAATAGGTAGCAATCTCTGCTTCTCTTCAACAAAAGACGTGGCAATCTCCACTACTCTTTTTCTATGCTGTGGAAGTGTTCGAGACGCATGCTAGGCTCCTATGGATGGTGACACTTGGTAGCTTCCACAGACTTCAGAAATAAAACCTGAAACCCACCATAGTCTTTATTTGGAAATGAAACTTGAAAAAAAAAATTCAGATGTCGACATGTGGTGGTTTCCATTTCTTCTAGGAAGATATGTGGCATCTTCCACTGCTTCTGAGAATGGAGTAGAAAGGGGCTCAGTTGATGACACTTGGCAGCCTCCACTCGAATTGTTTGGTTGTGCCTTACTTGCCTTTTGAAAGGGCACTTGTCTTTTGGTCTTTGGGATGCTCCTTTGAACTGCCCATTAAACCAAAAATGGTTTAATGGTTCAATGGTTCAAGGTTCAACGGTTCAACACTGCGCATCATTTACACATAACCTGAGGTATTGAACCAAGGCATTGAACTACCGTATTGAACCAAGGCATTGAACCACCTTATTGAACCACCTTATTGAACCAAGGCTAACACATGGTGACTTCCACTTTCTTTTACAAAAACAATCCAGAGCCTTTTGCGATTGCTACTTGGCACTTTTTGCCCAATCTTGATACTTAGCTTGTCGAAGACCTTCACTGAAAAAGAATGAAATGCAGGTGCTGATATGAAACATGGATGTTGACACGTGGTTCCTTCCATTGAGTTGCTATTAAACATGTGGCACATCCTAACCAACTTGTAGGAAAAATGAAAGGTGCCTCAGACGATGCCACTTGGCAGCGTTCACTTGATTTTGACACTTAGCCAAAAATGAATCAAAAAGAAAAATAGAGCCTGTGCTCTACATCATGACTTCACCATCTTGAACCAATGAATGCAAGGACAAAATTTGGCAGTGTGCAGCTAAAAAATAAAATGCAACATAGATTAAAATTTACTCTACAATTATTGGTGACCCTAAGGGCTTTTGAGCCTACTCAAAAAAGAAACCACACTCCTACTGGATCAAAATTGCAAAATTTTATAGCTTACACAATGTTGTCTAGTAGGTGGACCACTCATGGTCAGACAACCTTTGCTTGTTCTATAATTCATTAAAGGCTAGATCAAGGTTAATAATATACTTATGCAAAAAAATTTACAAAATTTGAAATATAGCCTTCAATTTGAATTCGAGCTGGGAAATAGGAACCAAAATAGCTTCTACTTCCGAGACTGAGGAATCATCCTGTAAGTTCTAAAAAACTATTTGATCATTCTATTTGGCTAGCAGAAATGGTTCAATTTGATCAACCATTAGCACCGTGTTATCATTAGGAAATGGATAAGGAAGACCTAATCGCACTAGATCTTCAATATGTTGTTTCATTTCGCTGATGCCTTCTTTCATGATTTCGAGGAGCTCTCTACAACTGTTGGTTGTAGAATTGCAACTGAGAACCTCATTGACTCTCTTTGCGGTGACCATTCTGTCATTGATTCCTATGACTACCAATGTCACATCTGTTGTGTCATAGAGCTTCTGCAGCAATGTTTGAGTCTGTTACTCGATCAAAAACTGTAGTTAGAGTGTTCTTCACTAAGTACCTTATGTGCAGTTGGTGTAAGCTATTGTCAATTCCTAAACAACTAAATAGAGAGTAACTTAGTGAAATTATGATTGCACATGTCTAACACTATGATGAACACATGAATTGAGGGTTAGCTAAGTCAATTTATTACCTTATTTTTCTTCCCTTTCTTATGCTTGATCATGAGATGAAGCTACTATAAGTAAGTCATACATTTCATGTAGCACACATTTTTAAGCTTATTTTGTGACTACAAGAACTAAAGTGGTTTATGGTTTGAATGAAAAATTGTCTCTTTCTTGAGAATGTAGTGTTATCATTGCTTAATTGCTTTCATCATATGATAAAATTCCTTCCATTAGCGGAGTGCCTTTTTACCATGTCACCAAACATATGAAAGTGGTATGCGACTGTATATCCATATTGCATGAGCACTACACCAAGTGTATAGTTAGATGCATTAGTGTGTATTTCAGATATTTTCATAATGTCTAAGAATAGGCACTACATAGATCCATTGTTTGAGTGACTCAAAAGTGCATTGTTATGCATGTTTCTAGTCAAACTTGGATTTGGCATCTATGAGCTAGTTGAGAACCCAGGAATGTGAGATAAACCAAGGATAAATTGATAGTAAAAGTTATAAAGCCCAATAAAACTCCTAAATTCTATGATATTGTGTAGAGTAGGTCAATATTACATCACTTTTATCTTATCTAAATCTACTCTGATGTCAATGTGATCAATGATATAGACCAATTATTGGATCTACATCATGATAAATGTACACTTTTGTAGATAAATGTACACTTTGCTAAGTTAGCTTGTAACTTATGTTGGCACAAAGTGTCAAAGATGCATGAGATATACTCCATATGATCCTCTCAAGTCTTGATAAAGATGATGATGTCATCCAAGTAAAAAATGATGAAGTATTTTAGGAATGTCTTGATTAGATCATCCATCAAGAGCATGAAAGTGGTTGGCATATTAGTGAGGGTGAAAATCATGACCAATCATTCATAAATTCCTTCTTAAGTCTTGAATGTTATCTTCTAGGCATATTTAGGATGGACTAAAACCTAATGGTAACCTAACTTCAAATCAATCTTGATAAATTATTATGCACCTCAAAGTTGGTTTAGACGGTCATCAATGCATAGTAGTTGATATTGATTATGCACATTAGTCTATGTAGAGTCACCAAGACCCATCCTTCTTGGGTGTGAGGACTATTATACTCCTACAAGGTGAAGATATAGGCTTGATCTTGCCCTAATCAAGAAGCTCTTAAATTTGGCATTGAACTTCATCATTCTCTTAAGCTAATCTATGATAGAGAGGGATATTCATAAGAGGGGATCTATGAACTAAATTAATGTGGTGATTTACTATGTAGTGTATTGGAAGGCCTTTAGGTTATATCAAGACTTATCTACTCTACTCTAATAAATTATCAAGTTATTATTACTATGATTATGTGTGATTTTTGTGTGTTATCAAGGTGTGCTTCAGTTTTGACTATGTATGTGTATTAGGGTAGACCATGACTAACAAAAACTTCTATGCATGTGAGATGATCTTACGACATTTATTGGTAGAGACCAAGGTGACTTTGGTCATGGGCACTAATTCAAAAAGGTTTTATAAGAAATATTGTGAATGAATAGTCCAAGTATGTGGCTTGGCTTGATATTTAGCTTTACAATCATATAAGTATGGTCTCCCTATTAGGATGTTGTAGACCTCTAGAGGTTTGATGTCACAAATGACATTATCCTTTATAGGCTTGACTTTGTACTAAAAAGTGTATTAATGTTGGACATGTATATCTTTCCTTATGACATCTACCTTAGAGAATATGGATTTGGGTTCATGGTAGTGGTAAGACTAAGGCATTTAGTTGTGGATTTCATGATCATGTTATTTTGATTGGCACTATCGATGATGATGTGGAGAGGTTGACCCTTTACCCAAAACTTGGTGTAGAAGAGATGTTTACGATCTTTAGACATGTTGATCATAATGGTGTTGGTCCTTAGATAAGAGACATCTAGATAAATTTTATCTTTTTATATTGGTCTTGATGAATATTGTACAAGAAGAGATTTCTACACGTAGCATTCAAAATCATCATGAGTAGATGAGCAATGGAGATGGCACCACTTATCACCAAACTTATTCTTCATGGTTTTTTATAAATTAAAAGGTGTTGGAGCCTTTAAGGGTTAATTAGTATTATATTACTAATATCCTTTGTGATAAGTGTGTCTTTAATTCTACATAGTAGGCTATAATGTGGAGTTATGTGTAGCTTGGGCCTTGCACATTGCATTGGATGAAGAGGTGACACATTGCTTCATCTTTGCTTTGGATTTGATATTTTTAATGTTGAAATATGATTAACCCAAAGTGTTAGAAGTTAATAACTCCATTTTTTCACATCTATAAGTTAAGATTCCATTACTATACTTTATCACCTTTTGTTCACTCAAGTTCTTGTGCATGTATGCAGAGTAGTCTTGAAAAATGTTGGTGTAAACTTATATGAACTAATATTTAAATTGGTGAAGTTGTTGAAACTTGATGTCTTCATATTCAAATTATTGTATAGGATAGTATTCCTCCTTCAACATGTTGATAAAATTCTTATAGGATTCAATTAGAAAACATCCATTTGTGCACTATATGTTGAAGATTTCCCACTAGTGAAAGACTAGTGTTGACATATTTAGTACTATGAAAGTGAACTTATTAATTTTGATGAAATAATTAAATGATAAATATTCCTTGAGTTGTAAAATATATGAATATAATGTTTTAGTCTTGATCTTACCTTCAAACAGAGGGATGTTGAGATTGACTTGAACTTTAAAGGGGGTTTGTTGCTGAAACCATTATTGGATAAATTATGGATGTGTGGTAGGAGGCATCATATTGAGTTGTATTATTAATTCACAAAAATGGCTAAAATAATTTGTGCATTGTGCCTCTAGTGCATTAAAAATGAGATTTCATACCTTGGGGGCTACCTTAGGTTGCTTCTAGGCATCATCCATCTTACTTTTACTATGATGTTCTTCTACATATTTTAAAACATAACTGATTCACAAAACTTCCTTCTCGATTTACACCCATGTGTTTATTATCATAGAAAGGAATAAAACTTATCAACTTTGATACTAATGATCTACTCCATGGGGCCCAAGACCAGACATTCAGGGGACAACTAATTTTTGGTTGTGCAAATTGAATGGGCAAAGTTAATTCAAAAATAAAAAACTAAACACATTTAATGGAGTGTAAGTCTTAATTGTAGGAAATGCAACTTTTATTCATTAAAAAATAATAGGTAAATATGTATAATGTGTATTATTACATGTTTTATAGAATAGATATACAAAATATGATATCTATGTTATGACTGTTTGAAGCATTGACCTTAGGTTGAATGTGTAGATTACATACTTATAGAATTAAAATACAAGAGTGGTTACAAATTTTATCAATTATCAAGAATATGATTGTATCAATTCATATTATAGGCTAGATGATGGTTGGTGAACCCATTAAAGCATGTGGCTAAGGTGAATCAACACGTGGATGTGTTATGGAATCCAATAAGTCATCTAGGTGTGTGGAACTATGAGCTACGATGCAAAATTATGAGGCATGCAAGGTTGTAATCTATAGAGTGAGTAAAAATTGGTGAGCTAGTGTGTAACTTATGTGGTGTGCAATCTAGTGAGGCACCTAGGTCTACAAAATATAGCATGGAAATACTAGGCACATGAGGCTATGAATTACATCATAGAACTACTAAGCACACAATGTTAGGAGCTATAACATAGAACTATGAGGTATATTATAATGTAGGTGTGAGGGGTGTAAAAGTAAGTGAATAAGTGCATGACTTATGTGGCATATGGGACTAGGATTATAGATGTGTTAGTAATGAGTGCATAGTGTGGAGTACACATGTTTTAATGTGTAGATGTTTGTGATATGCAATGGGACTTATGTATATGACTTTAAGAAAACTTCAAGCAAGGATTGTGAAAGATTAGGTGAGAGGTGTGCCCTACATAGTAAATCAAACAAGGATTAATCTTGGATGCATGAGGGATGTACATGAATCAGTGTAGGCCATGATAAATCACAAAAATATTACTAAAACACTCTACACCTATTTCTATTATGTGTATCACACTAATTGCATAGATAATATACATCCCCATGTTTAGGTATATACTCTATAAATATCTTAGTTGGAGATAGGTTCTTATTAATAAACAGTGTCTTCTTTAGATGATGCGCATTGATGTATTATATTACCAAAGGTAGCAGTAATGAGAAAAATAATATATGTTCATTTCATGAAAATAATAAATGCATCTAGGATTAGGTTGACTATATATTATAGTAGGAGTGAAACTAGATCCTATTGTTGTGTTTTAAATCTCTGATGTGCTCAGAAATCCTTGGCCTAATGATTAGAAACCTGATGGAAATCATAATGTGGCTCATCTACCCATCATGTAGGTAGAGGATCAAGTTTAGGCAAAGATAATATTCCATCATTATTAGTAGGACACCTCAAAATAAAATTTAGTCTAACCTCAATAACTGTGAAAGAATATCTCAATGTGGGTCAACATAATGTGGCTAACATCTCAGGAGGGAGCATGCTTAAAGGATAATAAAATCTATAAAATTGATATGGTCTCATCATGGTATGATCAAGAAGCATACTCTAAAGAAGCTCAGTAATGACTAGTTGATAATTAGTGCATGTGTGATCCATCTTAGACTTATGAACATCAAGTGAAGAATAAATAATGTTAGATGTAGTAGAAGAAGTAACTACATTAATAAAACTAATACTATGAAAATAAAATTATAAATAAGAATGATATCTAAGTTTTTTTACATTTTAGATTGAGAAAATCTAGCTAAAAAAGGGCCATCTAATAAATATCCATCATTATACTCCAGAGTATGAAGATCGATAGTGTAAGCATCAATGATTTTATCAATCAAATAAGTGTGAGGAATTGAGTGCTTAATATTTTTTAGACTAATATGAATCTCATCAATATATTTTTGTCAAGACTGGAGTCATAAATAAGGAAGTAATTTATTGATTATGTGAGGATAGGAATCAAAATTTTTGATTTTTAAACTAACCTCATCAAGTTCATCATTCTTAAAATCTAAGAGATTAGGTGGTATATTTCCCAAAAATTTAGGGTAGCCATTATAACCTCTAGTAGAGTTTATATGATAATTAAATCATTGAAATTCATGAAATTAAATGCTAGGTAAAGGTTCAAGATTAGCTATTTTAAAAACACCACGTTCTTGAAATTGTTCAAAATTCCAAGGCTTCATGTTGAATCTTATAAATAACACATTATAAGTAAATTTAACACATTGACGTGTTTATGAGGCTACATCCTCATGTATTGTGTCCAAGGTTGACCGAGTAAAATGTTATATGATAATTATAAATTAAACACCATAACTTTGATGTGAACTATAATAGGAGGAACCATGATAGGAAGTTAGACACAACCTAAAGGAGGAATTTGTATTTAATCATAGCCTTTACATGTACTTTGGGTATATTTAATATTACATTTAGATTACCCTAATATTTTAATAAAATCAAGGGAGGTAACACTAGTACCAAAACCTTATCAATTAAATCACGCTTGACATGGATATCACCAATTTAGACATGAATGAATAACAGAGGATCATCCACATAGAGAAATATTATGTCAATAACTATTGAAGAGATAATAAATTTGAGTGATAGATAAGTATCTATAGTTCTATCAATGTGCATATACATTTATTTGCATTGTTGAATAATACTAGCTTCAAACCTAGACAAAGTGGCTTCTTTCCCCATAGGTGGGGGTCAAGGCATGTTCATTTTGAATAAAATTTACATTATTTGATTATTATGATGAGGAGAGGTCCTCATTAGTTCTATAAAATGAATTTGATATAGGAGATGAGATGGTTTTGTTATATAATCCCATTCATCATATCCAGTTAGAACTGTATTGAATAGAGTTTCATAATGGTGAAGTAAATCTATTAAAAGAGGAGTGGAAGTGCATATAAATTGATATTGATAAGGATTAGTTTATTTGGGATTAGCCAATGTGGTTTTTCCATGTGTGTTTAATTGGTTTGAATTAGTTAATGGTTTTAGTGTCATGGTTGGGTCAATGTTTGGTTCTTTTGAATATTTTGTAAGTGGTGAAGAAAAATAAGAAGTAAGTTGATTTTTAGGTAATTCAGATTTAGGAAAATTTGATAAGTGAGGTATATAATTTGTATCAATGGAAAGTGAATGATATCCAAATGTTTTGTTTAATTAGAAACTTTTGGGATAGTGGATGAAGGATTAGGTTATGTTATTAGATTTGTTGGAATCATTTTTGTATGCCCAAGTTATGTAAAATGAGATGGGTAAGAATCTTTAACAGTATAAAAAGTTGGTAAATTATTATAGTTTCAATGTAGATAAGGATTGATATAAGAAACTACTCTCCTCATATTATTCATAGTGAAAAAATTCTCATTGTTAATGAGAGAATTATGATCAACAAAATTTTTGACATTATTGGTAATGGGAAGTTGATTAGTACTTGATTAATGATTAGGAAGAGGATCCTTACAAATATCAACATAAATGTTAGCTTGATTAATGGAATCATGTTTATTTTTGGTTTTTTAAACATAGTTTTAATTTCATAAGCTTGTTGATGCTCATGAATTAGGGTTTCATGATCAAAAGTAGGACCAAGAAGATATTCAATAACAAAGTTTCTTAAATGGTGACAAGTCTCATGAGAATGACCCCAACTTACATGATAATAAAAAAAAATGTGAATCATACCAATGTTTCTTAGGGCAATTAGGGTCAAGATATCATGGTGAAGGAATAGGAATATGCTTTTTACTTTACACCATGGAAGGAGGTTTGTGAGAATCTACATTATTCACTTAGGAAAATGTATTGCTAGGTTTTGGTAAAGTATTATTTGAAAGTGGTTGTGAAAGAGTAACATCACTAGAACTACTTGGGATAATTGTGTGAATAGTGTATATGGAATCATAGGTATCTATAACACCATCTTTGGTAGCATGTCTATTTTTAGATTTCATAAGTATTTGAGCTCCGCTAGGAGGATGGGAAGGCTCAAATTTTCTTATGAGAAAATATTTATGTTTGTCTTGGTCGAGGGCTTATTCCAAATATTTTGGAGAAAGATTCCTAACATGATATTGTAATTTAGTATTAAGAGAATTAGAAAATAGGTGGATATATGGTCTTTTGACATGTTATGTTTAGCTTTATTAGATAACGCTTTCCATCATTTAATGAACACTTGGGTAATTTTAGATTTTGATTGTTTATAGATGATAAAGTGAGCTAAGTTGTTTTTAGGAAGATTATTAGTTTGGAATTCATGTACCAATAAATTAGTTAAAACTTCTAAACTATATATAAATGAGATTTGAGTTGATTATACTAATCCAAAGAGTCATCTATGAATGTTTTAGCTAAGATTTTGGTGGTGGAAAAGGTATTGAGCTTAATCCAATCTTTATATAATTTTTGTAAAGTTTTCAAATGTAATGCAAGATCAGTGGATCCATTATCAGTGCTAGTAGGAATAATAACACCTATGTCAATGTTTGTAATTTGAATAGTTCATTTTTTAAGTGTTTAATATCCTTTTTAAGAAGTTGGATTTGAGGTATAAGGACACATTGTACATCTCTAAGGTGGTGGGGGGAACTAGTATTTTTCACTCCCCATTGAGTGGGTTGAGGATAATTTTTTAATTATAAATGTTGGTTTTACATTTGCATCATTTAATTTACACTATTAGTTTGAAAAGTATCCATTTGGTTCATGGCTTGAAACAAATTTTGATTATTATTAATAGTGGCTTGAAAAAATCAGCTTGAGATGCATTGGAGGTAGTAATTAATTTAGTATGAACATGGGAAATTTTAGTAGGCCTACTGGAGGAAATATTATCCATAGTAGTTGAGATACTAGGAAAGGTAAAACAAGTAGTAAATAAATTTGAAGGCATGGAAGAAGAAGAAGTGGGTGTGGAATAAGAAAAATTCATGAAAGAATTCATAGGGTTTTTTACCCCAAGACTTGTATAAAAGTTATGAGTGGGTGAAGGTGGACATTCAAGGTAAGTTCCCATCATGAGACTATAGATTATTGTGGGATCTTATACTTGATGTTGAGTGTTTTCATTGATGAAAAGTATCTTTTAGTAGTATAATTGAGATCACTCAGATTCTCATCAATAGGCATTTTTGAAAGATAGTTAAGTGGATCCAAATTTTTGGAAGGAGGTGACACACAATTTTTGGTTCTAGTGGCCACATGAACATTGCTTAGATCTAGATTTTCTACGAAAGTGTAAGGAAGGTGAGAATGAGGAAATTTAAGGGGGATAGTTAAATTAATAATATCATTTTAATTGTGTAGTTAAATTTCATCAAAAATTTACTATGTGGTGAAAGGTAAAGATAAAATTAGCAAGCTAAAAACCTACTAGGTCAATTTGGTTGACCTAGATGGGTAGTTAGTGAAAATTAATAGTCTAAAAACTCATTGGGTTGATTTGTTCAACTTAGTTGGGTAGACAAGGATAAATAATAGTCTATAAACCTATTGGGTTGAGTTGATCAACCTAATTTCATAGATAAGGAGAAAATAATAGTCTAAAAACCTACTATGTTGAGCTAGTTGTCCTAGTTGGGTAGATAGGTGAAATAATATTTTGGAAACCTATTGGGTTGAGTTGGTCAATTATTTTAGGAAGACATGAAAAAGTAATATTTTATAAAACTACTAGGTCAAGTTGGTTAACCTAATTGGGTATAAAGGAAAAGTAATAGTCTAAAAACCTACTGATTGATTTGATCGACCTAGTTAGGTAGACAAGAGAAATTAATAGTGTATAAACCTACTAGGTCAAGATAGTTAACTTTATTAGTTAGAAAATAAAAATTAACAATATAAAAATCTATTGGGTTGAGTTTATCAACCTATTTGGGTAGAAAATAAAAATTAATAGTTTGTAAACGTACTAGGTTGAGTTGGTTAACCTAGTTAGGCAGACAGAAAAAGCAATAATATGGTAATCTATTAGGTTTAACTGAGTGACCTAGTTAGGTGAATAATAAAAAGTAAAAGTATAGAAACCTACTAGTTTAAACTAGTTGAACTAGTTGAGTAGATAGGAAAAGACATAGGTAGACTAGATTGAGTTAGTCAACTTAGCTGAATCTGTATAAAATTAATAGTAAGTTGGATGATGTAGTTTGGAAATATAATTAAAATAGATATAATACAACACTAGTTGAAACACAAAGTGCATAATTCTATCAATGTTGGTCAATACAATCTATAATATAATAGAGATTAGCAAGTAACAAGTAAACAATTTAATTTTATAACTACTAATGCTAACTAATTATCTGAAACTAAGATCATGAAGTTGTACTAAAAGGTGTTTTTTTATAATTTAGGCTCCCAAAGATACTTTCTTCTCCATTTGATAGTGATGACCTAATGTTTCAAAGTGTTGTCTATAGAGGAAGTATCATTCCCATATCCCATTAAATCCAGTCTCAAGGGTAAGCTATAAGTAACTTCTCGATGCTAATTGTTAATTGATGGTTGGATTTCTAAGGTTCAATACAAATGGAAATTCTAGGTGTTTTTGAAATAATTAAGATGAATGAAAACTAATGATCATATTTAGCTCTTTACTATGGCCATAATTATTAGGGCAAGCCCCTCATTCCATGATATTTGTAAACAATAGACAAGGACCATAAATGAAGTATAGTATAACCCTTCATGATAATAGCTAAAAGTTTTACAGATATTGGTATATGGTTTCTAGGAAAATCAAGATAAAGTGAAAATAAATTTAAAAATCAAGTGTCAAAAATTAATTTTTAATTGTATAAAGTAAATAAATAGGAAGTCAACTCTTTTTAAATAAAAAGTTAGAATAAATACTTTTAAAATAAAGTGAATTACCTTACTTATAATGAAATTAAAACACATAAAATAAGGTTAGTCAAGGTGATCTAGTTAAGTAAATAGAATATAATAAGGTCAACATTATTCGACATGGCCTATTGTAAAAATAGGCCCAAGAAAATAAGGTTGACCAAGTTGACTTAATTTGTTGGCAGGGAAAATAGATAGAACTAAGTTAGTCAAGTTGACTTAGTTAATTTTGTGACATAGTTTTACAAAACTAAAAAAATAATAAATAGAGAGTATAAATTTGAAATACTAATTAATTTTATTAAAAAATAGAAATGACAAACTAAGATATTTAACAAAATGAAAGTACAAAGTTGGTTATAATAAACATGATTAATATAACTAGGTCAACTAGGTTGACTTAGTTGGTTGATTGAGAATGCTAAAGATCTGGCTATTGATTGGGTCATCCAGACTTGATTTAGTCCTGTAGAGGCAAAATTTTGAAAAACACAGAGGTTAAATAGGGTCGACCAAGTTAACTTAGTCTATATAAATCTAAAAACTAAAAATAGTAAAATAAGACTAGGTCAACCAGTGCTACCTAATTGGTTAAAAACTAAAAAAATAAAGACTCTAGAAATGAACTAGGTTGATTAGCCTGACCTAGTTGACTGTAAATGAAAATTTAGAAAATAAGAAAAATAACTAGGTCAACTAGTATAACCTAGTTAATTGGAGATGAAACCCTATAATTAAAAGATAAAACTAGGTCGACCAATATGACCTAGTTGATCATAGATCCTAGATCTAAAAATAGAGAAAATAATTGGATCGACCGGTGTGACCTAGTTGACTATGGATGGAACCATGCAAACAAAGGACAGATTTGGGTTGACCAACATGACCTAGTTGACTATAGATCCTAGATATATAAATAAATAAAATAATTAGGTCAATTAGTTTGACTTAGTTGACTTCAAATGAGAACCCTAAAAATAGATAATAAAACAAGGTTGACCAGTGCAACCTAGTTGACTGTATATCCTAGATCTGTAAACAAAGATTAAAAATAAGTTTACCAACATGACCTAATTAACTGTAAATGAAACAAAAATCAAGGGTTATATTCACATTGAGTTAACTAGAATTTATGCAACATATTAAGATAGATCTATAACTTATTCTACTTGGTAAATCTAAGCACAGATAAGGTAATAAACTAACATCTATTAAAATACTATTTATATTAGGGGCATGACCAAATTAGATATGATAAACCTAACAAGGGATCTCTTATCACACAACACTAAATGAGACGTTTTTAAAGCCTCTAGTAAAATAAAACTATGCAATAACCCTAGCTAGGTCTTCTAATACATAAAATAAAACTAATATAGAGCTCACCAAAGATTGTGGTATAAAGGGGGATGGTTTCACATAAACAAAATAATTAAGGGATTGTGGTAGGAAAATGGGGGCATAGATCACCTAAGGTGGAAGATGGAAATAAAAATACCTTATATTCATACTAAGCATGAGTATAAAGTTAATATAATCAAGTGGTTATACATTCAAAACCTATTACTTTGTGAAATATCTATCTACCAAATAAAATAGCAAAAGTTAGATATACTTACATTTGGACAAACCTATCAAGTCTCAATCTCTCTCTTGGTCAATGGTTTTTTGTAAGAGGTTATTATGGATTTGTAATGATCACACTATAAAAATCATCTATAAGATAAAATACTCATACTTTACATTCAAGAGTTCCCATACTATAAGTTATCTTCCTTATAAGGCAAACCCTAATAAATGGCTCCTTCAAATGTAGATGTAGCAAAATTATGAGTTGTAATAATGTGAAAATGAGTGTCCCTCTCTATTAGTTTGAAGTGAAGGTGATATTTATACAAATTGATAAATCCTAAACCTTTTATAATTTCATCTAACAAGGTCATCCAATGTGATCGAATTTTAAGAAAAAACTATTGTTAGGCCTCAAACTAGGTCAACTACCGACTTAGTAGTAAAAAAGGGTGTTTTATTAGTTAGGGGATATTTGAAAGTAAAATTATTTAGGTAAATGTATAAATTATATTTTTAAATTAGGGAGTTGTATAAGTGAAATTTATTAAGTTTAGGTAATGATAGTGGGTTTAGGTATGATAGATTTAACCAATAATTTTGTAAAGCACCAATGATCTGCCCACCCTTTTTTTGGTGAAACCTTTAAGGCATGCATTAAGAGGGAGATTAAAATTTGATAGGTTCTTGTAAGAGATAAAGCATCAATAAATGATAAAGTTATAAAAATATTATGTATATTGAGAGTTTTTTAACAACTAAATGATTAGTTTTTGTAAAAATGAAATCATCTAACTCTAGTATATTGATCCCTACATAATTCAGTAGAATGGTATTATAAAACACAAGAATCATACACTAAATCAAATGGATAATTGAATGGTGCATTCAATATAATTTCCTCCTTAGATTTAGGTAAAGGAAATATATTGTGTGTACTACATCCATAATCATACTCCCCACTTATTAGTACAAGACATGACTCTTGGAAAAATATCATCTTGTATTAACCCATAGGTTTCTCATTTTAGGTTTTTTGAGTGCATGGGTGCATATCCTAGATGATATACATTAAAAAATTGAAATAAAAGGTTCTCCTTACCTTTTTTTAAGATATTGTGAAAATGTGAAGATATATCATCTTCTTATCCTTGGAACTAATAAAGTTCTTTACTAATGAGATGTTTTGTTTTATGAAAAATCCCAAGGCTTTGATCCAATATCTTCTTCTCCTCCTCCATTAGCTTTGGTCGATCCAAAAAAAAATCTAATTTTTATTTTTAAGAACAAGATAATTTAGATGACTTTAATTTAAAATTCATTACATTTTGGATGTTATGTTTCAATGGGAAAAACTAGCTCCACTACTTCCAAAAGAACACAATATTCCAATGCCAATGCCACAAGTCATTCAAAATGTACTTGCACCACTAGCACAATGTCAACCAAAATGATTCTACATATTTTAAAATGATGTTGATGCATGGGCAAGGGATCATATTGATCCATGTAGGACTAGATCACAACATCAATTTAGTGTTACAAACTTGGCATAGTTGGTAGTAAGTCAAGATCCACAGACTTACCGCAAGGCTTGTAATAATCCTGAATTGCAAGAATCTATGGAAGAATAACTTCTTTTTCTTAATAAAAATAGTTCTTGGTACTTGGTTCCATTACTAAAAGAAATAAAATTAATTAGGTACAATTGGGTGGACCACACTATAAACACATTAATTTTTTCACATGTATATAACAATGTTAATTATTGACACATCCTAAACCACATGACTCACACACAAATACATGACTCTTATTTCCCATTCTTATAGTAATTTTATCCACATGTGGGTTTAACCCTTTGTTTTCCATCACTAATACACATAAATTTTAAGGTAAAATAATCAATCTACTTAAAATCAACATTAGACTATATCCATCTAAGGAAACGTGTCCCTAATATTTTAAGACAAGTCCTCCCTAGTTGGATAAGATTATTTTCATGCTCTTGTCCACTCAGGTCAATTGTGTCTTCTACCAAATAACATCTAGTTTATAAAATTCAATTTAGTTTTTTGTCTTCCTACACATTTTATAAGGTCAGTTATAGGAAATTACCAAAAGGTTCACCTATAAATACACATAAAAGGTCATTCATTAATCTCACTTGGTTCAAGCTTGTTCACTATTGTACATTGAGTAAATCTTCCCTATTCTTTCTAAATTCAAGATCACTCACAAGTAGCATGCATAAGCTAGGACTAAATCACCTTAAATCAAGCAAGAGCTATCATTTCAAGTATCGAATCCATTTTTATAGTTGAATACATATATTATAGGAACACAATTACACATTCACCCTAGGTGGGAAAACTATGTGGATGTGATTTCCCTCCTTGGATTATAGGACACATAAGAAGTGGACAATCATCAAGGGGTGATTGAGGTTAGTTTGGCCCATTAAAATCCCATTTTTTTTATAGGTTTTCAATTTTTCCCTTAGGATTTTAAATACAAGAGTGTCAAAAATAGAAAATTTTATAGGCATAATCCACATTGTAATATATCAAATTACTTAGTAGACATAAACACATAAGGTGCAATGATCATTTTTTATTAGAGTCAACCAAATCAATTTTACAATCAATAGACTCAAGTGGCACGAACTATTATCCACTTGCTATGATCTTGTTAAAGGGTATTCTCCATTTATATTTCTAATATGTCATTTCTAAAATCTGATTTGTTTCTATATTTTCCTATCAATCATTTAGCATATTCAACTTGAACAAGTCTACGATCAATGGATAGGTTCAACCTGCACTATTGTCCACTTATAGTGAACCTGTCTAGAAATAGAATCTAATTTTGTTCCTTATCTTTAACATGTAAATTCATATTGCTCTCTAATCCTCATAGTTAGACATATGAGATGGTCAACATAAATTCTAGCTTGAGTTAAGTTACTTTCTTTTGCAAACTTTCCTAAAATAGTAGTTTTCAATATTTAGAATTTATTAAAATCAAAATTATTAATTATTGTATAAATTTATTATTTTGATATTATTTACATTTACAGTTATAATCACATAAAATATTATATGGTTTTTATCAAAAAACATGTAAAACATATTGGTTAACCTAAATAGTTGTTTTTCAGCCCTTGCTCTTCTGATTTGGTTTTCAATTTCAATTTTTTTTTTTTTCTTATAAACTATGTTCTAGTATTTTTAAAACTCATAGGAGTTATATTTTTGGGTAATCAGTCTTAATATTTACCTAAGTCATTGTGTGAGGGTTATTTCCCTAATACTCAAGCCATTAGATAACACTATATATGGGATTTAGTTTCCATTTACCTCATGGTATATCAAAAATACCTTTTTTCATTCATAAGAAGCCTTCAAAAATGTTTCTTGTAGTACATGGTAAGTTATTATCCCAAAGAAGTTACTCTTGACATATCCAAGAGATGGGGGAGTGTATCTAAAGGATGATGGAATCTTCTATAGTTAGTGCCCTTATGGCATGTTCTCTATTTTATAAATGGGATCAATATATCTAAGCACGTACAAAACAAACACACCTTTTCTAATTGCACCCATTTTTATTTTTATTTTTATTTTTAACCTTCACATGCCACTCGGGTAATTTATCTCTTGTATTCCTATGTTTAGTTCTACATTAAGTGGAATTTTTATTGATTATACTAATATTCCTTTGGGATCTTATAAAATGGATAACATAGAAAATTTTGATCCATATTATGAGGAAATCCTTAAAAACTATATGCACATTGAATATGATGTTAGTGATAAAAATTATAATCAAGATAATGCATCTATGAATGGCATTCAAGATAATCATAAAAGCTGTAATCAAATTAATCCAAATGAACTCAATGGTATCGATCCTGAATAGGTCAAAGAGTGCCCAATTTCCATCAAGGAATTTGATAGTATCCCAAATAATGTATAAGTTTGTCCAATTAATCCTATCATATAATAGTGCACATCAATAAAAAAAATTGTATCATCTCAAGCACAACAACAAGAGGTGACTTTCAAAGTTTATAATCCCCCTATTCCAAGTGTTCAAGTTTTCACTATTATTTATACTCCTACACCAACACTTATAGTTACATATGTGCCATAATCCTTAGGTATGGTGGCATCACTTAGTTAACAATTCTAATATTATTGTAATATAATAATGTTAATCCTAGGAGTAATTGTAGGATATCTTTTGTCTTATAGTGGTAGATATATAGTCTTCATAGGAAGCTCAAGAATATTCTTATAATATAAAATGAAGAGTCACATATTTGGCTATAAATTTTGTAATATTTATTTCATTCCTAAATTTGGTTTATACAAAATATCATTATTTTATTCATCATCCATCCTAGCCTAACATTGGTATCAGAATACATGTTTTTTTGATTAATTTCTTCCTCCATTTTTCCTTGTTGAATTTTTCATTAGTATCCAATTAAATGATTTCAAATCCAATAATTTATTATTCATAAATGAACACTACTGATAAAATGTTGTATCTAGGATATTTTCAATGTGTTTTAGGCTAATTTAGTTTGTTTAGATCAATTTTGAGGTGTTTCAACTATTTGAAGGCATTTTTGACTAGTTTGAAGGCATTTTCAACTGTTACATGGTGATTTTGACAATATTAACTATGTTTTGGTTGATGGTGATTACACAAAAAGGCATATGAAAGTTTTTTGAAACTATGATAGTTATTTTTTGATAAAAAGGCATGATACCTACATTTGGATTGGTTCAAGGATTTTTGACATTCCTTATATTATATTTTTTGTTATGAAAGTTCTTGGACTATGTAGATGTCTAAGAAAATTATTTTTGGGATGCATTACAATATTTAAACCTCTTTTGTGTATTCAAAGGAGTAAGTGCTATGTTGAAATCCTCATTTGTCCTTTCAAATGCATTGGAATTATTTCATATAGACTTTAATTATGTTTATTGTTCTTTTACCATGTTTAAAGGCTATATGTCATATGGTGGTGCCATAGACCAAGGAAAATAAACAGATAAGTCAATTTTATTTGAAATTTTTTCCTTGTTTTTCATTTCATTCAAACTAGAATGAATAATATTTCCATAAGAGAATAATAAATACATTTTTTTTTGTTGACTTATTAAAAAATAAATAAAATAAAAGGTCATTTTCAAACCAAATCAAACCAAGCAAAATTTGAAAAATAAATCAAATTATGCAAACAAAAACTGAATTTTAGTGTTCAATATCAATAGTGCCTCTAGTTCATGTTTATAAGTCATGTCATCATGATCAAATTACTACAATTATAACCTAATACAACTAAAAAATGTCTTTTTTGGAATCATCCATATAAAATATCAATGAAAATAAGAAAATTTTGAGGACAAAGAAATTTTCATTTTCTCATTCCCTTTGTTACCCATTTATGACTATTGCTAGACATAAATCCTTAAAATGAGTAATAACACTCTAAGTATATAGGGTTATCACACCCCCATACAATTTATGTGTGTGTCTTATATAGATCAATTTTTTTCATGTATCACCTAGGTATTATGTACCATTATTCACTTATGTTCTCTAATGTCTCTTTCACATATCATGAGGTATATAGAAAGGTTGAGCTTCTTCCATGTATCGATGGGTATATAGGAAGGATGAGCATATATAGAGGTTTTCTATATCATTTGGGTGGTACATAAAAAAGGGGACCTTTTTGGAATGATAACAATCCATTCCACTTCTTCATACAATAAACATGCATTCAATCAAAACTATTATTTTCACAATCCTAACCATGGAAGATAACTAGTTGGAATGGTCAAGATAGGTGGAGAACACTCTTATCTTAAATTACTTATTTTTTAGCATATGTGATGTGGATAATCAACCCAATGAACCTAAATAATCAAAGGGGATATCATCCTATAAATAGAATCATTCAAAATCATTGGCTTTGTTGAGGGCCTTAGTTGATTTAGAGATGTTTTGTCACATTCAAGGGTGAAACACTCCTTGGGAAACATTCAATAAATTGATGTATTATTTTCACTCATAATTGGATTTCATATAGTTGTAGTTAAAATTATTCAATTTTGAATTGAAAAATGAATATGTCATGCATTTGGATTTCTAAAACCATGCAATCAAGAATGATGTTGATGCATCTAGTATAAAAATTGATGTGTATATGATTAGTTTCATAAATTATCTTCTTCCTACATACTCAACCTACATGGAGTATTTACAAGTAAGTAATCTATTAAATACTCTTATATTTGATCAAATGGTTGATAATATGAATGAAAGAGAAAAGCCTTTGGATGAAATATAATGTCCACAAGAGAAATCATTTGTTATGCTAATAAAAATGGAAATTATTTCAAGAATGTAATAAATGATAGAGGCAAAGGTAAAAACAAAGGTTAAGGTGGAAATCTAGGAAAAATAATGTTCAGCATCAAGATAATCAACATGATAAACAATATTTGTTTTGAAAATGTTGGGAAAGGAAAGGGAGTCGTGAGACCCATGAATGCAAGACATCATGGGAAAAAATTTAAGCCTATAAAAAAATAGAAAAGGAGAAGAAGAAAAACTCAAAACCTATCTCAGCTCAATTTTTTTAGGAATGCATGTTTTCCATCTTTTATGAAGCAAATAATGCCTCAAAGAGTTCAACCTAGGATAATGCTTGGGTTATAAACATTGGTGCTATAGAACATATGACATTTTAAATGGAATTATTTTATGAGTTTCATGAATAATGGTGTGGTCTAGTATTTTTGGATAATAAGATAAGTTTGTGACCTCAAGGCAAAGGTTTAATTTGACTTAAGTCACCAAGACTTCAAAAATTCATTCTCTAAATTGTATTATACCTTCCTCCATTTAAAATAAACTTCTTGTCTCTTATTTCAATATAATAACAAGGCCACTCCATTTTACTAGATGATAGAGAAGTGAAAGTCACAAAGAAATGTGATAACACAATATTTTTTGAATGGATATGAGTAATGAAAATTGCTAAAACTCAAGGGTGAGCACTCAATTCCAAGAAAAAAATTTCATTTTGTATAAGAAGTAATACCATCAAGTCTTCTCTGGCATGCCAAATTTAGGCACACACACTATGATAGTATCTACACAATGCAAAAAAATAGTGTTTTAGGCTTGTTGAATCTACCCAAAAACACTAAAAATATGAATCCTACATATTGGCCAAACATGAAAGAGAACCATTTATTTCCAACTATTTTTTTCACTTTTCTACATTCAAAGGAAGTAAGAAACTAAGATAAATGGTCAGGGGTTTGTATGTACCCAGATGAAGTCTGTGCACCGTATCCAGACGTTGTAGGGACTCCTCTTTGGCTGTGGAGGATGACACATGTAGAAGAAAGAGAATCAAATAAAGAGATTATTAGATAGATGTATGGTAGAATGCCAAGCGAAGCTCGGTCCCAGAAGTGCAAAGACTTCCTTGAGGGATGACAGTCCACTTTTGATAAAAGAGAATGTTGCTAGAAAGAGAAATGGTGAAAGACTGAACAAAAGAAATAAAGATAATGCATACCTGTATTCTGTTGTGGGTCTTCCATGATCGTAGACATCGGTAGTTCTACCAATGTCAGTTGGTAAGGTTGCCGACGTCGGTTAATCTACCGATGTTGGTAGGGGATATGGTCGACGTCGGTTAGGGTAATGGCCTTGGACGGGTTCTAGATGAGTCTCTAGTCGACAGAGGGGTCTGGAAGGAGTCTGGGTCTGTGTAGGGTGGTAAGACAGTAGATAAGGTCTTAGGAGGGGCAGAAGCAGAGGATAAGTTGTCAAAAGAGGGAAAGATATGGGAAAGGCCTCTCAGCCTTTCTGGGAACAGAGTCAGGGGTGGTCTGATTGATAGCTGGGTCTGGTCTGGTCTAAAATACTTAGAAATACCAGAATAGAGACTACTTACTAGTGCTTTCCAAAATACTAAAATAGAAGAATAGAATAAATACTTATCTCTTGCTTGGAGCAGAGCTAGAGGTGTTTGAAATGCTTGTACCTATTGTGTCTGTATCCAGAAGAGTGTTTAGTTGAAGTCTGATGATTGATCTCAGAGAGTTCCTGTTGATGTCCAGGTCTGAGAGCCGAGAGAGGAAGAGAGTCTGAGATAGAATTCACGTTCACAGTCTATGATTGATTGATTTAGCATCCTTGGGGGAAGAGAATTCACCTTCGGATTGTTTTAAGCAACCGATGTTAACGAATAGAAGATGGGGAAAAGGCTATTTTTAGCCTTTTGCCCATTCCTCCGTCTACCAATTTCAGTGGTCATGGTAAAATGGTTGAAGGCGGGTTTAATAGGTGGGAGAGGTTAGTGGGAGGGTTAAAATAGGTCAAAAATTAGTCATAGGGTGATGGGAGGCATCCAAGGAGAGGTATCCAAGGTGGGGTGAGGTGTCATAGGTGATGTGTCAAAGGGGGGTGTTATTAATTTAAAATAAGTTATTATTTTAAATTAATAAGTGTGTGGGTTAGGAATGTGTAGAAGTGGACCAAGGGGACCAAGGGGGAGAGTCGACCAAGGAGTAGACACAATTTTGGTGTCTACACCATTTCTAAATTTAGATTGGAAAGTCGATAGGAAGTTACAGCTAGTTTACTATTATCTATGTTCTATGTCAATTCTATCTACTAGTGTTCATAATGACTTCATATTTTTCATTGATCACTATGGTAAAATGACTTGGATGTATTTTGTGAAAAAAAACTCATTGGCATTTAAAACATTTCAAAGGTTTCAAAAAATGGTTAAAAATGAATCCCAATCACACATTGGGACACTCAAAACTGATGATGGTGATGAAATCATGTCAAAGTTGTATGAAACTTATCTAAAGCATAATTGAATCAAGCATTATCTCATGGTCATTTACACTTCTCAACAAAATATAGTGTAGATGACTAAAACTATGATGAACATAGTTTGGGTAATGTTGTACTTCAAAGTGGTAAATCTATAATTTGGGAAAAAATAACTCAAACATTAGTATACCTCCATAATGTATCACCATCAACAGCCCTACAGATGAAGACTCTGTATGAAGTTTGGTGTGGTCATCTCCCTTGAGTGTGACATATTTGAATTTTTAGATCCACGTGATATACATTGATTCCCAAGGAGAAAAGGAATAAACTAGAACACAAGAGTTATAAATACATGCTCTTGGTATACTTAGAGTCTTTAAATCATACAATATATTTGATGAGAAAAATAATAAATTTCTCATCACAAGAGATGTCATCTTTTGTGAAACTACAAAGGGAATAGCTAACATAAATCAAAAATTGAATCAACTTGAGAAATGTTCTAAATGTGATGTTTCAATTATTTTGATATGGAGGTTCTAAACAATGAAATGAGAACCTAAAATTAGGAAATAGTTGAATCTTTATTGACTCTTGTAATTTAAAATCACACTCCCCTTGTAGATGAAAGTGAAACTTTATCAAAGGGTGGTCTAATTTTAGTAAATTAAGGAGCTTCAAATCCAAAAAATGAGGACCAATGATTTTTTAACCTATATACAAATATTTATCAAAATGGGCTAATATGCATTAAAATATGTAACACCTAATGACATTTGAAAATAGGCACAAAAAGTGCACACACAGCTACACAACAATTAGATAAGTTCCTAGATGAAATTCAAGTTAAGATAGAAAACTTTCCCTTGGAATACCCTTCTAAAGAAGAAGTAAATGTTGCTTTTGAATGTGAACCCACTTCCTTCAAATGATATAACAATCTTGATGCATGGAAAATTCAATGAGAAGTGAGGATGATGTAGTGGTCAAAAATGGAATGTGAAAATTGGTTGATCCTCCAATCTAATGTGAACTTATTAGTTACAAGTGGGTATATAAAAACAAGTAAAAAGTAAATGGCTCACTTGAAAAGCATAAATAAAGTCTTTTCACAAAGTAATTTAATTAAAAATAAGGAATTGACTACCATGAAACCTTTGTATCAATAGAAAAATGGACTACCATTTAAACCATGTTGGTTTTGGTAACTCACAATGGATGGTAAGTTCACCAAATGAACATCAAAATTGCATTTATGAATGGTTATCTCAAAGAGACAATGTATATGATTTAGATCAAAGGTTTTATAGTAAATGGTTGGCATCACAAATTGTTCAAACTTGAAAAATCATTTTATGGTTTAAAACAAGCCCCAAGAGCATAGTACGATAAACTCATTAAACATGAACTTCAAACATATTTATTTTGGAGATGCAACTATTTTTTAAAAAATGATTATATTTCTAGTGGTGTATGTGTATGATTTGATCATCAAATGAAAAAATGAGAGATACATTAAAAAATTGAAATCAGAGTTGATGAAAGGATTTTAAAATGATTTATCTAGGCTATATTTACTACTATTTTTGTATTGAAGTGATTAAAAACTAAAATTATATATTTTATCACTCAAAAAATACATTATTGAAATTTTGAGAAAGTTCATAATAACACATTATAAGCCTTTAATATACCCATGAAAAAAATATAAATTGATATCAGAAGATACCACAAATTTAGTAGATGTTACTAAAAATAGATATCTCATTGGAAGTGTGATCTATGTGACCATAGCTAGACAAAATATTTCTTTTGTTCTCATTTTTCTTTCTCAATTCATTCAACAACCTAGAGAAAGTCATTAGGTAGTAGTAAAGAGTCCTTTGATATCTCAAAGGAATCTGGAATGTTAGGCTCAAATACTTAAGGGAAGGAGACTTCAAACTATTTAAATACTCAAATTCTAACTATGTAGATGATTTTGAAGATGGAAAATCTACCTTAGGTTTTCTAATGACTTTTAAAATACTAGTTGTCAGCTAGAAGTTAAAGAAGCAATCAATGTTGACAAGTTCTTTAGCAAAAGTAGAATACATGGTAGCTTCAGATAAAACTAGAGATATTTTTTTGCTCAAAAGGGTTCTTTCAAATTTATCAGAATGATAGGTTTTGTCAACACCTCTCATGGTTGACAACCCATCTATAATTAAAATGGAAAATAATCCAATCATTCATGATTGAACTAATCACATCAACATAAAATTTCATCTAATTCAACATTATGTGAAAGATGGTAGTGTAAAGTTGATACATTTTCCTACTATAGAGAAACCAATGTAAATCTTGACAAAATTGTTGGGAAAGAAAAGTTTGAAAATTTTAGTGGCATGCTTGGTCTCTCAATAACCCTTATAAATTAAGTGGGGTTGTAATATTACTTTAATATAATAATGTTAATCCTAGGAGTAATTTTAGAAGTGTTTTTGTATCGTAATGGTAAATGGATAATCTTTGTAAGAAGATCAAGTGTCTTCTTAGAATATGAAATGAATAGTCACATATTGGGCTATAATTATTGTAATATTTATTTCATTCATCCTCTTCATGTGCCTATTTATAAACAAGCATCATACACACACCCCTTGATCATTACATAAGGTCTACTACTAACCTAACCTAATGCATACTTTCTTTCACAAACTATTATAGCCTTACATGCTAAAGTATTACAATTAGATCAAGGTGTCTCTAAATCTACTCACTCAAATGATTCTCATACTCTACTTCACAATCACATAGCACTTGAAATAACATCTTACCCATTACCAATAGGTTTCATAGCTCATAAGCAACCACTCTATGAGGTTAAAGGCAATTTTGAGAAATATATTTGATCATTCCACGTATGATGCTTGGACTATGCCTACAATGACAAGTTTAAAACAAAGATTTCTCCAATAAGCATATTATTCTTTATGATGGTTTTATGATCTTCTTTTCAGTTATAACATTCAACCCATTGGCTGATCAATTTCTAGCACACATTTCTATAAATAATGGTGAAAATATGTCTTATGCATAAATTTCTAAGCTCAACTAAGGGTCAAATTTTCCAATTATCAAATATGTTATTTAGTACAAGACTATGCTAGCTAAGATGACAAACTCTATGGCAGATAATGAATTGCATGACATATTCTGATGCAGGAGCATCTATGGGTGCATAATATATTTCATTTTGTCTCAAGTATATTGAATGAGTTTTCCTACAAAAAGTTGTAATTCAAACTTTCAAATTTTAATTTGTGTTAGAGGAGGTTAATATTGTTGTAAAGAGTTAAAAATGATATTTTGGGCAAAATAAGCCATGACACCTTATCACCATATGGAATAAGGCAAGTCAAAACATAGTTAGTGTTTATTAGTTGTTAGTGGAAGGATTCTTCGATTGAAGGATGTTGTTGAGTCACTTTAGGAGGTTGTTGCAGCTATTGAGAAATTCTAGGAAGATTTTTCTAACATATTTAAGACAAGTACTGGCAAATTCATTAAAGAGGACAGAGGGATGAAGAGGAAAAAAAGGTGGATCTCTTTTAGGGAGAAGAGGAGTCACAAAGGCCATTTGGCTTGTATTATCTTGTTTTGATCATGGTAGAAGCAGAGTCTGAAGGGGGAGTAGAAGCATTATTTCGTTATGGGAAATGGCTTTATAGCCATTGAAGGGGCCCAATAGCCATTCAATAGAGTTTACGGTGTGACTATGGTGAAGGGCCTATTTACAAAGGCTGAGCCCATGGAAGATCACTGTTGGAAGATCCAGGGGAGAAAACTTGTTTTCACCTATTCGTATGGTATGGGAGCCTAAAGGATCGACACCGTAGTATGGCCTATTGGCAAAGGACATAGCCATAGCCAAATAATTGGTTCACTTTATAGAACCCAAGGCAAAAAGGAAGGTCTGCTTGTAAAACCGAGTCTGTGAAAGCCAAGATGGGGTCATATTTCCAGCAGAGTCCAAAAGATGGACGTGAATGAACTGGGCATTGATTAGACCATGCCATTGAAATGGAACAACCTGAGATGGTTCATTTTGACTCGAACCTGAGCTTAGGGTGTATCTGCAAGATGTATATAGCCTTTAGTACATTTTTATTCTAATTATCAAATTATCTGGCTAGGGAAGAAGGGTACATATGGCTGGATGTTATAGATCCATTTTTGAACATATGGCAAAAGTCAACTTTATACGTAACCTGGAGGAATTGTTTCTGTAGAATTCTATCTACAAACCTAGAAGGGAAATGGATGATAATCTCAAATCTGAAAGCTATGGTTTCCATAATGTCTATGTTCGTAAGATCTTACAGTCAAGATGAAGTTCACCTAAAATGCCAAACTTGGAGGAATTCATTCTATTGTGTACAAAGGAGGAATACGTTCTATTATTCTTGTAAGGTATGGACATTAAGCAGACCATATACCAAGTATGATTATTTTCCTTCTATTTGTATATTGATAGGTAGGGATAAAAAGGGATTATGATTAATATCTCTTGAAGGAAACCATGATAAAGAGGTTGCAGTTAAAATTGGCCATTGAAACTGCACCATTTGTGCACCATTTTTGGTATTAGAGCTAGTAAGCTCCTGGAAAAATGAAAATTTTGTACTCTTCTAATCAGTTTTTGTAGAGATAAAATTGTAGTGATTGAAGCAAGTGAAGAAGGTAATAATAAAGTTATTGACAAGTTGTTTTCAAGCTCTTTAAATAGTAATTGTTGTTGCAGTGAAGAAGTTGCAGGTTCAAGACAGTCAAGCCATTGAGGCTTAAGAGGAGAAGAAGCCAAGGAAAACTTAGTGAAGAGCCAAGAGAAGATCTAGAAGAAGAGCATAGTGAATGCTCAAGAGAAAGATCCAAAGCAAGGTAAGCTTGGATTTGTGAAATTATTGATATTTGTCATATTGCATACCATTGACTTAGTGTGAAGTTCAATAAAACCATTAAGTAGGATCAAAAGACTAGGATGCAAAAGGCTTAGGTGAGATCAAGGAGATTGTCAAAAGACCAGTCAAGGAGAAAGGCTTGGGTGAGATAAGTGGACCTAAAGGGATCAAGAGACCAAGGTGGAAAAGACTTGGGTGAAGATCTTAGAAATAGAAATATTGCTGAGAAAGGAGCAGATCAGCAAGGTACATGAGAGTAATAAGAAGAAAACAAGCATCCAAAAGAAGAAAGGTATGACCAGTATTGAAATTGATAAAGAGATTGCTAGTTTAAAGAGAGAGTTAGATAAGATTAAAGATGAATATGAGTCTTGGATGCAAATGGACAAGCAAACATGGGTATGGCCAATGAGGAAGAGGTTGAAATGGCCAATATATCTCCTAATGAAGAGGAGAAGAAGGCAAAAGAAGATTACCAAGAAGAGAGAATCCCATAGACGCAAGAGGATGAGTAAGTTGCCAAGTGAGAAACAAGAGAAAGAGGTGGATAAGAAGGTTCTCATTGAGGAGAACAAGAGAAGAGAAGAAAGAAAAGATAAAGTGACAAGAAGAGAACTTGAAAAGATAAGAGTGTTGATGAAGATAGCACTCATAGTGACCTTGTGGTCTCTTATTTTTATATCTAATGGTGTCTTTGCATGGGTAATTGCAGGTATGAGCAGCCTTGTGAAGGTCAAGAGAAGGGCCTTGGAGAGTGAAGAGATTGGTGCAAGAGGAGACACCAAGTGCACAAGTGAATGTGCAAAAAAGAGAAGTAAGTTTGCTGTTGTTGATAAAGAAGAAGAGATTCATTGGTTAATGCATGAGGAAGGTGTTGAGGAACCCCTACAAGCAAGAGAAGAGATAGAAGATGAGGATGACTTCCATGATGCCATGGAATATCAAGAAGAGGAAAGTGAACAGCCAAGCACAAAGGGAGAGAAAGATTACTCCATGGAAAAAGCTATCAAAGAGGTAAATGAAGTGTTAAGACCTGATTTTGATTGTTATTGTGAGCATGAAGATGTTAATACACAGGTTAGAAGAGGCAAGAGGAAGATGAAGTCCTCACACAAAGCAGTTAACCATGGGTACATAATGCCAAAATGGTTGCAGAAGCACACATTCAAGCAACAGGTACTTAAAGAGGAAAATTTGAAGTCTAAGACTAATTTTCATCATATTTCTAAGATAAATGCAGCTATACAAAATTGTGAAAACATAAACCAGATTGTTATCTCAATGTTAGCCAAAGAGCATGGTTACAAAGTGCCAAAATGGCTCAAGGGATCAACAAATAGAAAAGACACAAAGCTCAATCAAGATGAAGACTCAAGTAAGAATAAAGTGAGCAAGGCCATCTATCAAAAAAGACAACATGAAAATGTCAAAGAGTAGAAACTGGTTGGTAAATTGAACAAGTGTCATCCTAAAACTATGAAGAAGGTATGGATGGCTAAAGGTGAGAAAGAAAACTTCTCAAAGAATAATGAGGTAGAGCATGAGGATACAAAGATGAAAGGTAAGTCACTTACTTGTAATGAATGGGATAATGATGTTTTTGAATCATTTAATGATCTTTTTATGGAAAATGAGGAATGTAAAATGTCTATGAAAACTAATATTCATCAAGGAGAGAGTTCCAATTGGATGGATGATGAGGAAAGGGGAGAGTATGCAGAAAAGCAATGCCTCATTGAAAACAAAGAACAAACAAGATGGCTTCAAGCAAATATTGAAAAGAGCAAGGAAAGACATGGTAATAGTGTTCCTATTGTTTTTGATAAGTATATTGATGTTGATGAATAAGTTGACTTGTATGAAGAAACCATAGAGTGGATGAGTGTATTTATAGAATATGAAAGACAATTTGGTCCTAAGTTTGATATAGGACATGAAGATTTGGATGAGCTTGTGTTAATTGAAGAGTTGAAGAGGATAGAAGAGTTGTTGAATCCTCTAAAAAAGTTTTGTAGAGGCACATATCAACATGGTGGCACCATTGATCAGATAGAAACTGAATTGAAGCAAGAACAAAGAAAGATGGTGAGGGAAGATTTGAACAAAGAAGAACAGCATGAAGACAATCAAGGGGCCTCATGGCCTCAAGTTTTTTCTACTAAGGTTGCTTTTGATGTTTTGAATGCAGGTATGGAAGTTGTTGAAGTAAATGATAACCATAACTCAATGGATGCACTGATGAACCAAGAAGGCAAAGAAAACTTTGCAGACACATATGAAGATGAAACATGGACATGGAAGATTGTAGCTGAGAAAGAAATGAGAAGAAAAAAATACAAGAAGAAAAAGAGAAACAAAAGAAAGAAGAAAGATTGGTTTGAGAAAACCAATGATTTTGGAAATGACTTTGCATCATGTGCAGGAATGAATAAGAAGTCCAAGAAAAGAATCAAATGTGGTGCTATGGAACATGTGCATCAATATGAAGAAACAGTTGAGGCAGAGAACAATGGATGGCTTTTAATTGCAGCAAAAAAGAGTAAATAAGCATACATGAGCAGGGGCTCATGACAAGTTTCAAGCACGGTAGTCTGATGCAGGAGCATCTACGGGTGCATAATATATTTCATTATGTCTCAAGTATATTGTATGAGTTTTCTTACAAAAAGTTGTAATTCAAAATTTCAAATTGTAATTTGTGTTAGAGGAGGTTAATATTGTTGTAAAGAGTTAAAAATGATATTTTGGGCAAAATAAGCCGTGACACCTTATCACCATATGGAATAAGGTGAGTCAAAACATAATTAGTGTGTATTAGTTGTTAGTGGAAGGATTCTTCGGTTGAAGGATGCTGTTGAGTCACTTTAGGAGGTTGTTGCAGCTATTGAGAAATTCTAGGAAGATTTTTTCTAAGCATAGTTAAGACAAGTACTGGCAAATTCATTAAAGAGGACAGAGGGATGAAGAGGAAAAAAAGGCAGATCTCTTTTAGGGAGAAGAGGAGTCACAAAGGCCATTCGGCCTGTATTATCTTGTTTTGATCATGGCAGAAGCAGAGTCCAAAGGGGGAGTAAAAGCATTATTTCATTATGGGAAATGGCTTTACATCCATTGAAGGGGCCTGATAGCCATTCAACAGATTTTACAGTGTGACTATGGTGAAGGGTCTACTTGTAAAGGCTGAGCCCATGGAAGATCATTGTTGGAAGATCTAGGGGATAAAACTTGTTTTCACCTATTCATATGGTATGGGAGCCTAAAGGATCGACACCGTAGTATGACCTATTGGCAAAAGACGTAGCCACAGCCAAAGCATTGGTTCACTTTATAGAACCTGAGGCAAAAAGGAAGGTCTGCTTGTAAAATTGAGTCCATGAAAACCAAGATGGGGTTGTATTTCTAGTAGAGTCTAAAAGATGGGTGTGAATGAACTAGGCATCAATTAGACCATGCCATCGAAAAGGAACAACCTGAGACGATTTAGTTTGAATCAAACCTGAGCTTAGGGTGTATTTTCAAGATGTATATAGCCTTTAGTAAATTTTTATTCTAATTGTCAAATTATCTAGCTAGGGAAGAAGGGTACATATGGCTAGATGTTATAGATCCATTTTTGAACATATGGCAAAAGTCAACTTTATACATAACCTGGAGGAATTGTTTCTGTAGAATTCTATCTACAAACCTAGAAGGGAAATGGATGATAATCTCAAATCTGAGAGCTATGGTTTCCATAATGTCTATGTTGGTAAGATCTTGTAGTCAAGATGAAGTTCACCTAAAATGCCAAACTTGGAGGAATTCATTCTATTGTGTACGAAGGAGGAATACATTCTATTTTTCTTGTAAGGTATGGACATTAAGCAGACCATATATTGAGTATGATTATTTTCCTTCTATTTGTATAGTTATAGGCAGGGATAAAAAGGGATTATGATTAATATCTCTTGAAGGAAACCATGATAAAGAGGTTGCAGTTAGAATTGGCCATTGAAACTGCACCATTTGTGCACCATATTCACACAATGCTTGTTATCATGACTCCAAGAATCAATAATGGTTGATAAATTCAAATTTGTTGATGAGTTATATCATACAATCAAATAAAGAAAATCCAAACTCATAGCTTTAGACAAGTTAAAATATGCACCAAGTGTTCCATCTACTTCAAATGTTAAGTTTTAAAGAAATCCAAATTACAAGGTCAAATATAACAAAAGACCGAGTGAATCAAAAGTAATAATTAATGTAATATCACAACCATCAAATAAGCTTCAATTCACAACTCCACTAAGGAGATAAAATACAAGGTTACCATAATCACCTTATATATTGTTACATAATTTAATTGATTGTAATCTTATATCTCTACCTCCACCATTTGATCTTGATATGACCAAGTATCAATTTAAGGGATTTGATGGTAATACATTTTTAGATTACCATGGATGTATTAGGAATTATATAAATAAGTGTTACAGGTTAAGGAATAAGATATAATATATTATCGATGATAATAATATTGACCAAAGCACACCCACAGAGGAAGTTAACCACACAAAAATAATAATGCAAAGCTAAAAATATTTAGCAAACCATTACTGAACCATGGTAACATAGATCATATAGATAATTTAGAAGTAAATCACGTGTACAATGCACATCCTTCTCTTAAGACATAAGGGCATCCAATCGATGGAATTATTGGTGCATTTATAAGTACATCATCACAATCTCTAGTGATTACATTCAATGATAATGAAATCAATTATGATGATTTAAATAGGTATACACTCTTTGTTAGAGTATACATCAATAAAACAACTTATCCATAGTGTCATGATTGATAATGGATCAAGTAAAAATGCATGTATAGTGAAATTCCTTAGTCTTGGATACATAAAGAAATATTTAAAAGCTACATCAATAGTAGTAAAAGCATTTGACGGTCATACATAGAACACTCTTGGACATATAGTGCTACTTCTTGAAGTTGGTTTACTAATAGTGTCAAATTTATTTCTAGTCTTATCAAGCATATGGGTCTTTAACATGTTATAGGATGCCCTTAGATACATAATATTCATGTAGTACCATCTATATTACATATATGCCTCAAGTACACACATTGTAATCAAGTCATAAAATTTCAATGCATTCAATTTAAGTGCCCTCTATAGTCAATGGTAATTCCTCCTCTTCCCCCACCACCACCATAGTTGGTTATGACATATATTTAGGGGCGTAGTAAAAAAATAGAAATAAAACTTAATAAAAATTTAAATACAAATATAATTAGTGACCCCATATAATAGCATAATGTATAAATAATTGTTGCACCTATACAAACTATTTCTATACAGCTAGTTCAAAAAAAGTGATATACCCTCTTAAGCAGAAAGCATCATATCAAAGAGTTTCAAAAGGTTAAAATAAATCTAAATCTTCTACAGTGCATCCTAAGGTAATTCCTAGGATAGTTTAGTGTGTTCCATAATGAAGATAACTAAGGATATCATCTCTTATTAAATAGGAGACTCCACCAAATATTGTACCTCTTAAAGTTACACATGTGACAATAGATTCTATAAGTGGTTATTAGGATAATTGTTGGGATATTTTATCATGCACTTAGGGTTTCTACACCATAATTTCATAACTTAACACTAATATAGCTATGTAAAAATATCACATAAGGGATCCTTGAACACTCACCTAAGGTGCATGTAGATATACTTCAGGTCATAGTCAAGTTAGTTAATGATGAAGAGCTTCCTTAGGTACCTATTATCACCTAAGATGTTTTATAAACTAGCATGCATCATCTATTAAAAGCTAATATTATCATCATATTTATATAATTTTAAGTCATCATAGTAATAAATTGTATTCATAACAACTTATAATGGGAAATTATGATAGGATAAATTTACATCATAACTCTATTATATTTTAATTCTCTTGTATCACTATCCTCTCTCTTTACAATGAAATAAGGTGGGATTTTATAAATCCCAATCACCACTCTAAAGGTTACATTAATTAATATGCACTCTTGAATATTTTCTCAATCTTTACTATTAGTAACCCTAATCAATTATTACAGTAAGTTTCTTAACAGGACTAATGCATATATATATATATATATATATATATATATATGCCATTATACACTATATTTTCTCTAAGTAGTTTTGTATTGAACCCAACTACCAGTTGACTCTTTCAAGTTAGTTTAATGTGTTTCTCTTCCTTTTGTGATCTATAGTCTACACAACCTCTTCCTTTATCCTCCCACTTCATATCCTTCTACTAACCACTATTCTTCCACCTACGCTCTGATGACCTAGTCAATTTTTTTTGAGTTCTCCTGAGTACCTAGTTCATTTACACCACCACATCATTATATGTTATATTTAGATCCCTATATGTGTATAAACATAATATTTTTTTAAAATCATCATTTACTAATGATTTCTCTCATTTATATAACTATAACTATTGAGTTTCAATCTCTCTAAGTGCACACCTTAAAGAGTGCACCATAAAAGGGGTGTGCAGACCATTGGTGATTCACAAGAGTTTTGTCTAAACATATCATGCCTATATCCACTTACTTGATCTCCTAAATGATTATCCTCTTAAATATCCCCTAATTAATCTAAGACATATCTTTTCTTACTATATCATCTTAGGTTAATGTAGTATTTTTGCTTCCTTCAAAAAATTCAAACTAGGTTAGGCCAGGTCAACATAGTTATGAAATTCATGGTTCATGTTGTTTCACTAAAATTTTGATTATTTTTATTTATAAGAGAGTAAAAATTAAAGGATAATGGTGAGGTAGAAGAACCTGGATGTGTTTTGTGCTTTGTAATCCAAAAGGTGTAGATACTCATCTTTGGCTTGGGAGGATGAACTATAAATAAGAGAGAAACTAGAAAAGGGTGTGTTAGTGAGATAAGTGGGTGGATTGCCTAATGTGAGCTAGATACAAGAAGCACATGAATTTCTTGGAGGCTATCAATCCACCATTTTAGACAAGTTAATGTTATGAAAATGTTGATAAGAAAGGTTACATAACATAAATGAAAGTACTTAATCAAAAGAAATAAATATTTTTCAAAAGAAATGTTTGTTTTAACAAGATAACATTAAAAGGGAATGCTAAACTATTAAGGTGTGGTTTAGGTATGGTCACGTTATTGTTTCTAGCTCTATGTAATGACAGGCACTAAGAAACAAGGTTTTAGTTGGGGTTAATAGGTAGAAGAAGCTTGTTATTTTGGTTAAAATAATTTACCCAGTAACTATCATCAATCAAGGTATGATCATTAGTGGTTAGGGCTAATCATCATTGGTTGATAGGTAATCACTGGCAGTCACTATAGGTTTTGATAGATTGGCCTTGGGTGAAGAAGGGACTATGGGTAAGTTTTTGAAGGATTTTGGTAGGTTGCTTGAGGTGGGTCAATTTTTGGGGAGATAAGGAGGATATTTAGATATTTTTAGGTTAGGGATTTTATGTTTAAGTGGTTGATAATGGTTAATGGGTGTCTAGTGGAAGAGGTTGTGTCTAGCGGTATAGAACTCCAACACAAGAAAGGGTGTGGAGAGGTAAAAAGTGGGTGCAGGATCTAATCTACTAAAACCAAATAACTTAACTAAAAACTAGTATATAATACTTATATTTGGTGCTTGATGGCTTGGAGAAGTCTTGAAGTTGAAAGGGAGCCACTTGGGAATCTGGAGCAACTTGGAAAAAGTGACAATACTCAAATCCTTGGTGTTGAGAATGTGAAAGTGCCTCCTTGGTCTTTATCTAGTTTTACTTCAGCTATGGCTCACCAAGAGTATTTTTTTATTTACTCTAAGTGATCCCCATTATATCCTCTATCATTCAACCACCTGGGTATAAGTCTATGAGTCATATTAAGTAACTATTGAAAGTCTTGGTCAACCATCACTAGTTAAGGATCAACCACTGATGGTTAGGGAGAAGAGGTCAAAATGGCTAAAATTAGCCATTTACACTAATGTTTGGTAGTTAAGTCATTGGGAAATGGTTTGAGGGTAATAAAGGAGGCATGGGGATGCATAAGGAATAATTTTAGGTGGTTAGGGCCTTAAATTCTAGGGTATAAATGGTCTCTAGACAAGGTTTTGATAGGTTAACCATGGGTTTACGTAAGTGAGATGGAATTAGGAATTAACTAATTTATTTATATAATTAAATTAGATAAAGGGATAAATGGGTGTGTTAAAGGTTAATGTGACATCTAGAGCTATAGTGTATAGATTTATAGTGTCTACATTTTTCCATTTTTTGTTGTGCAATTTATATCAACAAGGTGCAAAACAAAAATGGAAGGTTGGTGGAAGGTTGGATGCCCCAATTATGGTAGGAAGTGTTCCCCCTAAAAATGGGAATTGGTGAGGTTAAATAGAATCAGGGGTGGTTTTGATGAGTTGGATAGGTGGGTGACAGGGTTGGTTTAGTTGGTTGGGCATTTAAGCATGAACATGTGCATAAAATATGACTATGTATGATATCATATATCATGCATAGACTAAGTTTACATAGTTGAAGTAGGTGGTAAAATAGGGTTAGTACTAAAAGGATAAGTGATAGGGTAACTAGGCCACAGTGTTAGGCATAGTTGATATGGGTTACTTCTATAAATTCAAGTATTCTAGGCTAGGTGTCTAAATGCATAAGGGTCTAAAAATTGGGTGAGCTTGTGAAAATGGAATAGGTCATAGGCATTGAGACCAAAAATGGGTCATAGTTCATAGGCACTAAAATGGTTATTGTGCAAAATTAGCATATGGTTGAACTGTTATCAAGTATGGCAAGGTAATCGATGTGGTCAAAATGACCAAGGCAAGGTTGGGCACAAAAAGTGTATAAGGTAGGCCAAAATGACATAGGTTGAGTTTATTTAGTTTTTTGGTCAGTTGGTTGGTAGAGAATAAGTTTCTCTCTGATGGGTACATGGATGTGGTAATGTGGTTTTTATTTTAAAAAGTTTGGTTAGGTGGTGTTCAAATTGGGAGGACATATGCCTTCTCAAGTGGTCATGAAAGTATAAGGAGATTAAATGTCCAATTGATAAAGACCAAAATGGAAAGTTGGGTGGGCTTATGAAGATAAACCCATATCATTATTTACATATTTTTAGGTTCATTAGTTCAAAAATGTAGCTTGATCACATAGTGTCAAGTAAGCTCAAAATCCTTTGATTGGATTGAGGGTTAAAAGGGGGATGGAGAAAAATAGGTGGATGGGTAAAAATAGGTAAATAGATGATGGGGTAACCTTTTGGGGGGAATGGATTTCCCCTTCTATAGGTGACCAAGGAACAATGATAGACAAGCCCATGCCTTAATACTAGGTGTAGACTAATTGATGTGGGAATTCAATTGATGTTATGCAAAAATTGATTGAAACTTTATTGGGATTGTTATGTGTTGACTTTTGATATTTGATTTGGGGTATTTTGATGCTTTTGTTTGATGGATATGTGAAGCTAATCAATGTAGGAAGCTTCAATTGATTGCTTGTTTTTATAAATATTTAGTTTATCCATCTTTCAAGGGAAGGGTCTAAGTTTGGATTTGTTTATATTTTGATAGTTTTCATTTGAGGGATTAGTCTACCTTTTCAATAATTATGATGGTTATTAGGCAGCTATCCTTAAAGGGAGAAGTTTGCAATGTTATGTATTTGACCCAAGTGATATTTTAGTATCCCAAATTTTATTCTAATTCTAAATTTAGATATGGACAAGTCTAGATAGGCCTAATTCTTTCCTTGATGGAGGTAAAACCATAACACAAGAAGGTTTATGATGGGTGAAAGAGGTTTAATTGACAATGACCATGGGGATTTATATTATAAGGGATGTAAAGTATCCATGAGAATCATGCTATTAGTAGAGCGATAGTACCCATTTTTAAGATTAGGCTAATTTTGTGATGAATAATCACATGATCCTATTTTAATCATTTGTCCTTGAAATAAGGAAATGAAGGTGAATGAAAACAAGGGATGAGCTTAAGTTAGACACAAGATGACTAGGAACTTGGTTTAATAAAAGAACAGATACAAATGTAAATCGTTGAAGGGTTAAGGTTTTGACATGCTCCAAATCCATACATACGTGTAAATGGTTGATGACAATAAGGAGAGAAGATGTCCCCCAGTTAATTTCTAACACTTGATTAAATGTGGGAAAGATTCTAGATTGACATATGCAAAGGGGAAAGGTTGATTGGTTAGGTGATAGTTGATAGACTTGGTTGGTTGGATGCAATGGTGTTTGGTTGAGGCATAAATGAGAAAGGTTGGTTTAGTCATTTTATAAGGTTTTTAGGCATAGTTTTTGGTTAGTGAAGGTATAGGGTTGGGGAAAAATGTTAAGTTTGAAGTTTTGGGTTAAGTATTTGAAGGTGAGGTTAGAAAATTACAAATGGTAAAAGCCTTCTTTTGGAGGGAGATTTCCCCCAGTTGCTTTTTCCATGTATAGTTAAGGTAGGAAAAGGCTCCCCATTGAGGATGCTTAGTTAGTAAATAGGTATTTTAGGATAGATAAAAATGAATTCATCTACCTCCCAAGGGTTGTTAGTTGTTAGTTAGAGTTCAAATTGTAGGCAGTGGTTCAGGTGGGATTTCCTCTATGATGTTAAGGTGATGGAAACATTGTTGGATTGGATTTGACTCTAGAAATGATATTGGTAAGACCATTCTTAAATAAATATAGGTTTGAAAAGTGTGTCTAATTATTCCAATGAGGGATATTAGGTATGGCATGGGTAGCTTGGCTAAAAAAGTGATTGATACTTTTATCTAGGAAATCGCGAAGGAAGGGGTGATTTTGGTGTGGGTTGATAGATAAGTTGTTTACGTTTGGGTTAAAATGTGGGTTAATTTTGGCTGATTAATTTTTTTTATAGGTTGGTTTGATTGGTTTAGGGAGGTATGATTAGTGTTTGATTTGGTTTTCTATTTGTGTTTTCTCCACTAAAAAGGTAGGTGTAATATGTGAAGGGGTTTTGGTTGGTTCCATTAAAAGGGGAAGTAAAAAGGGGGAGTTAGTTTTGATTGGTTCTAAAAAAGGGTAAGTGTAATAGGTATGGTTTTTGGGGGTGATTCCACCCTTTTCGGAAGTGGAAAAGGTAGGTTGGTTTCTTTAATTGTAGTTTTGAAGAGAGGTTGAGAAGGTCCCACTTGGTCAACAAGTGATTGGGTTAAGGCTGATTATTCCTTAGTGATGATGGTAAAATGAAGTTAGAAAGGTTATACTTGGTCAAAAATTAGATTTGTTATGGTTTTGATCATGGTTTCATTATTTATAGTTTTACTAAGGACCAAATCTAATGAAGGGACCTCATCATGTTGAGGGCTTTGATTATGGGTTTCCACAACAATGGGTGTAAGAAGTGGTTCAATGATGGATTGCCTAAAGACATTAAATTATAGGTTGGGGGAACACGTAGAATATCCTTTGGAACCTCATTTTGATTGATAAGGTTTTGGAAAAGAATCTTAAAAGGCCAAAATATGTCTACCACATGTTCATTTGTGTGATGATAAGCACAAAACTCATTCTCTATAAACTAAATTAGTTTTGGAAGAGAACGATTAATGGGTTTGATTTGAGGAAGTCTAATGATATAATCCTTTAAAATTTTGTCAAGTATTGAGGCATATGATTCCCATAATGGCATATACTAACTAGGAAGGGGGTGTGCCAATTTCTTTTGAGGTTGCAAGCTAATTGGTTGGTTGAATGAGTTGGATTGACTTGATAGGTTGGGTAGGTTTGATAAGATTGGTTGGTTTGATAGGTTGGGTAAGGTTGATAAGGTGGGTTGGTTTAATAGGTTTTATTGGTAGTTATTATTTTTATTTGATGAGGTTTTTTGGTTTAATAAGTTTGATAATTTTGATAAGGTGTGTAAGGTAAGTTGATAGTTATTGGTTGGATTTGATGAGGTTGATAAGTAGGTTGGTTTTAAAAGTTTGGTTGATTGTTGAGGGGATGGATCAAGTCTTGGTTTTGAGATGAAAAGGGTGACACAAAGGGGGTTTAGGTAATTGATATGATGGTTAGGATAGGTAATCAAAATATTGATAAGGTTGAGGTAGTTGAGATGATGGTTGGGATAGGTAGTCCAAAGATTGATGATTTTGAGATGGTTGTAGTTGAGGTGGGTTATGACAATGGTAAAATAGGTACTGAGAGGTTGTTGGATGGTGCTAATTTATATTTGATTGGTTATAGGTTGGGTTGTCTTGGTTATAGGTAAGGTTTGGTTGGCCATAGGTAAGGTTAGGTTGATTGTAGATGAGATTGGGTTGATTATGGGTGAGGTTGGGTTGGTTTTAGGGTGGTATGGGAGCATAAGTGGCTTGTGATGTAAGGTAAAACCATAAGGCAAGAGGTTTATCTTCTAGGAGTCTAAAAAATTTAGGATCTCCTAGATAAAATATAAGAGGCTCCCCATTGAACAAGGCAATGGAGATGAGGTGGATGAATGTAAGATGGTAGAAGGTTTTCAAAAGGAGCTAGATTATTCACAACTTAATCAAAGAAAAAACAAGAAAAAGTTAAAATAATATAAAACACACACTAAAACATGTTAAATCCTAAGGTTCTTTTATCTCTCTTGTGACTTATGCATTAAGCTTTGAGAAAAATGTGTGACCCAACTTGGTTGTTTGAAATAGGTACTAGATAATAAATCTAAGGTTGGTTTTAGGTAGTTTAGGTGTTAAAAATTATATTTATTGGAAATGATATATAGATTGATATTGGGGCCTACCCCCTCACTTCACACCCATAGTGATAAGGGTGTCGAGTGCTTAGCCAAGATATACAAAATGTCAGAGATTATACTCAATCAGAGAACCAAGTTTTGGTTTTTCCACTTGGTAATGGCATCCAAGTAGGATAGCCAAGGGTGAAGTCTTACCACTAGGAGAATAAACCCTAGTCGGGCCTTATTTCAAGTGTTTAATGTTTGATTTGGTGTAAGTGGTTTTGTATTGTGTGTGAAAATAAGTGAGGCTATGATTAATTTACTTGATTAATTAATCTATGTGAGGTAACTATGCAAGCAAACAATGTATGAAAGGTTAATTTTAAGACCAAAATAAATTTTGATTTCATTTAAATGAGCATAAAATAAGAAGGAAAAACACATAAATACAAACTACAAACCCAAGAAAATACTTAATGGTCCCACCGAGAATGTCAGAATGTTTCACTAAAATTTTACTTATTTTTATTTATAAGAGAGTAAAACTTAAAGGAGAAGGGTGAGGTAGAATAATTTGGATGTGGTTTACAATCCATAATTTAGATGTTTGTAGATACTCCTCTTTGGCTTGGGAGGATGACCTAAAAATATGAGAGAAAATAGAAAAGGGTGTGTTAGTGAGATAGGTGGGTGGATTGCCTTGCGTGAGATAGATCCAAGAAGCACATGACTTTCTTGGAGGATATCAATCCACCTTTTTAGATAAGTTAATGTTATGAAAATACTAATAAGAAAGGTTACATAACATAAATAAAAGTACTTAATCAAAATAAATAAATACTTTTTAAAATAAATTCTTGTTTTAACAAAATAACATTAAGAGGGAATGATAAACTATTAAGGTGTGGTTTACGTATGTTTAGGTTGTTGTTTATGGCTCTGTGTAGTGACAAGAACTAAGAAACAAGGTTTTAGTTGGGGTTGGTAGGTAAAGTAAGCTTTTTTTTTGGTTAAAATTATTTACAAAATGACCATCATCAATCAAGGTATGACCATCGATGGTCAGGGATGACCATCACTGGTTGATAGGTGACTACTGGCAGTCACTGTGGGTTTTGAAAAATTGGCCTTGGGATAAAAAAGGACTATGGAGAAGTTACCAAAGGGTTTTGGTAGGTTTCTTGAGGTGGGTTAATTATTGGGGAGACAAGAGGGAGCCTTAGATATGTTTATTTTAGATATTTGATATTTAAGTGGTTGAGAATGGTTAATGGGTATCTATTGGAAGAGGTTGTGTCTAGAGGTATAGAACTCCAACACAGGAAAGGGTGTGGAGAGAGGTGGAAAGTAGGTATAGGCTTTAAGCTACTAAAACTAAATAACTTAATTGAAAAATATTTTATAATACTTGGATTTGGTTCTTAAATTCCTAGAGAAGTCCTGAAGCTAAAAGGGAGCCACTTGGGAATCTAGATCAACTTGGATAGAGTGATAGTACTCGAATACTTGGTGTTGATAATGTGGAAGTGCTTCCTTTATCTCTATCTAGTTTTGGTTTGGCTCTACTCACCAAGAGTAGTTGGTCATTTTCTCTAAGTGATCCCCATTCCATCATCTATCATTTAACCTCATGGGTATGCATTTATGGGTTACATTACATAACTATCGATGGTCTTAGTAAACCACCACTGGTCAAGGGTCAACCATCGATGGTTAGGGAAAATAAATAAAAATGGATAAAATTAGCCATTTGCACTAATGATTGGTGGTTAAGGTATTATCAAATGGTTTAAGGGTAATAAATGGGGCATGGGGATGCATGAGGAATAAGTCTAGGTGGTTAGGACATTAAATGTTAGGGTAAAAATGGTCTCTAAGTTAGGTGTCGATAGGTTAACCATGGGTTTGGGTAGGTGAGGTGGAAACAGGAATTAACTAATTTATTTAAATAATTAATTTAGTTAAAGGGGTAAATGGGTGAAAGGGTGTGTTAAAGGTTAATGTGACATTTAGAGCTATAGTATATAGATTTCTAGTGTCTACACATGTTTCATAACTAGGTCATCCCAGGATGACCTAGTTTTATATTAAATGGTCACTTTATAACTACATCAAGGTGGGTTGATATTATCAAATATAATTTTGAAATGGTTTAAGGTCAACTCACCTCTATAAATACAAATTTTATTTCAATCCAATAGAGAGGAACATTCATTTTCACAATATTATTTCTTGAAATTCTGATTTTAGTCTACATTTAGGGGAAGCCATTGCTTATATCTTATCTTGGAGGTAATTAACTTTTCTTATGGAGTCTTAGATGCAAATAGAGATGATTTCAACCATTTTGATCCTTACAACCACAATAATATCTTACAAATCACCATTGGCCAAGGGAGAGATTGAGCTTGGACAGGGTATATTCAAGCCAAGTATTTCTAAGTTTAGCTCTTTCATTTAGTAGATATATATTGCATAATCAATCATTTTGAATGTATAAATCCTTGTTTGGATCTCCTCTACACTTAAACTTAGTTTGGCTATAGGGTTATCCAAACTTGCCATTTTATACCCTAGATAACCTAGGCCTCCATTTGCCTACCATGGTTATTTACACATTTAAGTTGTGTTTTAACTGTCCCCTTATTTTTGTTGCAAGATTTCATAAAGCTAGATTAGATTAATTTCAATATTGGTAAGAGACCTAGTTAGGTTTATTACATTATATTGATTTCCTAGAGGCTTTAAAACCCTCTCTAGTGATGTTCTATGATAATTTATCCTCTATCTAGGTTTAATGGATCTAATTGGTCATTCCCTTATATAATTAAGTATCCAATAGGTTTTAGTTTATTAAACTTCTCCAAGTCAGAATCTATTAGGTAGAATAGGTTTCAAGTTTATCTTAATTTATTTCATACATTATGGTGAACCTGATGTGAACTAACTATTACTTTTTCCTCATTCAGTAAACTATATTGATGTGGGTCAAAACAATTTTATTTTTTGATATTTTTCTATAGAATACATCAATATGGGTTGTTCTAGTCTAACTTCTATTTATCCATAAGAAAAATTACATCGGTGGAAGCCGACATAGTTTTTTTTTTTTGTTTATTTCTCAATAGGCTACATCAATGCATATCACTCTAGTTTAATTTTATAAATTTCTATGTTATCCAACTATATTAGATAGGTCTGATCTAGTTTTATTCTTTTAATTTATTTTTTGAATTTTTTGTAAACTACATCAACCTAGATCGATCTAGTATACATTTTTGTGTGTTTTTTAGGAAACTACATTGACCCAGTCTGATTAATTATGTGTTTTCCAAGAAGCTACATCAATGCAGGTCAATATAGTATGAATTTTTTGTTTTTTCACTAGAATACCCTAATGCAAGTTGATCTAATTTTTGCACTCATATCTACATTATCTCAAGTCATCTAATTACATTAACCTAAATCAATCTATCTCTATCTTCTAGGTATTTTTCTACCAACTATATCGACCCATACCGATATAGTTTTAATTATCTTTATAGTTAATTTAAATATTCAAATTTATACTTCAAAACTTTACATTCTATCAAAGATTAATTATTTGAAAAAAACTATATCAACCTAGCCCGATATAGTCATACAATTATTTTCTTCCACATTAAAATTATATTGACCCAAGTTAATATTATATCATTTTTATATTTAGTTTTAGTAAACTAAATTAACTCAATCTAATATAGTTTAATCTAACTATTTTTATTTATTTTTCACAGACTACATCAATCTATGTCGATATAATATGTATTAGCTACAAAACTACATGGGCCTATGTTGATCTAGTTCTATATGTTTTCATTTTTAGCATAAATAAGGCTAATTAACTTTCCTTTTTAGTAATTAATCAAACATCTTATTTCAAGTTAACTTCCCATTTATTTATATTCAATAAAAGTTGTAAATTGATTTTTGACATTGATTTTCACCTTTATTTTTTCTTTGTTTGGATTTCCATAGAAATTGTGTTTCAACAATTTTCAAATGACTTAACTATTATTGTGAAGGGCTATGCAGTGTTTTGTTTACAATATTTGTCTATTGTTTATAGGTATCATGGTGTGAGGGGATTTTTGTAATATTCATATCCATAGTATAGATCTAAACATATACTTTACTTTCTATGTATCTCATAGTATTTATGAAAGGTCTAGGATTCTCCTTTTTATTGAACCTTAGGAATCCAACCATCCATCTAATTTTGTAGTGATCTAATTAGTGGTTACCACTAGTAAGTTACTCATATCTTACCCTTAAAACCAATTTTAATGGTATATGGTAATGGTACTTCATCCATAGTCAGTGATCTAAAAAATTGGTCTAACATTATCGAATGGAAAAACAAGTATCTTTAAAATCCTACAAATTAATCACATCCTTTTAACACATCTACCCAATCTTCATTTTAGATAAATAATTAGAAAAAATAGTTAAAATTTAAATTCATTGTTAATTATTATATTTTGTATTGTAAATTATATTATCCAATGTCGATATATTTATGTGTTGTGTGTTCCAACTAAATTAGCCAATGCTGATATAATTATTTTTGTGTGAAAAGACTAGATCAACCAGGTTCATTATATTCTCTTGAGTCTAATTTCCCTTTTCTTACTAAACTTCATCAACCATGCTTGATACAATCTTTTCTTTCATATTTTTATCTATTTAACTACATTGACCAAGATTAATTTAGTATATTTACTATTTATGTAAAATTATTTTTAGGTCAAACTTCATCGACCAAGCTTGATACAATACTTGTGTAATTATATAGACTAGGCTTGATATATTTCATTTACTATTTTTTAAAATTTTCCAACCTAAACTCCTTTAACCAGGATCGATATAATTTGTTATTTCATCCTTTAGCCTATGTAACTAAATTAACCAAGATCCATATAGTACATTTATTATTATTGTTAAATTTGTTATCCCAGACTTTATTGACCAAGCTCGATACAGTCTTTTCTTTCATCCCTCTACATGTGTAACTACATTGACTAGGATAGATATAGTATATTATATTTTCTATAATTTTATTCCTAGATCCAACTTGATCAATCTAACTCACTACAATCTATTCTTTCACATCTCTATCTAAATAACTACATTGATTAGACTTGATTTAGTTCATCTTCCACATTTATTTTTGTATAACTACATTGACCATGTTTGATATAATGTATTTGTTCCTTTCCTTTATTGGTAAGTACACTATAAACCTCCATCAAATAATATATTTTTGATGATTCTAGATAAAAAAACACAACACAACATGATGGATGTTACTAGATCCTTTAAACATACCAATTTTCACATTCCTTATATATAAAATCTAGATGTAATTTATGTTCATGTGGCCACTAGAACTAAAGACTATGGGTCACCCCTTCTAAAACTCAACTCATTTAACTATCCTCCAAACTTGACTATTGTAGAAGATAAAAGTGATCTTGAATATGCTACCAAAATGATCCTTTTCATTAATAAAAACCCTCAACATAAGGGTAAGGATCCCACATTAATATATAATGTCATGATGTGACCCCACATAGGATATCCTTCTTCACCACCACATAGTTATTCTACATGATTTAGTGAAAATCAATATATAACTTCCTCCATCCCTTTTTCTTTTACCTTGCCTAGTATATCCACTACTATGGCAGGTCTTTCCTCTAGTGGGTCTACTCAAATTTCCCATGTTAAAACTCAAATTAATGTTATTACTAGTGCATATCAAGCTACCACCACTAGTACATATTAAGCTAATACTAATATTACATCTTAAGCCCTCAACACTAACCAAATATTATTACAAGCCATGAATCAAGTAGATACTTTTAAACTAATAATGCTAATCAAATGATACAAATGCAAAAGGAACTTTTATAGTTATAAATTCATCCTCAACCTATTCCCCTTGCCACACCTATTGTTAGGATAAATTAAACCCAAATCTATCCCCAAATTACATACAAGAGAAACTATGAAACAAATTAATCAAACATTTAGAAAATAAACATAAATATGCACATAACAGGAGACACTAGAATTAACTTGGTTCACCCAAGATGGGTTACATCCACCAAAATTGTCCAATATATTATTTCTAGTAATACAAAGGAGAAACAAAATCTTGTAACAAACCCTGTTACACCTCTCTACCTTTTTTGCCTCCTCTCTATGTACAATATTTCATTATTTTTATTCACACTCATACTTCTCAGTGATATATCAATATGTTTTAGGGTAAAAATTACTAAACATAACCTCTACCATCAGATATAAAAACCTTTAATTAATGGCCTAGATTGACTATGAAATTACAATTTAGCAAGGAAATTTTAATAATTTCATCCATTAAGGATTCAAATAATGGGATCCAAACCCAACTAAAATAACATTAGATTTTAACCTCTAATCTTGGAAGACAATCAAGCTCCACACCTAACACCTACCACTTTGAGATGCATAAGGTAACCTAATTCCTCAACCACCAATTCTTAACAAAGTCATCAAGCATCTTCAAAATGAACCATTAATTCCCAAAATTGTTGATATAAACATAGGTTTTATTACTCCTACTATAAACTTCAATGGATCTATTGATCTTGTGTTTCTTTTAAAATCCTTTAGAAACCTTTATAAAGATTGGATTAAGCTAAATACCTTTGTTTTTACTAAACTTGTAGCCAAAACCTTTTCAGATGATGCCCTAGATTGGTAAAATCAACTCAAGTCCAGCACTATCTCTAGTTTTTAAGACTTAGTTAATGCATTGGTTCAAAATTTAAAACCAATGATATACCTAAAAATAGATTAGCTCATTTTATCAATTATAAATAGGTAAAATTAAAATGTCCAAGTTTTCATTAAAAGATGAAAATCCTTACCTAACAAAGCTAAACACAACATGTCAAAAGATAATCTCTTCCATTTGTTCACTAATTATCTTCATCCCAAACTCTAATTCTATATTAGGACTCTCTCTCCAAAATCCTTGAAAGAAGCCCTTGATTGAGCTAAATGTCAAGATTTAATAATAAGATAATTTGATCCATCCCATCCTCCAATGGGAAGGTTCATGCTTATGATATCTAAAAATAAACATGATATTAATGATGGTGTTACTAATACCCATAATTCTATACACACTATCCATGTCATTATTCCAATTTCATCTAATGATGAAACTATCTATCCACCATTAAAAAATACTCCATTCCTCTCTTCTGCCTCTACATCTTCCCATGTGAATAATGTGGATGTTCACCAACCTCTTTCCATGGAAAAAATACAAAAATACATTCCCAAACTTTTATCATGATAATATGATCATACTTTCCCTACCAAACATTAGTATAATGCACACAAATTCTATTGGTATCATGCAAGCTAGGGACATTCTCATGAAACCTATAGATAATTTAGGAACTTTGCTCTTTAATTTCTCCTTGGTCCTAATTTTTATTATGAAAATTTGATTCATGAATGTCAAAAAACCTATTAAAATGTAGCTATTGTCACCAAATCTTCCACCCTAGAAGAGGTTGTTTAGGCCTCTTCCAAATTTGGGCAACATAGGAATATTTTTAGATATGTGGGTGTACCTATATTGTAAATGAGCCTCTAGGTTTAAGGGCTAGCTCCTTTAATATATCATGTAATGTTTATCACTTAATATACTACTTACTTATGGGGGGAAAATTTAGAAAATGAATAAATTAAACCTAATATAAAGGAGGTGATGCACCAAAAATGTCTTTCACATTACCATCATATTTTTACCATTAATGAAACAAATAATATAGTCTAGTCTCTAATCTTTAATGGGTTCTAACATGAGTATTTCAATATAGAGGCAAGATGTGAGTAGTAACACAAGGCAAATGAACTAGAGGGTAGATTTCACACTCCAAGGACAATTGTACACTTGAAAAAAACTTTACACACTAGAATGCACTCCATATGACTTGTTAAAGTAGGAAATATTGCTCAAACATGAAAGGATAAGGGAAGGAAGGATAAATTATTATCACTTCTCATCAACATACATCACTTTCAAACTTAGACAATTATTTAGGACTTATAAAAAGACTTGTATTAATTCTCAAAGGCAAAATATAACATCAATCTAGTAGGGCTTTGCCATACATGGTGTGGTTTCTATTACAAGAGCTCAAGAGCTACATTTATAGAAGAAAGGAATAAATAGAAAGGGAACCTTGGCACTGAAAAGGGGAATAAATTAGTTTAAATGTTTAGACTATAGTTGTAACTGCTTCTACAAATTATGTTCCTTCAAGCTTCTTAATTGATCTAGGATACTTCAAGTGGTTTTATAATTACATTATTCTTTAACTGGTGTTCCCTAATGGTTTTAATGGTAGTACAAAGTGGTTTTACGCTAGGTTCTATAATTTATGTGTTTAGAATTTTCAAATCAATTTATTAGGGCTTTGTCTTTATGGTAAACTACTCATGACTAGTTTTTTGATGCATGCCAAATTGGAGAGAAGGGTTATTTTCATGTAGTTGGTCTTAGAGATGAGACCGTTAGGATCCACATGTATGCCATTATGGCATCCTTGTAAATTCTAGTTCTTATCCAATTATATCATTCTCGAACTCATACCCATGTTCATAGGTTGACTATAGATAGAAAACCAATCTTAGACTATTAGTTTTCCTATTAGTCTAAATAGACTATGCACATGTCCTTATTCTCATAATGTTGAGCATAATTGAAAAAATAAACCTACAAGTCATAAAAATGTCAAACCAAAGGTCCATATTAATCTCCAATGATGTTCTTTTATATTCTTTAACTAGACTACATTAATATGTTCTTTTCATGGTGTTGGATTGAGCTTTAATGGTGGTAAATACCCCTTTGAAAAGCTTGCCTCAAATTAACCTCAATTATGTGTTTTGACTACCAGGAAGTCCCTTTAATTTGATCAGTCATTGATACATAAATAAAATCATTGACATATTGAATTTTACTCACACCATTCAATCAAGATGTATGAGTTAATGCGAGCCCCCTCATATCTGTCTTTACTTGTTAACTTTGTCTAGGCTTACACCACATGTTAAATGCGAATTGACTCTTAGGATCCATTATCAATATACTAGCCTCACATGCTTATTCCATGTGTTAATATCTAATCATTTTCCTATCACACATTATTGGATTAGGATTTATGATGCAACTCAAATCATTAGATTGATTGCGTCCCACTATTTGAAATCCAACAGCTAGTTCATGAGCTTAAATTTGATGTCCTTACTCCTATCAAATGATGATCATGCAACCATAATTGATATCCCATGAACCATAAAATTTATGATTGTATGGATTTTGTTAGTGTATTTAACTTGATGTTAGCATGGACATCTTATTCTTTTTGACCAACTTTGAAGGCTTGGATCTTGAAACACAAGAATCATGGAGGCACCAAATTTGTAGGAGACATTCTTGATACTAAAAAGGGATGAACCCATTTGATCTAATGGTCCTCATATCCTTCTAAGTTTGTATAAAAATTTCCCAAGTTGATTGGTCCATTTATTTATGCATGATGTCCTAATGACGATCTAGTTCATTTGGCTAAGAATGGGAAACTTAGCAAAATCTGACTAATGAGCTAACTTTGAACATACATAACTTATATAATGCTTTGGTGGATGATCTAAAACATAACATGTAAAAATATGGATAAATATAAATAAACACATATGATCATTTTCTCCTGAAACTACCACACATGTGAGATATGGCCTTGTCAATATACTCACTTGGCTCTATTTGAGCTTCCTAAAAAATGGTTAAGTATGAAAACTTAGTATATTTTGCTTGGGAGGCCAACTTTGGGTCTTAATATATTTTTATTCACTTTTTTGGATGTCCATAAACTTGGTACATATATTATTTGTACTAATGTGAACAAACCCATATGACCAATTCTCTCTAACTCATCCACACGTGGCAATTATGACATCAGCAAAGTGCTTACTCATTATTTTTTCCACTAGACTCAAGATGTCTAGATGAACACAATGAAGAAACATATGAATGTTATGCACTTCCATACTCATTATAATAACTCTTAACATCCCATGGGGTCTCTATAATACTATCCATTTGCTCATCCATTAGTAACCTAATCCATGCTCTAATTGCATTGATCACCATGAAGACCTACCACTTGCACATATGACCCTAAAATGGACCTTTAGATATAAAATGACATAAGGACCAAGATATATTGTGACTAAAATATAATGTAATAGGAAATTATATCAATAAATATACAACATAATATGAAATTATAAAAACCCCCTATATAAGATCTAACTATAGGTAGTTCAGCCATTTTGGCCTGTGGGGAAAAATGGTCAACAATAGCTAAAGTGCATGATTTCAAATTCAAGCATGAATATCTTCATCATTATAATTCTCACCTTGATATCTATAAATATCCATTTCCCAATCATCAATCTAATATTACTCAACTACCTTCCTCTAATGTTGTGGAAACTTCAATTGATCCTAACTCTCTAACTAATGATGAAAATGTAGTCAATATGAACAACATGAGATGTGTAGTATCACACATTGATCATTTTCAACATTCCACCTATAATAAATTTCCCACTTTATTCATTATTCATGACACTTACCCATATAACTTCATGGATATTGAACATATGAAAACACCTTCTTCTCCATTACCATTTGTCTAAACTATACCCAATACAATGATGCAACTTAATTTTCATCCTTCTCTTAGTGTTATGACATATAATAATCAAATCTAATTATCCTCTTCTCACTTATAAAGAGTGTTGTAGAAAAGGTAACTCAAGGTTGTTTTAGTTAGTTCTTGGTTTCTCACAACAAGGCATAAACATGAGACATACCCTTTATGCTCAACATTTTACACTCGGCTATGATAGCATCAATTCACATAAGTCACATGTTTTATGCACTCAATTGAAGAATATCTGAGAAGGAACCAAGGCCCACATTCATCTAGTTTTACCATGGTATAAGACATTAATTATGGGACTTGGTCATTTGAGAGAAGTCTTTAGATAGATTCATAGGCACAAGCCTTTCTTGGGCTAAGCCTGATGGCCTATAGGTTTATGCCTTTTGGTGGACTAGTTCTAGAGTTATACAAGCATAAGCTTTTGTTAAACTATGCCTAGTGTCATATAGACACTTGAAGGGTCAAAGGGATACTTCCTTTCAAGTACTCATACTAGGCTTGTACTTCCAATAAGGGTTGAAACACTTAGTGTAGGATTTATAACTTATTCTATATATGAGTTATGTTGATGTCATCAATTATTTTAGGGACTCCATTAATGATGTGACCCATAAGCTCATAGATAATTGTTTTAACATAAATGTATTATAATTAATTATTTTATTCATTACGCATTCAAATATCAATGCCAAAGATGGATAAACTAGATATCATGTTTATTACAACCATTCTTTGTCATTAATCAAGGCTCAAATAAAAAAAGTATACAATTCATGGCATTTAGAATAGAGTATACTTAGCTCAAACTATATAATGACCCATAGGCTCATAGACAAGCTTGGGTGCTTATAAATGGAGCCTTAATGGCATCCATGTTATCCCTATGTCTAATGACTACCATAATAATGCATAGAGATCATCTTCAATCTACTAAAGCTTTGTTGCACTATTTTTTTATGTCTCCTACTTCACTAGTTTTATATCCTTTTATAGCTCTTTAAGAATAGCTCTACCAAGGTGAAATGTGCACACTGAGTGCCAAGCTAGAGCCTTTGTGATCCTTTCCACTAGCTCCATCACCTTGTAAAATTCACATTTTAGTCACCATGTATCACCCAATCATCGAAGATGCCCCAAAAATCCTAGAATGGGTTAGCCACTTACTATTCAGTGTAAGGTGTGTATTGAACCCTCCATCTAATGCCAAAATGACAAAATGTCATCATTAAGAAAAATTATGCCTTGTACTAATGTGGATGTCATGTTAGCATGAATCTTGCACTTACCAAAATAAGGGGCCCAACATTACCCCATATAAAATTTCTATTCCATCCTCAAACTAAGATATTAAGCTCTTTGGGGTATAAAACTCATGCAATGCTCTCCTTAAGCTCTTTTCTAAAGTATTTGAATCCCTTAATGGCGAGACTAATTTTTTTAGTGTAACTATCTATTTCAAAGGAGGTAATACTAAACACAAGCATGTTGGTATTTTCCATCTCCTTCTGAAAGGCCTCTACATGTGCCTTAACTTTATTCATGATCCTATTCAAGATTGTTCCTTATTCATAGGCCTTAGTTTGTAGAGCATGGAAGAATGATTCTAGGTTCTACTCTTGGTACTTGATTTGGGTTATTAGTTTATTGACATTCCCTATAATCTATGCTTGTTATAACTTATTCATTGAGTACACCTATGACATTAGGTTATCCTTCTCCTCCTTTGCCTACTTAAGGTGCATTTCTATGATTGATGCTTGGTTTGAGAAGCTCAAGAACTTGGCATCAGTTGTATCTACACCCTCATGTAGTTTTGTAAAGAGGTCTTCTACCTCTTCAATATTTCCATCAAGCTCCTTTTGTATCATGACATAGGGATCTTATTCTTCTACTTCTTGCACTGGTTTGGGTTTTAACCTTGGGAGCATCTACTCCACTAGTACACATATTTTATCAACCTTAGAGAGGTTAAAAGTTTGATGCTAACTAGGATGGATGGTTCAGCCATATCTATGTTCTCACATAGCTATTGTAGTTTGAACTTAGTGGCCTTCACTTCCTCTTGGTCTTATTTATGGAGTTGATTCCATTTTCTCACCCTATCATAATTGATTATATTTTGATTCATAACCTTAATGGCCATCCTAATTAGTGCATTCACAAATCACACTAGGTTCATGGAATGAGGATTTATGAGGAATTATTTTTCCCCTCAAGATTTTTTAATCTTAAATTAGCCACTATAGGCATCTTGAAGTGAGGATCATCCATATAGAGATCAAGCACAAATGCAAGTTATTTACATGTCCTAGTTGTGATAGCTTGGGAGGGTATGGTGTCAAACATGTAAAGGTTTTCCTCCTCCCATCCCTTCTATAAACTCTCCCTTATGCTTAGTTCTTGATCATCCTTCTTGATGATGGCCATTTTTGTTTATTCTTACTCTTCTTCACTGATACCACCATTTATTTAGCATTTTCCTCAAAGGATTCACCTATTTATTCCTATGGGGTTTCTTTCTCATACTTTTCCCCTTCATTCACTTCTTCATGAGGTTTCTCAATGTTTACTATTAACCAAATTGTGGCCCTTCAGGCCAAAATTGGGTACCCCATTTTCAAAAAATTGTCTAAGTCTATATTTTTGGCCAGGTCTAGTACTTAGCTTTTCTTTAGAAGAAATTTTCTTTGACAAAACCTACAACAAATGTACAAATCTTTTCCTTTCAGAAAGTTCATTTTGGTCTTTTCTAATCCTTTGCCAAATTATTTTGGGTTTTTTCTTTAAGCCTTTACCAAATTCTTTTGAGATTTTTCTCTGAGGCTTTTCCTTAATTATATTTATTTTAGGCTTTTCATTTGGCCAAGTAATGAATTATTTTAGAAAAATTATCCACACAATTTTTTTGAAGGTACCTTGTAATTTCTCCAAAATATATCTTTCAAGCCAAAAAGGACCCTTTCAAGTTTTTCGAAGGGACATTTCAAGGCTAAGTAGACACTTTTATTTTTTATGAAGGGTATGTTTCATTTTTTTTAAAGGTATATTTTATCAAGAAAATTGTCCATTTTCATCTTTTCGAAGGGTATGTTGCAACTTTTTTGAAAGATCTTTTTAGGCTAAGTAAACACTTTCAATTTTCCTGAAGGACCATTTCAAAAAAATTGAAGGGATGTTTTGAAAAGTCTGAAAGATTATTTCTATGGAAAGTTGGACCATTTCAGAAAATATGAAAGGTATGTTTCCTTTCAAAAGGGATAGTTACAAATTTTTTGAAGGGTCACTTGCAAGAAGCTAAAGGGTATGTTTCCATTTAGAAAAGGTCTTTTTCACTTTACCAAAGTATCATTTCAAAAGAACCAAAAGAGGCCAAAAAATTTTTGAAGGAATTATTTCAGAGAAATTGTCTGAAGAATTCTTTCAAAAAACTTGAAAAAGTGACAAAGTCTAATTCTTTCAAACATTTTTTCTAATACAAAGAAGATATAGCTCCAAAAGACAAGATTTATTTTGGATTTTTGTTTGATGAAATTGTTTAAGGCATAAAATACCAAGCAGAAAAGCCTAAGTAAAAGGAGGAAACAAAAGGCCCAAATAAATTCTTTTGGGAAAAGTATCGAGATAAAAAGTTTGAGGGAAAAAGTTTGAATAAATGCCTGAGGAGTGATGGCCCACAAAATGTCAATTTTAGGTTGTAGAGACTAGACATTGGAGTTTAAAATAAAATCTTAGTAGGAACCTAAAGATGGAAAAGAGATAACAAATGATGAAACATAACTGATGTTTCTGTTCAGTTGTAATGAAGCATAATTGATGCTTCTATTCAGTCATAAAAAATTATAACTGGTGCATTTGTTTAGTTTTAACTCCTACAAATGTAACTGATTCTCATCCAATATAACACATGTCTAAGGGATTTCCTTTTATTTCTCTACCTCTCAAGGCTATGTATATGCATTCTCTAGGCTCATTTTGCATCCTTCACTAGTTATGGTGAAACTCTAGCCAGATTTGTACTCGAAAGACTCTTGAAGAAATAATACAAGTTTTTGACACTTTCATGATGTACTATTGAGTGTTGGTTCAAATCTTGTTATTCTTGTTTAGTGGGAGATCATCTTTCCTAACATGTCATCTTCAGGTACCTACCAAATGTGTAGAAAGAGTGTTATTATAAGTCCTTATTAGTATTATTTTTTTAGTGCATAGATGTTTTAAAAGTGGTCTATGACTATATTCCTTTTTGGAAACATCTGTTGCCCTCTTAAATTTTAAATGCCTTTCTAAATCTAACATGTGAAATACTAATGTGACAATGCACAAAGAGTTATGAGTTTTATGTGAGAGAAACTTTATCAATCTTTAAGTAGCATATTTTTAGTCAAATAGGAGGAGATAAACATTGGTGCATCACCATTTTGTTTTCTAAGTTGTTTCCCTTAACCCTTTTCATACATATTTATTAGTTTAGAAAGATCTTTAAAGGTGAATCAAGGGGAGCTAGCCCCTAATCTAGAGATTCATCTCAAAGAAATTGTTACCCACAACAAGAGATATGATTCCATTTTTTCATTTGGATGAGGAGAGATAAGCATCTCCTCAAGGGTGCAAATCTAAGTGTCAATAATTTTATGCACACCCGGTGGGACATCTCAATATTAGAAGATTATTCAAGATCAATACTGGTCTTGTCATTTTTGAAGATTGAACAGAACATCTACTTTTAATACCTAGTGACTCTATTGAATAATTCAAGTCTTTGGTTAATGATCAGTCCCTATTTTCCATGCCAAAGGTGACCACTAGATCTACTGGTAAAGGTTTACCATTCAAGTTTTTGGAACTACCTCCATATTCCACCAAAAATTTCAAGTTTGTCAACACTCATCCTTTTAAAAGAGATTTTATGTTTAAAGCTTCAAATTTTATGTTACATTCCATTCATAATACCCATAGTGATCATTCCAAAATGGTTAGAAGACAACCTTTTGTGCCTTTCATCAGAGCATCTCCCTTGCATCTTGCCCAATATGATCAAATTATAGGAGCTACCCTCAAAAGTGTCTCATCTTTTAGTGGAGATGGTCCAATTACTACCATTGAGCATATCAATAATATAGAAAATCTTTGTAATATCAATAACATCACCCATGAATATGTAGCTATTAGGTTTTTGGCTTTGTCTTAGATATGAAAAGTTTTGGATTAGTATAGGACCCTACCTGCAAATTCTATTGGCTTATGGGATGAGTTGGGGACTCTATTGACTAATAGATTTGGAGAAAAGAGTGATCACCTATCTCTAGCTTGGTAGTTGACCATGATAAATAGGGAACCACATGAATTCATGCAATATTTTAATACTAGTTTCCAAAAAACTTGGGATAGAAACCCAATTCTTTTAAGGCCAACCATAAATTATGCATTTTTGTACTACTTGAAAGCATTGAATAGTGACATTACCATGATGATTCAATCCATGGGTGGAAACACATCTCCTACTACCTATTAAATAGCCATAAATGTTTATAATTGTCTTATCCAAGTGGGAAATATAGTTCCTATACTTCCAATGCCACTATTCCCTAATTTGCATTCTCCTAGCCAAAATGCTTTGCCCACTTTGGCTCCTTTGCCGAGTCAAGAAAAATCTACCATTGCCCTTACCAATGAAATACATGAAGTCAAAATTTTGCTCCAAAGTGTTACTAATGAATTTTTTTCTCTCAAAATAAAAAAATCCCAAGGGTATAAGCCATACCAATCCTATAATCAGTTTGGATAATACAACAGACCTCCTTTTCAAGGTAATACACAAGGACAAGGCCAAATTACCCATGTCAAGCCATATCAAAGCTATAATTATAGTGCTCCATAATCCTCCAAATCCCTTATCCCCACTCAAAATAATTTGGTCCAAGAACATCCTAACTATCCACCTTTTGAGCATGGTCAAGAACAAGTTGCTTATGCCAATGAGATGCAAAATCAAGGCATGACTACACAAAGCGAGCAAACATCTCAATTTTCAAATTTTGAGATGCCAACATAATTAAAGATGGAGATAAGATAGTTTAAATCTTATTCCACTCTCATAAATAATTTGGATGATGATTTTTATGCCATTAGCGTGGGTAATGCAAGCAATAAAAATACTAGTGTTTACTCTAATACTAGGTCCAAAAGGAGGGTTGTTGATGAAGCTCAAGGAACCAGTCAAGGACCTATTTTGACTCTTTTATTATCTAATATTGGAAGTGGGATTAATTTATCTCCTAAATCATAATAAAATTATAGGATTCTAAACTTTAGGCTAGTTGCTACAAATCTACCTCAACAAGCTACATCACAAGGTAAAAATATTCAGAAAGAGAACCCCAAGGTAAGTAATCCTTCCATTAATGTCATGGATCAGATGAATAAGATTCATATGAACATATAATTATGATATTATATATCATTAATATTGTAGAAATATATACTCCAAAATGAATTTCATGGATTTGGTAAACAAGTTGGCCCATCTACAAGTGATAATGTGGTTTTGGTCAATGGAGCTCAATCCATAGATGGTCAGGTAAAGAAAGATGAGAAGACTCCTCATTTTTACCTATCTATAATTATCATTGATTTATTGGTTCATAATTACATTATTTATAGTGGATCAAGAACATCATTTATTCCAAAATACATATCAAATGTGTTAGGCCTTAAGTATAAGCCAATGACTAAAGGAGTTTTACAATTAGATGGATCACTAGCCAAAAATTTGGGGGTAGTGAAAGGTTTGAATTTGACCCTTCATGATTTTATTAATTTTTAAATTCCCCATGATGTGGTAGTAGCATATTTACTTCCCTATTTTTTTTTCTTGTCAAGGGACTTTACATCTAAGTTAGGTGGATATTTGGCATCCAATTGGTCCTACATGGTGTTTAGAACAAAATATGGCACTAAGGTGAAGATTGAGTCAAAACCTATTCATAGAGATCACTTGGACCCATACTCACCTAATGTGGCAAATGTTAACTATTCCATTATTTATTAAGAGGATCTTCACATTGATCAACCTCTGTCATCTTCCCTCGAGGAAGTTTCTGATTTAGTCCTAGGTGAGTGGGGAGATGACAACTATGAGCATGATCCCTATAAGTTTATTGAAGAATCTAGGCTTGGAGTCTATTATATGCATGAAAAGGTCTCTTTCATGCCTAATTTTATGAATCCAAGTGAGGATGTGAATGGTTTTTTGCAGCTCTTCTTTGATGTGTCTAGAAGCAAGATCGAGGCAGGTGGTGGAGCTATGCTAGTTTCACCTTCAAAGGAAAGGTATTTTCAGCATTCATATTTCAATTCTCATTCAATTTTAATGTGGTAGAGTATTAGGGCCTTATTCATGGCATTTAGTGGGCAAGGAAAAGAGGTGTTAAATAATTATAGGTGTTTGGTGATACCAAACTTGTTGTCAATCAAGTTAGAGGGCAGAATTTGACCAAGAACTCTTTATTCAAATCCTATAAGTATAGAGTTTGTGACCTTGTAGAATATTTCATGGATTTTAACATAAAATCTATTCCAAGGGAAGAAAATAAACATGTTTATAGTTTGGCATATATTGGTGCTCAATTTGATGTTCCAAAGGGCATAAAGGAAGACAAAAACTAGCCCCATTTAAAGGTGATTGTGAGACCATCCATACCAAATAATATCACCAATTGGTAGGTATTTTATAGTGACCATAAAATAGAAATTTTCATACAATAATATGTTTATTTCTCTTCCAAGAATCATTCTAAAATGCAGTAGCAATATGGAGGATAATTGTCTAGCTAAAGTCTAACAAGCTTCCCAAAGGCCTAGTGACTCTTGAAAGCATATTCAATGAGGATGACTGGCTCAAGAAGGAGAAGATAAGCATGTCCACAAATAAATATAACTATGAAAGGGTAAAAATCTTTAAATATAAGATACTTGCACTCAAAAAGGTATGTATTATTCAAGAAAAGCATGATTTCATTGAACTATGAAAAGTGTTTAGTGATATTTTTGCATGGGAATATAGTGACTTGAAGGGTATTAATCCAGGTTTGGCTCAACACACCATAGAGCTAGATGAAAATTCCAAACCCATAAATCAAATACAAATGCCAATCAATCCCAATATTTAGCCTCTCATGAATAAAGAACTCACCAAACTGATTGAGTCCAAAATCATCTTTCCCATCAAACATTCTTCTTGGCTGGCCAACTTAGTCTCTATTAGCAAAAAGAATGGGGAGATTAGGTAATGTGTATACTTTAGGGACTTTAATAGAGTGTCTTTGAGATACCATTCTACCCTCCTTTTCATGGATAAAATTTTTCCAAGTGTTGGCAGGTAGTGAGAGGTTTTCCCTCTTAGATGTTTATTCTAGATACAATCAAATTCTGGTGAAAGAAATTGACCAATACAAGAAAGCCTTCACCACCAAATGGGGCACATATGCATATAAGAAGATTCCATTTGGATTGTCAAATGATGGATCTACTTTTTAATGTGAAATGGATATGGTTTTCCAAGGACTAATCAATGACATTATATTGGTATATCTTGGTGATGTGACATTTTTTTCCAAGGATGCAAATGACCATTTGAAGCACTTAAGACAAATTTTTTAGAGGTGTAGAGAGTTTAGGGTCTCTCTAAACCCAAATAAGTGTGTGTTTTTTGCTCATGAAGGTAAAATATTAGGCCATATTATTTCTAAGAAAGGTCTGTCTATTGATCCTGAATGGGTAAGTGCCATCTTAGCATTATCTTTGCCTAAACTTAATAAGAGTTTACAAAGCTTCTTTGGTAAGATCAATTTCATTAGGAGATTCATTCATGATTTTATTAACCTAGTCAAGCCCTTAACCTTCATGCTAAGGAAGAATGAGATCTTCACTTGGATAAGAAGGAGAGAAGAAAGTTTTGAGGAGATCAAACAAGCCATTACCCAAGCTCTTATGCTTGTAAGTCCAGACTACTCTAAAAATTTTAACATGTATACTTTTGGGAATGAAGAGGTAATCTCTGAAATTCTCACTCAAGATAATGATGATAGTTTTTAAAAACCTATTTCCTTCTTTATTCAAGGTTTGAAAGTCTATGAGGTAAGATACACATATGTTGAGAAACAAGTACTTTTAGTCATAACAAGTTTAAAGAAGTTTAGGCATATGTTGTCTAATAACAATATTCACATTTTTGTGCCAAATCCTAGTGTGAAAGACTTTATTTTAAGTAGATATTTGAATGAAAAAATAGCAAGATGGATCATAAGTGTGATGGAATATGATGTGGAGATCAAAATAACCAAGCTAGTGAAGGGAAAAAGACTGTGTGAGCATCTTGATTTAGACTTGAAAGAGAAAAAGGAGGCCGTTTTGGTACTCCATGATGATACTATAGTATTTATACCTTCAATAATGAGAATTTAGACATAAGACATAATTCACTTCCTTCAAACTGGTGAGTATCCACTAGGTCTTGATAGGGCTAAGAGAAGGTACTTTAGGTTGCAATCCATTCCTTACGTACTTGTTAATGGAGTGATGTTTAGAAAAGAATTTTTAGGTGTGTTTTTGAGATGTATTATTTGAATCATGTTGAAAAAGTATTACATGAGTTTCATGATGGGCCATATGGTGATCACTTTGCTCCAAGAACCATAGTTGCTAAGATTATGAGGGTTGGTTACTTTTGGCCTATCTTGTTTAAGGGCACTCATGCTTGGGTAAGGAAATGCCAAAAGTGTGATTTTTTTTTATGGAAAAAAAAATCTAGTTGCCTTTCCTCTCTACCCAATCTAGGTTGAACAACCCTTTATATAATAGGGTCTTGATTTCATAGATCTGATCAATCCTCCTTTAAGTGTTGGTCATAAGTGGGTGTTGATAACCACTAATTATTTTACAAGATAAGTGGAAGATGTAGCTCTTAGGGAGGCTAATTAAATTTTAGTTATTGACTTATATGAAAGTATAGTAACTAGGTTTAGAGCTCCTTTAACAATCATTTCATATAATGCATTAGCCTTCTTAGGAACAAGGACAAGTGAATGGGATTTGAAGCATGGCATCTATCTTAGTACCTCCTCTAATTACTATCCCTAGGGAAATGGAATAGTTGATTCCATAAACAAGAACTTGATTAGGATCATAAAGAGGACTATGGAGGAGAATCAAAGGACTTGGCACACCAAGTTGAAGATAGCCCTTTGGGCTGATAGGGTCACCCCAAAGAGATCAATTGGGAACTCTCCATACACACTTATGTATAGAAAGGAAGCTAGACTTATTATCTCACTTTAGTTGCTTTTTTTAGACCTCACCTATCAACTAAAATTGATGGAGAATGAAAGCATGAAAGTTAGATTATGTGAGTTAATAGAGCTTAAGGATATAAGATATCAAGCTATGTAAACCATGACAACTCACTAAAAGCAAAAAAAGAAGTATTTTGACAAGAAATCCATGTCGAGGAGTTTCAAAGAAGGAGGCATTGTCCTAAAATGGGATGAGATAGAGACAAACTTGGAAGACACAAATTTTGATGCGTTGTGGAGTGGCCCATATGTGATCACACAGTGCAAACAACATAATGCTTTCCAAATTTCAAATTCGGATGGAGAGGAGTTGCATATCCCAACCAATGGGTTATATCTAAAGCATTGTTACTGAGGATCTCCTTTTCTTTTGTACATATTTTCTTATTTTTCCTATGTTCCATAAGTGCTTATGCACATGTGTGTTTTTGTCCTTGTCTTTTTTTGTGTTATCTTTGCTTGGTATTGTTATTTTTATGTGGTTTGTTTTCATGTGTTTTTATTTTGGCATAATCCTTGTTAGTCATCTTCAAGAATCCATTGACTCTATTAGCCCTTAGTTGGATAAGACTACTAATCTAGTTGGTATAGCAGGCAATCTACCCCTATGAGTCACCAATTTGTTGACCAAATTGTGGCCCTTTAGGCCATAATTGGGTACCCCATTTACAAAAAATTATCTAAGTCTATATTTTTAGCTAGGTCCATTACTTAGCTTTTCTTCAAAAGAAATGTTCTTTGACAAAACTTGCAACAAATGTACAATTTTTTTCCTTTCAAAAAGTTCATTTTGGTCTTTACTAAGCCTTTTCAAATTCTTTTAGGTTTTTTTTAAGCCTTTGTCAAATTATTTCAATTTTTTGTATGAGACTTTTCCTTAAGTATATTTATTTTGGGATTTTCATTTAGCCAAGTAATGAATTTTTTCAAATAAATTATCCACACAATTTTTTTGAAGCTACCTTGAAATTTCTCTTAAAGATATATTTCAATCCAAAAAGGACCCTTTCAACTTTTTGGAAGGGACATTTCAAGGCTAAATGGACACTTTCATTTTTTTTGAAGGGTATGTTTCATTTATTTGAAAGTTATCTTTTGTCAGGAAAATTTTCCATTTTCATCTTCCTAAAAGGTATGTTGCAACTTTTCCTAAGGATCTTTTTAGGCTAAGTGGACACTTTCAATTTTCCTGAAGGACCATACCAAAAATTCTGAAGGGACATTTTCAAAAGTTTGAAATATTATTTTTGTAGGAAGGTGGACCATTTCAAAAAATCTAAAAGGTATGGTTCCTTTTAGAAGGGACAATTACAACTTTTCTGAAGGGTCACTTGTAATAATCTAAAGGGTATGTTTCCTTTCAAAAAAGGTCTTTTTCACTTTACCAAAGGATCATTTCAAAAGAACCAAAGAGGCCAAATAGAAATCCTAGAGGAATTCTTTTAGAGAAATTATCTGAAGAATTATTTCAAAAAACTTGAAAAGGTGCCAAAGTTTAATTTTTTCAGACATTTTATCCAATACAAAGAAGACAGATCTCCCAAAGACAAGATTTCTTTTGGATTTTTGTCTATGAAAATTGTTTAAGGCATAAAGGACCAAGTGAAAAAGCTAAAGGAAAATAAGGAAACAAACGTCCTAAATAAATTCTTTTGAGAAAAGTGTCGAGACAAAAAGTCTAAGGGAAAAAGTTTGAAGAAATGCTTAAGGAGTGATAGCCTACAAAACATCAATTTTAGTCTGCAAATACTAGCTATTGGAGTTTAAAATAAAAGCTCGATGGGAAACTAAAGATAGAAAAGAAATAAAAAATGACAAAACATAATTGATGCTTCTATTCAGTTGTAACAAAACATAACTGATACTTCTATTCAGTTGTAACAAATTATAACTGGTGCAATTGTTCAATTATAACTCTTGTAAATGTAACCAATTCTCATCTAAGATAACACATGTCTAAGTGATTTCCTTTTATTTCTCTACCTCTCAAGGCTATATATATGCATTCTTTGGGATCATTTCACATCCTCCACTGGTTATGGTGAAACTCTGGCTAGATTTGTACTTGAAAGACTCTTGAAGAAATAATACAAGTTTTTACCACTCACATGTTGTACTATTTAGTATTGGTTCAAAACTTGTAATTCTTGTTTAGTGAGAGATCATCTTTCCTAATATGTCATCTTCAGGTAGCTACTAAATGTGCAAAAAGAGTGTTATTATAGGGCCTTGTTAGTATTCTTTTCTTAGTGCATAGATGTTTTATAAGTGGTCTATAACTATATTCCTTCTTGGAATCATTCATTGCCCTCCTAAATTTTAAATTCCTTTCTAAATCTAACATGTGAAATACTGATGTGATAATGCAAAAGGAGTTGTGATTTTTGTGTGAGAGAAACTTTGTCAATCTTTAAGTAGCATATTTTTAGTCAAATAAGAGGAGATCAACATTAGTGCATCACTATTTTATTTTTTGAGTTATTTCCCTTAACCCTTTTCATACACAGTTATTAGCTTAGAAAGAGCTTTAAAGGTGAATCAAGGGGAGATATCCCCTAATCTAGAGATTCATCTCAAATAAATTGTTACCCATAGCAAGAGAGATTATTCCATTTTTCCACTTGGATGAGGAATGATGAGCATCTCCTCAAGGGTATAAATCCAAATGTCAACATTTACCTCTAGATTAATTCCTTCAGCACCAACTTTGCCTTATTTTTTTGGGGGTTCCTTAGCTATCTTCATTTGTTTTTTTAAGGAAATCATATTGCCTTTTTTCCTTTAGGTACCCCTTTACTACTTGGGCATGCCTCTTATGTATTTTATTCTACCTTTCTAGTTGGGGCACTAGGATCTTTCTTGGCTACTTCAATGGCTAGTCCTGCACTTACAAGAACCTTCTTTACCTTTTATACCTTGGTCACTTCATTTCCTTATCAAGTTTATGTTTCTTTTTAAGCACAAGTGTAATTTCAATTTCTTCCTCGTTCAAGCCCATTTTATTCCACACCCTTCTCTTCTCCTCTTTTATTTTTGGAGGTGGTTTGGAGAGTTATTTTTTAGATGAGGAGATTTTTGGATCCTATGTTTCTTTAATCATGATGGTTTTACTGCTTTGGAGGGCCTCCTATATATCTTTGGTGTTTGGCTCCTCCTCTTCTTCTTCTTTTAGGATATAAGTCCCTATGATTTCCTCTTCTTCCTCCTCCTCCATTCTAGGCATGAGGGTTACCTCTTTCTCCATTTCTACCAAAGTTATAGTTGAGAATGCAATGGGTCCCTTAGACTTCTTATTGTGCTTCTTGATAGAGAAAGAATTCTCTGACATGAATTTTATGTGCTTGTTAGGAGCTAGATATGTAGTTTATTCTCTAGAGACAATCCTAAACTTAATATGCTCTATGATCTCCTCAAGTTTATCCCCCCACTTCTTCTAGAGGGTCTTCTCCTACATATTTATCATAACCTTTCCTTCCTCATCGACTAGGAGGGAGAAATCATCATCTTTCCTTGGATCAACACCCTTCTTATATAACTTTATTTCATAATACAAGTTGAAGATGAACCCATTTATTATTTCCCTTTGGAGGGGATGGAGATCTATTTTATCAAAGTCATCCTCCTCATCCTTAGTGGCCTAGCTCTAGGGCACACATATTGGCACCTCAACATGGTCCTATTTTTATTCAAAATATTTCACTAAGATCTCTAATTTTTATGCATTGGGAATCCTCCTTAGTGGTACCATGAAATATTTGGAAAAAACTACATAAGATAGCTTAAGCCATATAGATAAGTTCCCATCTATGAGTATTAGGTGTACTACATATAAATGTTACATTATGGTGAAGGTCATCATTCATACCATATGTTGGGAGAACTCTTGATGGATGTGTCATTCCATCCCAAAGTCCTTTATATACTAGGCACACCACCCTTGCACCCTTGTTTTGTATTTTTGTGAAAAGCTGGGTGGGTAGATGAAGTCTTGATATTTCATCATAGGGGAGTCATTATGAGTTGGGAACACCCAATGGTTGTCATCATATTTATCTATCACAATGATCTCCTCCATCATGATCAAGATTATCATGTATCCCTATTTGAAGGTCTCATACACCTTATGTCACTCTAGCATGTTCTTAATAATCTCCTCATCAATAAATTAGGAGATGTTGAATTTCACCCCTAGTGCCATATGGTGGGAAATGTAAAAGGTCTTGTTAAGGTCAAACCATCAGCTACCAAGGCATAGTTTAGAGCTAACTAGGCACATTGTATTCCTTATACCAGGGTCTTAGATATCCTTTATAGGGAATGAGAACCCTACCTTATAGTAGCATAGGAGCTTTACAACCCTCTCAACCTATACTTAATCTAAAAGATATCTACCCCTATTCTTAGAAGTCCCATGATCCTACTAATGAGGTACACTTAGATCCTCATGTGCCTACCTATAAAATAGAGTTTATTGTCATGGATGCATGAGAAGAGGAACTGCACCAATTTTTCTAGTTTACCAAAACTTGGTAGCTCATATAATTGGGTTATGCCTATTATTTCTAGTTTGTCTTAGATGTAAATGCCAAAGAGTCTCATGCCTACCTTAGTCTTTTTCCCTGTATCAATCATCCAATCTTGGTTGAGTTCCTACATGTTTCTCCCTATGTGGTGGTTTTAATCCTTAAATCTACACATATTTGTGAAGGATACCCACTTCTCCCCCACTATGACCTCTAGGGGGAACTACATCTCTCTATAATCAATTTTTATGCTTACTTTTGGTTCAATAACCACTACAATAATTCCTTCCACTAGTTGTACCTCTCATTTTTTAGTGGATGCTTCTTTTACCATCCATGCCTTTTTGGCATCCGTATGCACCTATAGTGGACTTGTACTTAATCTTTTTTGCCCATTCTAAACCAAATTTTGTATACACATAATATTTTTAAAATTTTATCAAATACTGATGTTTTACATCTTGTAATAACCCGTTGAGACTCAATATCTCTGAGTGCACATCCTAAGGGGTACACTAGGAAAGGGGTGGGTAGATAATTGATGCTTTGTAGGATTGTTGTCCCTTATTACCAATCTAACTAAATCCTAAAACCATTCCCTTAAGATATTACTCCTCTATTGCATATTCCTCCAGTCTTTTCCCACTTTCCATCATTTTTTTCCTCACCTTATGCCCCTTTTGATAGTTTGTTATATTAGTTCAATTGGGTCAACCCTATACAATTTTGGGTGAAATTCATTTAGGTTCTAGGTTATTTCTTAGCTGACCTAGCCTGTGACCTAGTGAATTCTTTTCAAAAATTATGTTAGGTCAACTGGGCCAACCCTGTCAACTAAAACTTTCAAAAGGGATTAGGGTTAAATCCATATATATATATAAGATCATTTGGTCATTATTTCATATGTAATCAAGAGTTATTATTTTATTGTATTTTTTAACAATCTATTCTTCCACCATTATACTTAAGGAGTCTTAGCTTAGGGTTTCTACTTGGATGATCTAGTCATTTGGATAAGTCTTGAATGCTTTTTATCTTTCTTAGTGATCCTTACAAACCAAAACAACCTCCTGCAAAGCCTGTTGGCCAAGAGAGATAATTAGTCTAGATGGGTTCATCATTCAAGTAAGTATTCTCTAATTTTGATCATCTTTTTAGTAGATAAAAGTAGCATAAGTATTATCATCAAATAATATTAATCTTATTATTCCATGTATTGGGATCTTGTTCATATATAGCTTAATTGAGATTCTCCTATACATGTTTGTTTTGTTTACTAACCCTCATATTTTACCACAAGCTTTGGTGAGCACTATATTAGATTTTATTTACTTATATTTAGTTTAGTGAGATATCAAAACATAAGACTCGCTTAGGGTTTTTTTTAATTATGTTTGACTAGAGGCTTTGGAATCCTCCCTAGCATAGTGTATTATGGTAAGATATCCCCTAATTACGTCTAGCAGATCCCCATATTAGTCATGTTCCTTATTATCTAATGTATCCCCAATCAAAAGTGTATGGTATGATCTATCTTCTCTGAGTTAGGATTGATTGATAGACATGATGCATTTCTAATCGTATACATTTTGGTGAACCCAACATGAATCTAACCCTTATAGGTTTTATTTCACATTTTCATTATTTTATCATTTTATTTTTATATATTTATGTAGTCATATAAAATTCAAGCATTATTAGCTTGAGCATGGATAATGACACCCAATCCTTAGGTCCTCTTACTTACTCTCATAACCCTCTTAGGTTTACTTCTCTAATTCCTAATCATTCATGGCCTCCTAGACTTGATCCTAGTTGTGCCAAGACCCTCTCTTCATGACTAATCCACTCCCCTAGGCCCCATCAACTTGGAACAATAGCACCCAACTTGGAAACTAGGATTAGACCCTAGGGTGTCCATATTTTGATGCTATCATCTAAATGCATCTTAGGCCCCAAAGGTCATTTTCTTCTAGATCCTTATCTTCAATCACATTGGCCTAATGTGAATTTATTTAACACATGACCAATAGATCCATATATAAGCCCATTCAAAGATCATTTGGAAAGGGTTGGAAATTATCATTCAAGAAAGCAAGAATACAAGCAAGACCACTCAATAAATCTTACCTATTCTCTACATATAGCCAGCCTATACACTTTTAAGACAATTCAAATCCTTACACCAATCCCTAGTCATCTCAAGCTTACCTAGTTTTAGCATTTCATACATTTCACTCACTATTGCACCAAACAATCTTAAAGGAAGAACTAAATATGGCTTGATCCCTCTTTGGAGTATTGGTATGTAAGCAGTGTGCCCACACACAGAGTGTGAAGCATGCCCAATACATCTTATACACACTAACCCCTTTTTCCCATTTTCTAAAGTTTCTTTTAATTGTATAAAAGATACAAGTACAAAAATAATTATCTCTATAAGGAGATATATTGATAGTAAGGACCTAAAAATTGGTACACATTCTCACACTAAAGAGGAAAACAAAACCTAGAAAGTTTAAATCCTCAGGAAAACAACACCAGAGAAGGACTATAACACTGTAGCCTAGGGTGTTCAATTTTAGTGCTCTTATGCAATCAAGAAATGAAGTTTAGGATTTTGTTTGCGATAGTGTTCTAGTTATGTATACAAATTTCCAGACCTTATCTCAATTAGAACAGTCTAGAATAAGATAAGTTTGATTTTCTCTCACTACTTTTTTTTAAAAAGGTATAATTTTAATTTAATTTCTCAAATCAGTAGCTTTAATTAGGAATCTTATTTACTGATTTCTCTTACTTGGACCTATTTATTTAATAGGAATAAAACCCCATTATTCCTAAAAATAACAAATCATTTGGTGAATCTGACTGACTTTGAATTTCACATAAAAACTCTAAGGTAAATTATTAACAAATTTAAGCCCTAGTTGCATACACTAGGTCCCAGTAGTTTTCCAGTATTAATCCAATAATTTTATAATCTTTTGCTTGCACATATAAATCAAAAATTTATCTCAAATTTTAAAATTTTATAGTAAATTTTAAAATAAATTTATTTCAAACCCTAGTTGCATCAACTAGCTCCTAGTAATTTTCCAATCATTTTTTGAATTTTTAGTTGCATTTTAAAATTAGAAAATCACCTCAAATTTCAAAAATTCATAGTAATTTTCAAACATTTATTTTTCTCAAAACCCTAGTTGAATCTACTAGGTCCCATTAAAAAAATCACTTTCCCATAAATTTCTAAATTTTTTTCTTGAATACTTAACTCAAAAATTCAATTTTAATTTCAAAACTTCATAGTATTTTTTTAAAATATTTTTTAAATATCCCTAGTTGCATGTACTAGCTCCTATTTTGCTTCTTGAGGTATCACCTTACATGTTTGGGAGCTCTGTATCCTTTTTATACATATTCTAGTTCCTTTTTTAGATTATATCAATTTCATCTTTTTTATTATTATCCAAGTTGTTTTCTTTATGCCACCTAAGTTCTTTACATCTATTCCTTCAAGACAAAGTGCAAGATTTAGTGGAAATCCTATTGACTTCACCCAAATTCCTTCAATCTGACCATATACCATGGACAAACAACCCACTTAGGTTCTTGTTATAAATCCTACACATCTACGTTACACAAATTTTCATGAGGATAACTCTGATAATGAGGAGTATGAAAATAACAATTATGTACACACTGATGCTCATACACCACCACATTGGACTACTGATCCACTTCTACCTATTATTGATAATGGAGTTGTCCTCAAAAAAGCTTTGATTTTACAAATTTTTAGAGAGAGACTCAAGGAACAACCTTGAGATCATACTCTTATCTTATAATCTATCATGGAAATTAAAAAGGCTAAGTAAGTTATGTCTTCTATTCCTTCAAAACTACTAATTAAAAATAACACTATAGGGTCAACTATGTCTAAACAACCCCCTATATCATCCCAACCTGCCTCTATGCCACTAGTTATAGCTAGTACATCCCTATCTCCTGATGTGGTATCCCTTGTGCAGGAGATAAGATCTCTTCAATCCAAGGTGCAACATCTTGAGCAAGGTACCTCTAGACCTACATAGGCTTTGGATTCTTTTGCTTTATATAATACACCATTGGCATGTCACATTACTTCTAAACCCTTACCACAAGGTTTTGTTCAACCCAAGCTTACTCTTTATGATGGCAAGGGTAATCTAAAGACACATTTGAGAGCATTTCATGTAGCATGCTTGGACTATGTACCAACTGACTGGCTACTTACCAAGCTATTTCCATGAAGCCTAAAGGATTATGATTTACAATGGTTTTATAGTCTACAAAATAAGGCAATCAATTCATTCAATCCTTTATCTGAAATATTCCTAACACACTTCAATATCAATTTTGGTGATAAGGTTTCATATGCTCAAATTTCTTAATAGAAATAATGACCAAATGAGCACCTCACAGACTATGTTCTTTGGTATAAGACCATCTTGGATAAGATGACTAGCCCTATGGTATATCAAGAGTTGTAAGACCTTTTCAAATAAACTATTTTAACATCACTTCATGAATCAATCATGTTCAAAATATTCTCTTCCTTAACTGAATTGTGTCACATATTAAAAGAAAGAGAAGTCAAACTAATTTCAATGGGTAAAAAAAGTACACTAATACATCAAACACAACTAATAAGAGTAACAAAAAGGTCCCATATAAAGTCAATTTCAATGATACTAAAGGGTAGAATAAACCTAAAATTAATGCAGCTTCAGAGCCTCAGTGAATAGTTTTATCATCGCCCCCTCGACATACTTTTTCACATCTTTTAGTTCTTCCAACCAGGATTTTATAGTAGATTTTAGATTTTAATATCATATCTTTGTCTCTTATTTGGTAAGATGATCCAAAAAATCCTCTTTTAAATGGATATGATTATTAGACATTTTACAACTACCATAGGGCACCAGGCCATATAACAAATAGATGCATCAGTTTAAAGCACAAGATATAAGACCTAATAGATTCAAATGTTATAGATCTTAGCACTTTAGTTGAGCCTACACTGGCAAAGAAAACATAGTATAAAGCATTGAAAATATATTTAGATCCATTTCTACAACATTAAAAACAAGATACAAGGGACACATTAGGGGTTCATTATGCATATCATGCACATCCACTACCAGATACATACAAGGCACCTTTAATTGAGTTACATCCTTTGAGAAACATGATTGATGTATACAATTCTAGAGTTCCAACTAGACCTTATATCTCCTTATTAGAGTATGATATCATCAAGGATGATTCAAATTATCATGCACTCTTTATTAGAGCTCAAATTCTTAATCAGCCTATTCATAGTGTGCTTATTGGCAATGTTTCCAATCTTAACATGTGCACCTTGACACTACTACATTATTTAGGTTATTTAGTGCAAGATATCACTATGAATAACATAGTTATCAATGGTTTTATTGGGTATATATAAAATTTATTGGGTGAGATATTACTTCCACTATAGGATGGTCCTACACATGTGGCCACACCATTCACTATAATTCCCAATGTAGGAGTTTTTTATATGTTACTTGGTCAATCATGGATTCAAAAACTAAGGGTAGTACCTTATACATTTTATAGATGCATGAAATTCATTCACACTAACTAGGTTGTTATAGTCAATAGATTTCTATATGAGTTACCACTCCCCACTTCAAAGCCATCTACTAGTTTATAGTCACTAGTTTCAGTTTTGCCACCAGTTTTAGTTTTGCTACCAATTTCAATTTTACCACCAATTTTATCTTCTCTTCTAGTTTCAATTCCTCTTCCACTTTATATTTAGACATATTTGAGGCATACATCACTAGTATAGAGGGCTTATACACCTCCATAGCTTTAGGATTCTAGATAGCTTTCAGCTATAGTATTCACACCCAAGGTAGTCTCATTGAGATCTCATGCATCTATACATAGAGCACATGTTCAAAGAACTTCTCCTACTTCTAGATGGGTCCCTAATAACCCTATAGTTTCATCCACTTCTTAGAGTTACAAATGGACCCCATAGTTTCTACTTTAAATATTTTAGAGCATATATATCTTTTAGAGCCATAGTCTCAACATTTCCATCATGCTTCATGATCACACATGATTCTATTCCTTAATACAGGACACCATGATAAGAATTATCACATGAGACTAATTGGTTAGTATCATCTCTTTCTAGCTTCGCTTCTACATAATATATTATGCTTGATTATACATAGTTCAAAAATTTCAAAATATAAAAACAATATAACATTTCAAAATTCAAAAACATTTAAAAATGTTAAAACACCAAAAAAAATTGATTGTATGCATCATCCATGTTATACATTGCTAATATCATGCTAGGTCTTATATTTTATATTTCATGCTATTGTATGTCTCTTTATCTATATTACCATGTTTTACTTGATCTTCTTTGAGTGTGTGCAGTGATATCTAGTTACTTGATTGCTTCACTCTACCCATTGAGGGGGTATCCTACTTCTACATTCAAGACACACATCGATATACATACCCACTAAGGGAATCTTCTACATGACTATACCATCCAATTTATGTCATTCCTACACTACACACTCAAAGTCATCATGCTACATTAATTACTAGATTATAGAGACTATTATATCAACATTTCACTAGTATCTAGCACTTGTATATCTCTTAGCATATACCTAGTCTTCAACTAAACATGTCTTGCATAATTTCACTCTTACTTTGATTAGTTAGATGTGATTCTATCTTTCCATTTATTACATGCTTTATCTTCTTGCTTAGCGTAGCTTATTGGATTGTATTTATAGTTCTTACTTATCTCATGTATGTGCCTTAAGACATTTTCCAATGTCTGTTACTTTTATTCATATGTGTGCCTTAGGACATTTTACAATGTCATTTTCTTTTAATATTTTATGAGCCTAAAACCCTTGTTCCAACATTGCTTATCTCACTTGTATGTGTATGTGGCATTTGAACATGCCTTGTATTCTTGCTTTTTAGTTTGAGTGACATGTGCCCATGTCCCTTATTTGTATGGCCCTTTGGCCACCTTTGTATGCTTCTTTCTTCTTGATTTGAGTGCTTTTTTGCTTGATTGAATTTTCAATTGTTTTAATGCCATGATCCTTATCATGAATTTTCTTATTCTCTTGGATGCCATGATGGACATCATGCTCCATCCCTCCTTGACCAAAATAACAACTAACAAATTAAAAACTAACACTTCTAGTTTCATTTAAGTATATTTCACATGATATTAAATTATTATATCTATCTAGGCATACCCATGTTGATCTAACAATCTCTCAAATCAAACCATGTTATATCTTGAGATATCATGTTGATTGTCATTGCTATATCATGTATATTTCTAGCTTAACACACTTGTAGGGATTCTTCTTCTGAGGGTAATTATTGTAGGGTATTTATTTCCTACCCTCAAAAGAGGAGAAATAAATAGGGTTTTTTTATAGATATCAGAGCTCCTATTAGTTGAAAAATATAGTTTTAGAACAATCAAAAAAGCAACAAGTCATCAAACCACTGAGAATAGACCAAGCAAATAGTCAAGATTCTAGAACAATGATCAATTTTAACCCAAGATAATAATATCAAGGCTATACTATAGCATCAATACTAGGGTATCCATTTTCAATGATTCTATCTATATAGTATAAAAAATAGGTTTCTAGAAGTAGGCAGAAAGGTAGGTTTAGCTATAGTTTTGCATAATCAGATCAGTTTAGATTAGTAGTTTTTAGTATAGTTTTTCAGAGAATATAGACATAGGGTACATCATGCATGGAATAAATGGTTCTCACTTCCAATTTTAGATATGGTAGTTGGTATAAATTCTATATCAAAATCCATTTTTTAGACACTAGTGATTGGGGGCAAATTGCACAACACTTTTGCTTCTTTTCTTTCAATTTTTAGCATTACCTAGGCATTCTCAGTAGTTACATGACTTATTCCATCTTTGGGTGGTTGGTATAATTTTAGAGAGTCTTTCATACAATCCTAGCCTCCACATTCTTGAGTACCTAAGTGCTTGAGTGGCTTCCATGTAAGCCAAATTTTTAGTTTTAAAGTGGCTTTCATACAAGCTTAATCTCTATCTTTTTCAAGTTGTCCAACATTGGCCTAGTTTCTAGCACACATTCAGCTATCCATACCATATTATCAAATTTCTAGAGCATTTAGGGGCTTCATAATCCATCTCAAATGACATACACATTCATACATATTGATATCAATTCTTAGCTTCACTTCATAGGGCAATGATGTAGTCAAAGGGCCAACCTTTGTATTCTTAAGCCACCTATTTAGAGGGATTGGATACATAGTCCAAACATCAAAAAACACATGCATGATCATGTAAATTCACTTAGTAGATAATTATAGAGCCAAAGGGCCAACCTTTGCATTTTTAAGCCACTTTTTAGGGAATTGAACACTCAGCTCCATTCATGATATACCTTTTGGTACAACATCATCCAGTATTACTTAGCCTTACTCAGTATCACAATAGGTTTTGTATTGGTTTACGTACCTAAAGAGGTGTATTTATTCCTTTCTCTTCCTCTCTCTTACCCATCTTTGTAAGTTCTTATTTTATATTTCATCTAATAAGAATTGGTCTACTCTTTATTTTCCTTTCATAGATTCACACTTACATAACATGCTCTTTAGGCACTATCTAATATTACTTAGCATCACACAAGCTTCATTGGCTTCACCTTTGTAGGTAAGTTTAGGTATGCTTTCTATTTTCCTTTATCCTATTATTTCACTTTACTACATCACTAGAATAAGGGGGGGGGAGGAATGTAGTCATATAAAATGCAAGAATTGGTAATTTGAGCATGGCTAATGACACCCAACCCCTAGGTCCCTCTTGCTTACTCTCATGACCCTCTTAGGCTTAATTTCACTTATTATCAGTCATCTATGGCCTTCCATGCTTGGTCCCAATTGATCTAGGACCATCTCTTTATGACTAATCCATCCCCCTAGGCCTCGTCAACTCAAGATAATAGTGCCCAAGTTGGACACTAACACCGAACCCTAGGGTGTCTAGATTTTGGCACTATTGTCTAAGTGCATCTTATTCCCCAATGATCATTTCCTTCTAGATCCTTATCTTTAATCATATCAGCCTAACATGAATTAATTTAACCCATGACCAATAGATCCATATATAATCCCATTCAAATATCATTTGGAAAGGGTTGGCAAATATTATTCAAGCAAGCAAGAATACAAGCATGACCACTCAAGTAATCTTTATTATTTTTTGCATACAACAAGAATATACACTTTCAATCCAATTCAAGTCCTTACACTAGTCCTTGATCATCTCAAGCTTACCCAATTTTAGCATTTCTTAAATTACATTCACTATTGCACCAAACACTCTTAAATGAAGAACTGCATATGGCTTGATCCCTCTTCAGAGTATTGGTATGTAGGTAACATACCCATAATGGGGTGTGAAGTATGTCTATTGCATCTTACACATACTAACCGCTTTTCCCCATTTTCCAAAGTTTATTTCAATTACATAGAAGATACAAGTACACAAAGAATCAACTCTATAGGGAACTCTATTGATAGCAAATGTTGAGTAGGCAAATAAAACTTAAAAAGCTTAAATCCTCATAATAATAGTGGCAGAGGAGGACTATAACACTAAATCTTAGGGTGTCCATTTCTAGGGCTCCTATCTAATCAAGAAATGAAATTCAAGTTTCTATTTTTTATAGTGTCCTAGTCCTACATACAAATTTCTAGACCCTATCTCAGTCAGAATAGTCCAGAATAAGTTAAGTTTGATTTTCTCTGTCTTACTGCTATTTTTAAAAAAGTTCTAATTAAAATTTAAATTCTCAAATAAATTTATTTAATTAGGATTATTATTTACCAATTTATCTTACTCAGACCTATTTATTTAATAGGAATAAAACTTCATTATTCTAAAAAATAACAATTCAATTTGAAATACTGGGTCGACAATGTCAATATAATTCTAACTTCTATGCACAAGTTTAACACATAGTCACATTAATATGACCCTATTCTATCTATACAAGTTTTTCATTAGGTGAAAGCTACTAGGTTGATCCAATCAACCTTATACACTTTTAGGCATCTAGATCAGGCTACTAGGTCAACCTAGTTGACCCTATACACTTTCAGACATCCATATTAGCCTACTAGATCGACCCTATCAACCTTATACATTTCAAGGCTTCTAGAAAACATACTAAGTCAACCATGTTGATGTACTACATTTTTTTGGTTTTTATAAAACAAGTTCTATAAAGCTAGGTCGACCCAATTGACATAATTAGTAGAGTTGGCAAGTACAAATTAGGATACTTCAATAGCAATCTTATTTTCCTCTACATCCTCCAACCCACCAAGATTCCATTTTATCCTTCTTTATCATTTCTAGCATTTGTTATAGTTATGTTTTTCATAGTTTGTAGTCTTTAAAACTACCCTTGTATAGTCAACTAGGTCAACCTTATCAAGGTAATTCTGTATTTTATATTATATCTAAAAAACTAGGTCAACACTATCGAATTTATTCTATACTCTTTGCATACACTATCATTAGAATCGACACTATACTATGTTTTAAAGTTAGAATTAACACTTATATGCTAGTAATTAGCTCACATTTTCATTTCTTATTGCTTACATGCTTAGAATAGATCACATAGTCTAATTAGGTGGTTTTTCAATATACTTTTTAGTTTCACTATTTTATCTTTTATGCACACACTACCAAATCACAAAATCTCAAAAATAATTTTAATAATTGTCTACCCAAGGCCAACCTACTTAGATTTCATCACCAAGGGAGAGATCAATTTGGTTTTCTAGCCAAGTATCAACACATGATTAATGGTATATATTGGATAAGCACCCAACACCCTTATCACTACATTATGTGAATTAAGGGGGTAGGCCCCAATACTAAGCTAGTACCATTACCAATACAGATCCCTTTGAGTCCAAACATCTTGAAACCATCCTTAGATTAATTCCTAGTTCCTTACTTATATCCAACTCCCTATCACATCTAAAATCATATTCTAATAGTCTAATAACATTCAAAATTACCACTTAGTTAGCTTTTACTTTCCAAGTTGATTATTTGCTCTTTGATCAATTGTATGTTATCTAACAAAACTTGCATTAACTATATTTGGTGCAAGGTTTTGTGTTGTGTGACTTAATTGGATCAACCTCATTGATCCAATTAATTATGTGTTTCATTTCATTTCCTACTTTCAAAATTAGTCACAAAAAAATTTCTATTTTTGTACATAGTCATTCTGATTGACATTGTCTCTTTCAGACTATTTATTTTTCCCCTATTTTCTATACTAGGTCAACCCTATTGACTCTATACAATTTTTAAACCCTTTTTTCTATACTAGGTCAACCCTATCGACTCAATACAGTTTTTAGACCCTATTTTCTATACTAGGTTCACCCAGTTGACTCTGTACCTTTTTCTACTTTCCCTATCTACTGACCTAGTTCTTTGTTTCTCTTTATTAACATTTTTTTCATTTCTCTAAAGTCATCATGAAGTCTCCTATCATAATATTCTTGGATAGCTTGAATCCATTTAGATACTATATGGGATGTTCATTTCTCCCTCTTTTTTCCTCCTAAAAGCACCATCACTCTTCGGGAACCTCTTCCCCTCCTTCATCGATGACCTGTAACATAGTGCAAATCACACATCAAGATGAAGTTGATGGGTCTAATCCTTTCTATACCTACTAAGATACTTCTCATATTCAAAACATTCAAACTAATGTGGGATCAATTAACACAAGTTTGATCAAAAATCCCACTAATAATTCATCTTCTAATAACCCTCCCCATAATACCAATTTGGGGAATGATACTTCCAAAACCAACCCACCTATTGATACAACTCAACTTCTTACCCAAGCTATATAGAAAATGAACATAATGCAAAATTCTAACACTAATCAAATGATGCAACACCAACATCCTTTTATTAATATGGCTAATCAACCTTTAGATATCCATCCTCAAGTTAATCTTAATTTTATTCCTCCACCTCTTAGAGATTCTTTAGGCAATGTTATTCTTCAACCCATAATGAGTAACAAGATGCTTTAAATTATTCAAAATGAACCTTTATCTCCCTTCATTTTCTCCATTGATGTTGGTAACATATCTCCAACTATCAAGTATGATGGGACTAAAGACCCAGCCTCATTTCTCAAAGCCTTTGGCAATTTTTACAAAGAGTGGATCCAAACTAATAATTTTTCCAAAACTAAACTCTTAGTCAAAACTTTCATTGGTGATGTATTATAATGCTACAACCAATTACCCCAACATTCCATTTTATAACTTTAAGATTTGGTCAATCTTTTAGTTAAAGAGTTTTAACATAATGATCTTCCCAAAAATTATCTTAGCCACTTCATCAACGCTATGAAATCTCCCACTGAATTAGCTCATGAATTCATCAAGTTATGGAAACCTTGGCTCACAAAGCCAAACATAACATGATTGATGATAACTTATTCAAACTCTTTATAACTTATTTGAATCCTTTTATTCAATACAAGGTTCAAAAAATTTCTCCCCATATACTTAATGAAGCTCTTGATCAATCTAAATGTTAATACTTTCTCATGAAGAAATTCTAACCTAATCCTAAACTTTTAAAAGGATATTTTCAAAAATATACCAATGCTATCACTAGTAACACTCCACAAACCAAGCTTGAAGTTACCAAATTTGGCATCCCTTCATCTTCTCACACACCACTTTCTGTGTAGCAAATGAAACATTTTTTACCACCCTCTAAACCTTTTGCTTATCCTAACAATCCTCCTAAATGATATGACTCTAATCAATTTTTTTGGTTCCATGATGACATTGGTCATTCTCATGAATCTTGTAGAGGGATCACTAATTTTTTTTTATCCTATATGCTTGGTGATTCATTTAATCATGATGTCATGATCAACCTTATTCATCAAGAGTACAATGTTGCTTCTCAAAAATAATAAGTTTCTAAAGCTTCTACCTCAAATAACCAAAAATATTTTTCAAATAGTCAACCAAATACCAAGGATGCTTGTACCATTGATGTTGATTATGACCAATATTATAATGATTATATATATTTTAACACAGCCAAGGTCAACTATCATCAGAAGTTGGCTCATAAAGATCCTGTTACCAAACCTAAAAATCCATCTTTAGAAAAATAAATTCTCAAGAATACTACAACCACCTATCTAGCTTTGAAATCACATGAGGAACCACTTCCTCCTTTTGAACCTCTAACCATATCTTTTCCTCAAAAGCTACTTTACCTCCTAAACCTCATGTTGGTTCTTCTTCTAAATCTCATTAGAAATTTATTGACGAACTTAAATCTATGCCTTATAATATTCCACTTATGGATTTGGTTCGTAATTACCCCTATCATCATAATTTCTTTATGCAAAAACTCTAAGAAATTGAATATCCATCCTCTATCGATAAAGAACCACCTTATATTGAACCTCAACCTACCAATGTGCATACCATTGAAACTATGTGTCCTTCTAAGACATGATTAATGATGAAATTCTCTTTTATGATGATGATCCACCACTCTTTATTAAAATATCCATTAATACCACCCTTATCCAAAAATTTCTAATTGATGAAGGCTCTAGTATTAATTTCACATCTTTATGAATTATCCAACAACTCATTTATAACAAGGATCATCTTAATCAAACTCATCTCACTTATCATAGTTTTGATAAGACTAATCAAAATCCACTTGGTTTTATTTATCTTTCATTAACAATCAGACCTAAGGTTGTTCAAACTAAGCTTATGGTCCTTGATTTACCATTATCTTATAATATACTCCTTGCTCACCCCTAGACTCATAGTATGAGGGATATTACGTCTTATATTATCCAATACATTAAATTATTACATAATAGTAGGTGATATAAGAATGAAGTTGATCCAAACCCATGGAGTATTCAACTCCCTAATCCAGAAACTTAGTATCATATTCCTACCATTCCTAAAATCAAGAGTGATCCTTTACCTGAGTTCATCAACATTAATCCTAATTTATAATTCACTCTTAATGATTTATATGATTATAAACCTAATGATTTATGACATAATTGCAATACTATCCCTACATTGTGTAGTGGTTTCCTCCTTTATTACCTTGAGATCATACTATTCCTCTTCTTGATGAGATCACTGATATCTCCCTCCATGCAATACTCAGGAGCCTTCTTTACCTAAAGATGCCTTCATCTGTAATTATTTTTGAATGGATAAATTATTTCAAGATCCTCTCATCATATCTCCAAGTACATTCAATAATATTGATATTTCACCTTCTAAAACTCCCCCTAAATCTCAAGCATATACAATCTCTCCAACATATGATGATAATTATATTATGGCCCAAGCTCAATCTTGAGACTTGGATATCTAGCATTATCAATAAACCTTAGCTTAAATAAATTATTTTAATTAGGATGTCCATACCATTTTTATAGATCATGACTTTGATCTTGAAGGTTATGTGCCTCCTACCAATTCTCTTCTTCTTAATGCTCCTTGGGTGGTAGAGTAAATTATACCTTCTAAACCTCTAAAAATTCATGCATCCTCTTTACCACCTATAGATCCAATCATTACATCTAATCCTTCCCCTATCACCAAAACCAATGACACTCTAATCCCTTTTAATCCATCTATCTCTCATAATCTCAAGATTACACTAGATGCCAAGCCAACTACTATCCATTTGTTACATTATAATTATAATTGCCATGATAATCAAATTATCAATCTCAAATTAGATGTTGAGTATTATGTTCCTCTTCCCACCTTACCTAGTAACGAAGCTATTCTTGAAATACTTCATGCCTAAGAACCTCACCTTCCTTGGTAACATCATAAATTTGGACATTTTAAAACCAAAACCCCTTGTTTCAACAACTTCATTACTAGCATTGATCCCAAAATTAATCTACTTTCTTCTTTACCTAATGCACCATATCATTTTTAATATAGAAATGACATGTTTATCAAAGAAACCACTTGCATTGAGTATGGTACTCCATCCTGTCCTTAACCAATTATAGTTTCTTATGAACTATCACCTATTAAACATGATAATTTTAGCTTATCTTTGATAAATATCATGATATTTTTTCCTAGTACTATCAGGACGTGCCTAGTATTGACTCTAGAATTATGGTGCATAACATCATTACTTATATTGATATGAAGCCTGTACATCAAAAATAAAGGAAATTTCCACCTAAAGTTTCCACTTTATGTCACAAGAAATTCATCAAATTACTCAATGTTAAATTTATCAAACTAGTGGACTATTCTGAATGGGTTTTTTTTTATTATTCCCATTCAAAAAAAAGGTCACAATGGTTATTCACATTTGTATTGATTTCTGTAATCTTAATCTTTCTTATCCCAAGGACAACTTCCCTTTATCTTTAATAGATGCCATCATTGATTCCACAATGGGTTACAAAATGTTATCTCTTATGGATGGCTTTTCGAGTTACAATAAGATTCATATTACCCTCAAGGACCAACATAAAACCACTTTCACCATGGAATGGGGCACCTATTGCTATGTCAAAATGCCCTTTGGCCTCAAAAATGATAGATCCACTTATCAATGAGAAATGACTCACATATTTCATGATCTTATCCACAAAATTGTTGAAACTTATGTGGATGATCTCATTGCTAAATCTAAAAGTTGTAAAACTCATCTCTTAGATCTTGTTATCATCTTTAACCACCTTCTTAAATATTGAGTCAGACTAAATCTTTAAAAATGTGTCTTTGGTGTCATATCTAGAAAATTATTAGGATTCTTAGTCTCTCTCCATGTCATCGATGTTGACTCTACTAAGATTAGTGTTATCATCAACATGCCCATTCCTCAATCCATTTTAGATATTCAATTTACTTAGGCAAACTTGGGGCAATTAGAAGATTCATCCCTAAAATGGTGTACCATATCCACTCCATCAATTCTCTTTTCAATAAATGTAATGCCTTAAAATGGATGGACCATTTTCAAAAATCCTTTGATAACATGAAAGAGTCATTTCTTCACCTACCTAACCTTCATCATCTTTCTAATGATTGACCCTTGATCCTATATACTTATTCCACACCTATATCTATTGGGGCAATGCTTGCCCAACAAGATGATACTAGAAGATATTATATTAGCTACTACTTTGGTCTAAGCCTCATCAATTATGATAAATGTTATACCAAAGTCAAATGTGATTGCCTCACCATCTATTTTTAAGCTAAAAATCTTCGACACTACAAGTTATACCAAACCACTTATGTCATCATTAATTCTAACCCCCTTTATCACTTATTCTCTAAAGCCTTTCTTCTTAGAGATAAAATTGGCAAATGGATGACCATCCTTATGGAATTTTATCTCCACATCATAAATAAAAAATCTATTAAAGGATAGATCATAGTTGATCAACTTACCATAGCTCCTATGCCAAATACCACTCACCTTCAAGATAGTCCTCCAGATGACAATATTATTTATATTGGAGGTCTCAATCAAGATATTTTTCTCAAATATTACTTTCATAATTTTATGTTGATCTTTAATCTAGTAATCTTGATGAATATTCTATTACCCCTGATACTACTAAATCTAGAGTAGTTATCAAAGAGCTTCTTGAAATTAATGTTGACTTGTATGAGGATACTTGGACCCTTCAATTTTATGGTGCTAGATGCATTCAAAGATATGGGGCAAGTTGTATTCTTACCAATCCTCTTATAAAAAGCATACCTTTAACTTTTCACTTCACCTTTGATGTCACCAATAATATGGCTGAGTATGAAGCCCTCATCTTAGGCATGAGAGATACTCTTGATCTATACATTTAATATTTTCATGCCTTAGGTGACTCTCAGATTATTTTCCACAAAGTCAATGGTGATTACCAATGCAAATGTGAAAATATCATTACCTATCATCAAATTAAAACCACTCTTACTAAGGATTTCATCTCTTTCACTATTGATCCTATCCCTAGAGATTAAAATTCCATTGTTGATTCCCTTGATTCTTCAGCATCTCTCTTTCATCCCAACCAATTTATTTTTGACCCCACTTTTCTTATATACATAAGAAAATATTCATCTTCTAATTAACTACCAGATTTACTTATTTGCCACATCGAGGTTGTCATCATTTGACAAAGCCCATGGTATAAAGACATTATTTAGTTCTTGGAACACCAAACTTATCCTCCTAACTTAAACTCTCATGAAAAGACATGTATCTATAAACTAGCTTTCAAATATGTATTTCAATACAAAATCCTTTATTATCATAATGTTGAAAGTACATTTCTCCATTTTTTTATGAAATATGAATTATTGAACAAGCACATAGGGGCATTTGTGGTGGTCATTGTAGTGGACATGTTATAACCTGTAAATGCCTATGTGTGGGATATTTTTGGCCTTTTCTTTAAAAGGATGCAATCAATTTTGTAAAAATGTGTACTCCTTGCCAACTTCATGATGATCTAATTCATTCACCTCTAGCCAAGCCTAAAATTTTCAAATCTCCTTGGCCATTCTCCATGTGGGGATTAGATCTCATCAGCAAATTACCTTGCTCTCAATATGGGCATGTTTTTATCATCATAACTAATGAATATTTTACCAAATGGGTTAAAACCATTCCCCTTGTTAATTTCACTAGTAACACCATCACAAAATTCATTATTAATCAAATCATTTAACACTTTGGTGTTCCCTATACTATTATTTTTGATAATTGTGGTAATTTCAAAAACAATGATGTCAAATAGCTTTATGCTAAATTTAAAATCAATCACAAACTTTCCATGTCTTATCATCTACAATGTAATGATTAGGTTGAGGCCACAAACAAAATTCTCAACAAAATTCTCCAAAAGATAATTCATGAAACCTACATGAATTGTCACATTCACCTTTATCCTACTCTTTGGGCCTATCGAACTAGCATATGTACTACCATTGGGGCAAAATCATTCTCTCTAGTTTATGGTTCTGATTCAGTCCTTCCCTTGAAATTTGAACTTCCCTCTCTTCATATATCTCTTCATGGTATCATTCCTAATGAATAATTACGTAATGTTCATTTTCATACCCTTGATCTCCTTGATGAACACCATCTTTCTACTTTGTAACATAATCACCAATATAAGGCTCGTATTTCCAAACCACATAATAAATGTGTTAAAATTCACACTTTTAATGTTGGTGATCTTGTCCTTAAATTATACTACACTCACGATAAAGAAGGTAAATATGCCCAAAAATAGTGAGGCCCCTATTTAGTCAAATATATTCTTGGTCTAAGTACCTATCACCTTCAAACCAATAAAGGCCATGTTTTTAAAGAGCCTACCAATGCATAATTCTTTAAAAAGTATTTTGCCTAATTTTTCCCTTATTTTCATGCTTTATATATGTTATCTATCTAACACTTTTTTCAAGTCACTCACATGGGTCTCTCCCTCATTAGTGTTCTCTCTTTTCACAAACCTTTAGTCCTTTCTATTTGGTCTTTTGGTTTCCCCTTTCTCTCATGAGTTGCATTATAAAACCATGGATAAGACTTAGTCTTCCTCATGATGTACCATAGTCTTATTTATTTTCATACTCTTTTTACACACCTTTTTCACCCCTTGGGTTTCTCTTTTTTGAGTTGCATTATAAAAACATGAATAGGACTCGGTCTTCCTCACAAAATACCATATTTTTCTTATCTCATTTACTTTTTCAACATGATTTTTGATACCCTCATGGGTTTATGTTTTATGAGTTGTATTGTAAGACCATGGATAGGACATGGCCTTCCTCATAAAATTACCATCATGTTATTCCTTTTTATAATGTGTTTTTGATTATTATTCTTAACTTTAGTTTTTGCTTCTTTTGATAGATGGAATTTGCACAAACAATCTATGTTAGCATGTTTTCTTCCATTTCCTTCATTATTATGATAAGGAATCATGTTTTTCTATCATTATATCCCTTTTTCATCCTTTTTCACATTTTTTATGATTTTAAGTAATTCAAATTGTTCCATGTGTCATTCCTCTTGATTTCATTTATTTTCACTCTTCATTGGATAAAACAAGGTCTAAGTCAACATAGCACTTTTATTTTACCTAGATTTATGAGACTCTTAGACTCCATGCTCTCTGAAGTTTATCTCTCTTAGTAACCAAGTCCCAAGCATTCAAATGAAATTCATCTTTAGTACCCATGTTTAGATTTCTAAATCTGTATGGAGGAGGAATAAAAAAAGTTGTCAAGAAATTTAAAACCCAACTCATTTAAAACAAAAGGCAATGACATACAAAAGGAAACATACAAATCTCAAAAGTTAAAATCAAACTAAAAGAGATGATTACAAGCACATATCCTATCTCTAATTAAATCTCAAACTCTACTATTGGCCTCAAATAAATTTGAGGTCCATTGGGGTGTAGTAGGCCAGTAGATTGGAATAGGAAAATTCAAAAAACTCTATGGTGTTACCTAATTTCTCACATATGTACCCAATCTTATTAGTAAATTGATGGTTCTATAAGGGGTCCTGAGGAATGGGGAACACCTTTAATTTTCATGCATATAGCCTTCATGTAATGATCTATATACTTTATTCTTTGACCTAAGACTTGTGTAGATAAGAGAAGTTCTTTAGAGTCCTTAAGGTCGACAATACTCTTATTTTGACAAACCTAATTTGAGTGTCTTGATTTTAATAAAGAGTTCCTATACCTTGGTTTTCCTTCATTCTCCCCTCTAACCATTTCATTTACCCCCTTGATAGGTAACTCGTGATCCCAAATTTGTTTCCCCTTATTCTATACTTCATTTTTCTTCACATCTTAGAAACATGCTAGCATTACTTTGTTTTAGTTTTATCTATCCTTAGAGAAAATAACATGTTTGAGCAACTCTGAATTACTTTATTTACACCATAGATTTACATTACTAGAGTTTTTTTACTTATTTTTACCATTTTTCATTGTTTTACTACCCTTTTTGTAGACACTTGAGTTAATTTTTCCTTTTTATGCACCTTTTTCCATTGTTTAGTGAGATAAAGATTGTTACTACTCACTCATCAATGTTGTTTTACCATTTTTTTTGCTTGTCCATCTTTGTTTAAGTAAGGATTGTTACTAATCTTACATTGATGTTTGATTACCATCTTTTTAACATGTATCCTTGGTTTGATTTTGTGAGTTTACCTTTCTTACTTAAAGTTTACTTGTTTGAGTTCCCCAATCTTTAGTAACTTTAGGTTTTTGATTATTTGATTTACTATTATTTTTATTTGGTCATTTGGTCAAACATAGCACTTTTCAACCCATCTTGACAAATTCCTAAGTATGTCCCATCTACATATCACCAATTATCTTGGCTCTATTGCATTTTTTTGTTTTTGCTCTTTAGTTTTGTATTCTTGGGTCCATAATCAAAACTAATAACAAAGTAGATAATAATCTAGTGATAAAAGTAAGTCAAGGTATGCATCACATTTAATTTTTATTTATTTCCCTTTTAGTCATTTACTTTCAATTATTTTATGCTTTAAAATACAGTAACTTTTTTTAGCATCAACATTATGTGTTCTTATGTTCTTTCTCAAAGTATCATCCCCTATTGCACCTTAGTGACACATGATGATATTCAAGTGGAGCATTTGTATACACATAATATTTCCAAAGTTTTATTAAATATTGATTTTTTACATCTTGAAAGAATACATCAAGACTCAATCTGTATGAGTGCATGCCCTAAGGGGTGCACTGGGAAAGGGGTGGGCAAACCATTAGTGATTTACAAGATTATTTCCCCTTTTTCCACTTATTACCAATCTAACCATCTCATAAAACCATTCCCCTAAGATATTACTCCTCTTTTTCATATTCCTCTATTTTTTCTCACTTTTCATGATTATTTTTCTCACCTTATGCCCCTTTTTATAGTTAGGTGTACTAGGTTGACTAATTCAACCTTATACAATTTTTAGCCTTTGTTTACTATACTAGGTCAACTGGGTCGACCCTGTATAGTTTTGGGTGAAATTTATTTAGGGTTTAGGTTGGCTCTTGGCCAAATTAGCCCATGACCTAGTGAATTCTTGTTTGAAACTATGCTAGGTCAACTTGGTAAACCCTATTGACCAAATTTTTTAAAAAGGATTAAGGTTAAATCCATATATATATATACAAGATAATTTAGACATTATTTCATATGCAATCAAGAGTTATTATTTGTTTTCACTTATTTACAATCTACTCTTCCACCATTTTACCTGAGTAATCTTAGTTTAGGATTTCTAATTGGAGAATCTAGCCTTGTGGATAAGTATTGTATGTTTTGGCCTTTCTTAGTGATCCTTACAAACCAAAACAACCTATTATGGATCCCCTTTGGCAAAGGGAGAGATCGATAGGTTCATCATTCAGGTAAGTATTCTCTAACTTTGTTCCTCTCTTTAGTAGATAAAAGTAGCATAAGTATTGGCTTCGAATAATATTACTCTTATTATTCCATGTATTAGGGTCTTGCCCATACATATCTTAATTGAGATTCTCCTATACATGTTTATTTTATTTAGTAACCCTCATATTATGCCACAAGCTTTGGTTAACACTAGATTATATTTTCTTTACTTATTGTTAGTTTAGTGAGATATCAAAAAATATGACTCACATAGGGTTATTGTATGATTGTGCTTGACTAGAGGCTTTAGAATTCTCCCTAGCATAGTGTATTATGGTAAGAGATCCCCTAATCAGTTCTATCAAATCCCTGTATTGGTTATATTACTAATTATCTAATGTGTCCCTAATTGAAAGTGTATGGTATGAATTATCTTCTTTAAGTTAGGATTGATTTATACACATGATGCATTTATGATTTCATACAATTGTTATTAAAGCATGGTTGGTGGATCTTTCTAAATCCCTTAATCTTTCTTAGCACTTATTCATATTCATGGGATATGTGACTTTGTCTTTGGCTCTAAGATTTATGTATCATTAATAGTGGGCTTGGTATTTTAAAAAAATTATACTACCCTATTTCTCTCTCAATCTCTCTCCACTTGCCTCCTTTCCAATTTGAATTAGAATGCAATCTATCTCTTTATTCAATTGTTATTTCTTTGGGGTTGTGGGTGCTTTGATTTTCACTATGGTATAATTTTCTAGTTTTTGGTTGGCTTCAACTCTATTCATCTCTATTTTTTCGTTTGAATTTTCATAAGGGTTTTAACCTTTCAAAGTTTGGCATTCACCCATGTATACCTTAATTACAGCTTCCTCATTAATGGCTAGTGATTAATGGCATAGTGACACATGGATGTATTGAAATCTACTAAACCCATGAAATTCATGAAAATATGCCACCACATTCTTATTTATTATGAATCTTTATGCATCCATCATCAAATCATTAAATGTTTTTAATGGTTTATTCAATGAACTAACAAGTGATTCAAATGGTCATTTCCCATTGACCATTGGGTGGATGCTAGCTATCTTGACTTTATCTTGCACTTTGTTTACCTTGGCATGACCTTTTCCCTTATTATAGTAACCTAGGTGTGGTACTTCACATGCACATGATTCATCCTCCTTTGTTCCATCTCTTCTTAGTGTTGTGCTTCTTTATAAGTGCACCTCTCTTTCTTGGTCAATTTCTTTGTGCTTCCATGTTTCTTTCTTTGGTCCTCCAATGCTTCATTATTTCTTCTCAATTTATTGTGCATGAGCATCTTGTGCACCTCCCTTTCTCAACTTGGTACTCACAACTATCTGAACATGGAAAAATTCACATGACCAAAAACTCAGATGTCTATCATTAAGTGCTTATAGATCATTTTTACTTGACTCACTTGACTAGATTTATGTGTAAGCACTAGAAGAGTTATCTTGTGGGCCTAAAAGTACCATGTTTATTCACCTAACATAAATGAAGCATATATAAGGAAATATTTGGTTTACACCAAATTCTATTATGGTCAACATAAATCAATAAACTTATGACTGTAAAGTCAATATCTAATGGCACAAGCACCATATTACTAATTATAGGGATTCAATTTATTGCCATTGAAATGCCCAGGGAGCATTTCACCAATCAACATGTGCATCTTTCATGTGCCAGTTTCCAACATATTATGGATGACATAAGGCCCCATCCATCTAATCTACAATTTTCCTAAGTTCTTGAGGTACTTTAAGTCATAGTAAGACCAGTGTTCTTTAAGTGAGTACCTTGCACTTGATGTGATTATCATGTCATAGCTTCTACCATGCATTTTATATTTTATATCTCTATTTTACTTTGGTGGGTGTCTCATATAAGCGCTCCAAGTATTTAAGGTGTGTGTTCATATATTATTATCCATCTAATTGATTAATACCTTTAATGCATAATGAGGGCACTAGAAATTCCATGGGTAAAATATCCTCGATGATAAACACCAGTTGAAATGGTGTAGCCTTATTCAAGTGCTTATATGTAGTGAGATAGTCCCATAGTACTTCTGACACATGGTCATCCCAATTTTTGTAACAAATGTCACATATATTTGTGAGGCATGTGTCCAATATCTTATTAAATGCCTCAATGGTGCCATTCACTTAGGGATGATAAGGTGTTGTTTTATGGTACACCACCATATATTCAATTAGTATGATTTAAATTATTTTATTGATGAAGTGTAGCCCATGATAACTAGTCCAGATAAGTGAGAATCATTAACAAATGATGATGTTCTCCTAGAGAAACCTTAAAAATATGGTTTTTATATAATCTTTAGTTAGTTTTGCCTCAACCCACTTGGTGAAGTAATTTGTGGCCACCAAAATATATCATGTTCCTATGCACCTTGTAGTGAGAATAATAGGCCCAAAAAAGTTAATGTCTTATTTTTCAAATGGTTCCTAGGCAAGGATGGGGTGAGAGGCATCTCATCTTAGTGGTTGGGCTTTCTCATGCACTAGCATATGTCACATTATTTTGCATCCTAGAATGGGGTTGGTCACCACAAGCCTGATTGGATAGCCTTATGCATCATAGAATCTCCAATGTAATGGACTTCAAAAATCCATTCATGCACCTATTTCATGACTAGGTCCCACTCATGCTCTAAGACACAACAATGTATCACTTCATCATATCTCAACTTGTATAGTTCTCTGCCAATGAGTTGAAATGGGGTGGCATGAACTGTGATCTATTTATTCTCTTTAATCATCATGGTCTAGAGCACAAACCTAGAGGTCAAAAATATGGTAATCTCTACCAAGTATTTGAGTATATATTGAACCCTATAAATTTGTGCATTAGGCATACCATCCTTAATAGGCACTATTGCATCACCAAAGTTGAAGTAGGATAGAGAGTTTAGACCCATGTTTTGTTTCCTAAGTTTGAATACAATAGAGAAATAGAATTATTGAAACAAAATAATCCATAAAAAATGTTCCCATGGAAAATGGGATTATTGACTAGGTACTTAAGTGCCTCATTATCAATGAAGAAGATAAAGGGGTATCCAACAAGTACTGCCAAAATTATTGTAGGGAGTAGACCATGGTAAGTGCCTCATGCTCAATTGTGGTGTAGTTCTACTCTACCTTGGTTAATTTTATTCTTGAAAAAAAAAGGGGGATGGTCCATTTTGCCTTCACCTAGTTATGCCATAATGGTGCCAATTTTAGAACCAAATCCATCAACACGGATGTGGAATGGAGTTTCCTAGTCAAGGAATTACAATATTAGTGCACTTTTTAGTTTGAGCTTTAGGGTGTCAAATGCATCTTCTTAAATTGTGCCCTAATAGAATGGGTCATCCTTTCACAAGATCTCTTTTAGTAGTATTGTAATCTTGGCATAGTTCCTTATGAACTTCTTATAGTACCCACAATGTCTAAGAAAGGTGTGAATGTATTTCTATGTTGATGGGATCTATAGCTAAATGATTTTGCAATATTTATAGGATAAATGAGTAGACCATATTTACATATGTTGTGCCCAAGCAAAGTGCTAAATGACATTATGAAAACACATTTCTTAAGGTTCAAATAAATCTACAATTACTTTCACCTCTTGAACATCAGGTGCAAGTTTTCATAGTGATCATTCACTAGTCCATACATAGTCTAATCATCTATGTATACTTAGAGGAACTTATGAATGAATTCCTTAAAAGTGGTGATCACCACTTAGGAGAATATGGCTAGCACATTATTTAGTCCAAAAGGAATCACATTGTATGTGAAACAACCCCATTCTATCATAATAATAGTTTTAGGCTTGTCTTCCTCTTCAATATGGACTTGATGGTATCTTGATAACCCATCAATAAAGGTGTATATCTCACAACCTACGATGCCATCTAAGACTTCATTAGTGAATAGCGTTGAGAATTGGTTAGTTATGAAGCAACATTTAATAATCTATAGTTAACACAAATTTAGATCTACCCATCCTTATTGATGTTGATGACCATAGAGATAACCCATTTAGATTATTGTGTCTAGCATACCATCAATCTTTGTTTTGACCTTTGTACAAAGATTAGGGTGCATCTTATAAGGTCACTTCTTGATAGGTCTTGTACATCAACTATCTTGATACTCATCTTCTTGAGGGATAGGTGTGTGCATTTCATGTATCTATAGTTCTAAGGTAACAAGTCTTTGAATTCCTTCAAGAGATATATAATATGCATCAGGTATGTGTCAAACCAATAGGTGCCCAGAGTGGCAATCTTTGGTTCCCTCTCTGAACTAATATCTAACTTGGTATTTTTTAGTGGTACATGGTAGGGCTCATTCTTTGACTGGTGTAGATCCCTAACTTGTTTTCTATCCTTAGTTTTTTCTATCTAAATATGGGTAGTGTCCACTTCTTCTAGGGAATTATCCTCAACTTGGCACACTTTTTTTTGCCTTTCAAATTCTTCCAATTATACACCTTCCATGTTTCATCATCCTCATCACTAGAGTCATTGTTGAGGTTTTTCTCTTCAAATAAATTTAAGAACTCTAACCCTTTTTCATTGAATATTATTTTAGGCACTTCTCTAATATTATAGTGTCCTTAAACACTCACCTTTAAACTATCTATAGTGGCTCAATCAGATTAAGATTTTACAAAGAAAAGGAGAAGGTGTGAACAAACCACTCATTTAGTGTATCCTAGTTGGATATCTCACAAGACATCTCATTAATAACATACCATGACCTCAACCAAGTTTTTAAGGTCATATAGAAGGCATGCACCCATAAGTTCCTTGGTGAATTTTCACCATAGATAATCTAGGTTTCTTTATAAATGCACACATGCGCTATGGGGTCAAAGTCGCTAGATTAGGATAAGATGTCCATTTCCACATTATTCTTTCTAAATCTAGTGAAAATGGTTTCCTTCACATCTCACCAAGTTGGAAAGATAGGATTTTATGTTGCCCACCAATGAGCGGTAGTGATTTTTAATGTATACACTAGAATACCTAGTCTATCCACCTCTTTTAAGATATATGATTCAAGGTCTTGGACATAGTCTTCTACTAGATTACTCCCTTCACATCTCAAGATCACTAAAAGTTTGCCCTTACTAAGGCAAAACACTCTCTTTCCCTTATTCTTGGCATAAGAGACCCACCATTTAGAAGAATAATCAATCTAGACCCAACCTATATTCACTAGTTTTGGTTCTTTTGTGTACACCAAACAGCATCTTTGACCAATGGTTTCATATGATTCCTCAACCCATCATTCACAAGAAAAATTGATGGTGTCCAAGGCTGATTATCCATCTTCATAAGAGGGGACTCTTTGATCATCAAGGTTTAGAGTCTCGATGTTGTGTATTGTGATGTTGTAGGTATGGTGGATCTCATCCTTGATATCCATGCTTTCAACATAATGGGGTCCTTAGTCATTTGATAAGGGTATAAAAATGAGACCCACCATTTATAAGCATGATCAATCTATACACAGCCTATCTTCACTAGTTTTCATTCCTTTGTGTACACCAAGTAGCATCTTTGACTAGTGGTCTCATATGATTCCTCAACCCATCAATCATAGGCAACATTGATGGTGTTCAAGGTTGATTATCCATCTTCCCAAGAGAGTACTCCTTGATCATCAAGGTTTAGAGTCTCAATGTTATGTATCATGATGTTATATATATGGTTGATCTCATCTTGATATCCATGCTTTTGACATAATGGGGTCTTTGGTCCTTGGCACAAGAGACCCACCATTTAGAAGCACAATCAATCTAGACCCAACCTATCTTCAATAGTTTTGGTTCCTTTGTGTACACCAAGTATCATCTCTTACCAGTGGTCTCATATGATTCCTTAACCCATCAGTCACAGGTAACATTAATGGTGTCTAAGGTTGATTATCCATCTTCCTAAGAGAGGACTCCTTGATCATCAGGGTTTAGAGTCTCAATGTCGTGTACCGTGATGTTGTAGATATGGTTGATCTCATCCTTGATATCCATGCTTTCAACATAATGGGGTCCTTGGTCATTTGAGAAGGGTATAACTACCCTCTCCTTTCCATTTTAAAATGTCATTTAGTGCCTTTTAAAGCACATATATGTATTGTTTGCATAACACCATGTTCTTCCTAAAAGTTTTAGATAGTTGTCCTATTCTGCTAACTTGACTACTTAAAAGTCAATAATAATTTGGTGCCCATGATATCCACAAATGCACTCTTCATAATTCTAATCGATTGTGCCTAGGTCTCATTGGTCATGAAAATTACATGAGGGGAAGGCCTCAAGGTTAGCCTACTCATTTTCTTTCAAGCATTCTTGGCCAAGATGTTGACCTTGGTACCTATGTTTACAAGGACCTCACATATGGGCCATCCATCAATATTGGAATTCACAAGGAGTTCTTGGTCATACTTTGCATTCTATATATGTCATGCTTCTCATTCCCTCTCCATGTGTGGTGTAATGACTTAAAATGGTTTTTTACTTGTATTCTTTAAGAGTAATTTCTTCAATAAGGGAAATATTCCCTCTATTTATAGGATGTGTAGGATCTCTATTAATTATTGTATCTCAACTTCCTACCTATCTTTCTTCTTTTGAGAGGCAATAGCTTGTACTTCGAGATCCCATGCTAATTGGATCTCCCCTCATAGGTTTTATATTCCACTCATGGCATACTACAATACATATTTATAGTGCAATGGGTCTGAGTAAGGCACAACTTTGAGTTCAAGCTATGTTACATGTTGGTTGAATATTTTGTCTATCAGTGTACTAATAAACAAAATAGGTCTGTTCAGCTAAAGTAGAAAGATTAGTCATCCAAATGTGTAAGTTTATCACATTAGAAGGAGACTGCTCTCTCCTCTCATCAAGGGAAGGTTCCCTATGGATATGCTTTATATATGTATAAATAGAAAATAATACTCAGGGATAGGACAAGCCATCCATCTCTCTTTCTTCAAAGATGATGTGTACAAAACAAAGGAAAAACTCATGGGAAATGATAGATAGCACTCCTCTTCTTTCATAAGAACTATTCATCCAGCCACAAGAATACTCCTAGAAATAAAAGTAGAATGTAATTGAAGATATGGTAACCAGAAAATCAAGACACAGAACAAAGTCTCCACCTGAAATGCTCAAGATTAATATATGAAGGACAATGAGAGCACAAAGTCTTCTCAAAGTCCTTTACATAGCAATGAAAAGAAAACACACTAAAGGTAGCTATGGGGGCACAAAGTCTCTCCACAGTTAATTCTTCAAGACACCTTCTTGACTAATTTTACTAATCTTGCTTGTTAAATTAATGGAATAGAAAATATATCAAGGAAAAAGACATAAGAACAGTTTCCTTAATAACAAAGATATCACAGCACAAAGTCTAAAAAAGTCCTTTGCTTTCTTATTCTAGTAACAAAATATGATTAACAGATTAAGCACAAAGTCTCAATGATGCCTCTCAATTTGGGTAGAGTTTTGTTTAGATTGTCAGCAAAGAGATGTTTTTACAATGAAAGAAAGTCCCTTATATAGCCACTTCGAGAAGGACTCAAGAACAGTAATACATCATGATGCATTGGGAACTGTTAGGAAGACAAGCTAGAACTTTGGGGCATTTTACCCTTTTGATCTTCTCAATGTAGATAAACAATCCACACAATTGAAAGATTACAAATTTCAATGTCCACTTGGCAGTCTGATCTTGTCTTCATCATTCTTCCTTTTCTAGTTGATTGAATCGGGCCCTGGATTCATTCATTGTTCTATCTTTCCTCACTTTTAGTTGGTTTTGGTCTTGAATTTTGGGAATGTATTTGGGTTTATAAATTCAAAGTATCAACAACTATTTCATGGACTTTAAAATTTACGTTTACATGCACGTTAATGTGCTCTCAATGGCTAGTTCATTGTCTTGAATTTGACGTCTTCGGGCACGTCACCCCTTGGTCTTCTTTCAGCTTTTGGCTTTGCCCTTCCAGATTGGACTTACCCTTTTGTGCCTTGATAAATGACCTTTGTCGAGTCATAATATCCTTTTACTTTGGCCACTGAGAGTCCCCTTCAAGGGTACCTACCCTTCGGGGTCCTTCGACAGCCCTTTGCCTTGGCAGTTCCCGTGAACAAATCCCTAGGCTTTCTATTTGAGGCTTCCTTTAGGAAAATTCCCATGTGTTTTCTCCCACGAGTAATTTTTGTGAACAATTTTCCCAAAAAAAATTCTCATGGACAATTTTCCTAGGGAAAATTCTCGCAGACAAAAAGTCCAGGGAAAATTCTCGTGAACAAAAGTCTGTGAAAATTTGTTCTGCAAAGTCTTTGACTGGTCTTCAGATTTTTTACACCTATAACCACTTAGAATTCTTTTAGACTTTTTGTCTAAAGGAATTCCTTCAGACAAAAGTATGAAGTAATTCTTCCTTAACCAATTTTAAATGCCTTAAACAAATCTGAAAGAATTACCTTTCAGGCTTCTTTGAAAATGACCCTTCAGAAGGGTGCTTTTATTGATTAAGTGTCCTCCACAAGGGCACTTGTCCCTTGAGAAGTCTCTTTCTACATTGAACCACCCCTTTGAACTTTGGCAATGAACCATTCTATTGAACCAAGACATCAAACCAATCAGTTGAACCAAAAATGGTTCAAGCTGATGGTTCAAGCTGATAATTCAATTAGACGAAACAATCTGATGAACTAAGCCTTGAATCAAACATTATGAACTTTAATTTAAACCAAAAGTTGAACCATTTCATTGAACCAATCATTTGAACCAAGGCTTTGAACCAAAATGGTTAAAGCTAATGGTTTAATTGAATGAACCGAGTGAATGAACCTACTCATTGAACCAAGACGTTGAACCAAGTTCTGGTTCAACGGTTTAAATAAAGCTTTGAAAAATGTCTTTGAACCTGTTGTTGAACCTTGACACATTTAAACCATTGGATGAACTAAATGAATGAACCAACTGAGTGAAATAAAGCATTGAACCACTTGGTTGAATCCATTGAATTGTTCCTTTGGTTGAACCCACCATTGAACCTTGAACTCATTGAACCTTTGAACCGAAGTGGTTCAATGGTTCAATGGTTCAATGGTTCAAGCCACCTTAATTTGGCCAAGTGTCTTGAAATCCGATGAACCAATTGTAATGATTGAACTTTGAACCTTGATGAAGCACTTAACTCTTACTATAGACGTTGAACTTATTGAACATTGAACCTGTTGAACCTTTGAACCAAAGTGGTTCAATGGTTCAACGATTCAATGGTTCAAGTCTCTTTTTATACTCGGATGCTTGCCAATGAATATTTTCAACTGAACCAAAGCTCTGAACCAATCTCAGAGAATGACTAAGTGTTGAAAATTGATACTTTTGATTGAAACCACTTACAAAAATCTTTGAACCTGTGTAAATGAACCTACTTGCACAGTTCGTAGACTTCCCTTCCTATTGAAGAGTCCGTAGATTTTTTGAGAAGCTTGGAAAATAAGGAATGTGAATGTCTAAGACAAATTTTAGAAATAGAAGAGATAATTTTGGTCTGTAAGACCAAAATAGTTCAAATGTTGTCCCAAAAATGACTGCTATTTTTGGAGGACAACATTACACACTCAGTTTTATCTTTATTTCCATATTCTAATCATAACTCAAGTATTGGCACAACTGGTGGCTAAGTGGTGAATCCACTATGAGTAGTTTCCTATACCTTAACTATCTCTATGTAAGTCAATTATACCTTTAAGGTCTATTTCTCCATTTTTGGCTCACACCTAATAATTCATGCACCCTTATATTTACCAAGCCTACTTTGGGTTAAATTTGTGTATAGGTCAGGGCATTTCTTGACCTTATGGAACCCTTAACAATACCCACATGTGGGATGTGTAGGGTAGTCATGCTAGTAATTCTCTATTGAGCCACACTTATAACATGAGTGAGGTGGGAACCTTCTACCACCATGTCCTCTACCTCACCTTTTGACACCTCATTACATCCCAAAACCTATATTATATTGACCATAGCCTTTATTTCCTTGGTTAACCTACCCTTTGACTACTATAATGGGTTATTTTGCACCTTTTTCATGTTCTCATATATCTCATTAATCACCTAGCAATCAGCAGTGGTATAGGTGTAAGCATCGCATAACTAACAATAGATGGTTGTGTTAAATTGGTTATCACATTGTAATAAATGGTAGTTATGAATTTCATGTGCCTCTCAATAGACTTCATCACTTAGAATTAAGGTGTGTATATTCTTTCATGGGTAGTTATTCCCATTATGCCCTTCGACTTTGCATTTGGTGCACCATAATCCACTTTGAGCATCTCACAATGAGATAGAGGTAATAATTTGGAGTTGGTAAGCCATATATGCAATCTAAGCCTCCATAAATTGGTTGATCCTAGTATCTACACTTCTAACTACCTCAGCTTTGAGCATGGATTCAAGTGATTTATGAGGGTCTGTAAAAGTCTTCATGGAAAGTGATCTTCAAAATGGCACTTGCAACCCTCCAATGAAGCACTATGCATGCTAAGAAGGCTGAATATCATATGGGAGCTTTGAGAGTAGAGTTTTTGACCTTGCACCATATAGGCTCACACTTTTTGAGAGTCCTTAAGTAATCTCTTTAAGTGCACAATATTTTGGTGTTCAAACTCTGGTATATCAAGTTCATTCAAGAATGTCTCCTTTAGGGTATCATAGTCAACCATAACCTAGTTAGGATCAATTTTTTTGTACTAGGTATGAGTGCGATCAAGTAAAGTGGTCACAAACTAGGTTTCATTATGGTTTGATTGGGTTATGCCCCATGCATGCCATTTTAGTTCACATTTTAGCACATGCTCTATGGCATTTTCTATGCTATAATACTCTTACAAGTACATAGCCATTTTAGAATATATTTTCTAGGAGTAGCTAGGATCTTAGGTGCTTATCCCCCCAACATTTATCTTGGTGGTGGTCCTCTGATGCCTCTAACCACTAGGTTAGGCACTAGTCCTTTTATTATTATTAGCACCATTGATGTTGATGGCACTATAATACTTATGGTGTTGGACCACTTCCTATAAGTTATCTCCCACTTTATGTTGCTAACATCAACTGAGTTGCTATGATTGCACTCAAGTTCTATTATGGTAAGCTAGTGCCTAATGGTCTAAAGGTAGCTACACTCACTTCTTCATATGGAATAATTTATTCAATCATAAATTTTCACTCCAAATCTATAAAGAATCTAAGATCTATGTCAACAAAGTCAATTATTACTTTTATATTTTCTTTTAAGTGGGGGATCAAATGTGCAAACAAGCACCATAGGTTCAAATGGGGTAGGCATGTCAAGTGTATCTTTAGTCACCAAATCCTATATGAACCCATCAAAGTCTACACCTATCAAGTGTTAATCTTGATCCATCACTTCATTATATCTCTCATCCTCACACTATTATAATTCAAGAGATCTTCCCAATGCCCTTCCTACTTGCTACAAGTTCTCTCAACACTTTTAGGTTCTTGATCTTCCATCAGTCTATGTCATCTCTTATCATAGGTTTATCTTCTAAGCTCTTAGGTGTCAATCTATTCTTCCCCTTCCATTATGCTTCACCTACACATCCTCTTTCCCCCTTTGCACTATTCATATGCAAAAGGACTTTAGCCTTCCATCCCTAGATTTTCAAATCCATAATCCACCATTAGCTTTTTGAGCTTTGTGACAAATTCCTTCACAAATATACCTCAAGGGTAATGAACTAATAATTACTCTGCTTCTTTAGGTCACAAGTATTTTGAGACTACAAACTCAAGTATGTAGCTATTCAGCACTCCTTACCACCATTTATCTACTTCTCTAATCCAAGTGGCATCTAGGGTCTCAAGCCTCTCTAGGCACTTCTTCCACTCATAGCATTCTCCATAGATTCTTATTATATGGTTTGAATATACAACCAACCATTAATAAATATGTTTAGGTAGTTCACAGAAAAAGACCTCATATAAAGTGTCATATAGGTTATTTTGAACCCATTTTCTCAACTTTTATCCTTTTTAGGTTGGATGCTTTAGTGCAAAGCTATCTTCCACCTATTAAAACTAGTGCTTGATGTTTTTGAGGGAGAGTCAGTACATCATTCTCTCACACCATTACAATAATAAAATTCAATGTGGGTCTAGGTAATGGAACCAAAATGTTATAGAAAATGGCACTCGAGGTTTTTTAATTTGGTTCTTAGTTTCTCATAACTAGGTGAAAACATGGGATATACCCTTTGTGCTTAAAATTTTACACTCGATTGTATTAACATCAATTCATATAAGGCATAGGCCTTATGTGCTCAGTTGAAGTGTAGCTAAGAAGGAATTATGGCTCGTATTGGGCTATTTGTGCCATGGCACAAGACATTAATTATGGGACTTGGTCATTTAAGATAAGGCTTTAGATAGATTCATATTTTCAATCCTTTCATGGGCTAAGCTCGATGGCCTACAGGTGTAAGCCTTTTGGTGGACTAGTTATAGATTCATATGGGTGAAAAACTTTATTGAACTAGGCCCAATGTCATATAGGCACTTTAAGGGTCAAAGAGATACTTCCTTTCAAGTACTCATACTAGGCTCATGCTTCTAGTAAGGGTTGAAACACTTGGCATAAGATTTATATACTTAGTATATATACAAGTTATGTTGACATCATCAATTATTGTAGAGACTCCATTAATGACATGATCCATGAGCTCATAGATAATGTCCTTAACATAAAAGTATTATGATTACATCATTTTACTCATTATGCATTCAAATATTAATACCAAAGATTGATAAACTAGATATCATGTTTACTTCAACCAATATAGTGTTTACTTCAATCATTCTTTATCATTAATCAAGGCTCAAATAAATAGAGTATATAGTTTATGGAATTTAAAATAGGTTATGCTTAGCTCAAACTATCTAATGACCCAAAGGCTCATAAGCAATCTTATGTTCTTAAAAATAGAGTCTTAATGGCATCCATGTTATCCCTAATTTTAATGGCTGACATAACAATACATAAAGATCATCTTCAATCTACTAGAGCTTTGCTAAACTTTTTTTTTTGCATCTCCTACTTCACTAGTTCAAGATCCTTTTATAGCTCTTCAAGAACATCTTTATTAGGGTAGAATGTGCATGTTGAATGTTGAGATGGTTTCTTTTTTATCATTTCCACTAGCTCCATCACCTTATAAACTTTGCACTACAATCTCCACATATCATCCAATCATTAAAGATGCCATAAAAATCTTAGAATGGGTTAATTGCCTGCCAGTTGGTGCAATTTATATGTTGAACCCTCCAACTGTTGCCAAAATTACAAAATGTCAACATTAATCAAAATGATGCCTCACATTGATGTGTATGTCATGATGGTGTTAATCCTATACTTAAATAAGAGGTCCAATAACTAGATCCATTGAATATTTTGAACCATCTTACTTCTATACCTATATATTCATCTATCACATCAACCTCCTCAAGGTAGTTAATTTTTAACTTAATCATGCCACAAATGACATCAACTACATCAACACAATATGACTCACCAAGCCAGCCTATACCATCTAATTCCAACCAACATACTTCTACTCATCAATTTAAATGCACTTATATTCCTTTTATGGATTTACTTCAACATTATGTACCTTTATTAGATATGATTCTCATTGGATATGATGAACGAGATCCTATAACTGATATTTCTTTCCTCCCATCTCAAATTCCTTTTATATAACTCATGAGAACATCTCCTCATCATTGTACTTATTTATTGAAAATATTATTTGAAGTGAACATCCCTCAACCTCCACCTATGGGGAAAGAATCTATTTTGTCTAGGTCTAAGGATTGTAAGGAAATTACTTCGATGATTTGTGACAATAGAATTAGAGTAGAATAAGCAAATCCAAAAAAAAAATTGTTGAAAGAGAAGAATAATTAAATATTATGATTGAGCCACTTCAAGGGGAAACCTCCATAACAATGCAATAAGAACAAAATTCACAATATAATGATAAAAAACTAACCACTACCTCCTATATATACTCTACTTATCCATAGTTATTCTATAGGCTGACCATACTAATAACTTTAAGAAATGCAACAAGCTAATATAAAGGTTCATAAGCCATAAGTAAGCCACACATATCATTAGACACAGTATATGTTAAGGGTATAGCATACCCCTCCCCTTCAAAATAATGTTGTCCTCAATGTTGAATCAAAGTAATATGTTATTTTAGGAATGCTTCATCCTCCCATGTTCCATATTCATAATGTAAGTTCTTCCATTTGATCAAATATTATTTAATGGCTTTGATCCATAGTTTCTTAGTGCACATGTGAAATATCTCTTTAAGTTCTAGAATTAATCAGGCATCTTCATCTAATTTAGCTAACTCAGTCTAAGTGGAAATCTATGTCTAATTACTTTCTTCAAGTAATATACATGAAATATTATATGTATGTGAGTGGTTGGGGGTAATTCCATCTTGTAAGCCACACTACCAATTTTTTGTAAGATATGGTAAGGGCCATAATACTTAGGTGAAAACTTGTTATCATTTTTTATTACTTCAGAGACATCTACTTATATGGCTAAAAATGCATAATGACCCAATCACTTATGTCAAAATGTCACTCATTGTAGTGTTGATCTTCTTGTTTCTTTATTTGATTTTATGACATTGCTAAATTCTATCACAAAATGACTAACACCTCCTATTAATTGTAAATGTGTTCCTCAATATATCTAACCTTAGGATGCATTTTCAAGTCTGAAGTGATGGATGGGGGGTGATACCCATATAATGACACAAAGGGAGACATCTTGGAAGAATTATGAAAAGAAGTCTTATACCACCATTCAGCAAGAGGTAGCCAATGAGTCCATTTGTCCTATTTATCAAAAATAAAACAATGAAGATACCTTTCAAGACATTTACTGACTAAATCTATTTGTCCATCAAATTTAGGATTATACAATGAGATATGAGATAATTAGGTGCTGAAATATGCAAATAATTTAGTCCAAAAATTACTAATAAATATGGGATCTTAGTCACTTACAATGATCTTTGGAGTACCATGTAATTTATGAACTATATTGATAAAATCAAAATCTATTATACTAGCAACAAATGGTTTTGATAAGGAAAAAAAATGATCATACTTGATGAGTCAATCTAAAACTACCATGATAACATTTTTACCCTTAGATTGTGGTAACCCCATAATGAAGTCCATGGAAACCTCTTCCCAGCGCTAGTTAAGGATAAATAAAGGCTACAAAAGACCTAAGTTATTAATGGTTTCAACTTTATTTTGACATACCATGCATTCATCCACATGTTTCTATACATCCCCCTTGATTTCTTACCAAAACAAATCTTTATTGATTCTATGATATGTTTTCAAAAATCTAGAGTGACCTCCCAATGGAGAGGTATGAAGTTCCTAAAGAATTTTATGTTTGAGGAGAGAATTATTACATAGGTATAATCTATCTTTATACCATAATGTGTTCCCTTTCCATGTAAATTTTCATATTCACCACAACCCTGATAAATATTTTGAATCAAATCCTTGGTAGCACTATTAGTCTTCCATTCTGATCTTACTTCTTCTAGCCAATTCGCTTGTTATATGCTCATGGCACATAACAATGTCTCAAATAATTTATCTTATTAGGAGAGATAATTTACCACCACATTCTCTTTAACTTTCTTATACACTATTTAAAAATCATATCCTAACATTTTAGTCAACCATTTTTGTTTTTCTTCAAATGACAATCATTGTTCTAAAAAATATTTGAGGCTATCATGATCAGTCTTTACCTGAAAGTGACGACCCATCAAATAAGGTCTACATTACTTCACTACATTAAAAATAGCTATCATACCTTTATCATATATTAGTTTGAGACTATTTTTTCCATTTATTTGGTGACTTTCAAATTATATTGGTATGCCTTCTTGCATAAGTATATCCATCATGCCATATCTCAATGCATCACACTCCACAACAAAAGTTTTTTGAAAAATTAGGAGTAGCCATAATTGGAGTAATGCACATAGCCATTTTCAACTAGTCAAACACCTTTGTAGCTGAATCGGTCCACTTAAAGGAGTCTTTATTCAATGAAGAGGTGAGTAGGGATGTAATGCTAACATAATTTTTGACAAACATATAATAGTAACCAGTTAGACTTAGAAATCCTTAGAGGTTCTTGAGGGTCTTAGGAACCTGCCACTCCATCATAGCTTGGATTTTCATTGGATAAACTTTCACTCCTTGTGAAACAATATGACCCAATTACTCCATCTCTCAAACACCAAAATCACATTTGGAAGGCTTGACATAAAAAATATGTTGTTCTAAAACTGAAAGAACCTATTTTAGATGCTTCAAATGGTCTACCCAATTTTTGTTGTAGATGAGGATATCATCAAAAAACACTAATACAAACTTTATTTAAAATGGCATAAAAATAGTATTCATCAAACTTTTAAATGTATATGGTGCATTTATGAGGCCAAAAGGCATGACCATAAATTCATAATGACCTTTATGAGTTCTAAAAGATACTTTAGGTATGTCTTTATTACAGATACAAATATGATGATACCCATATTAAAGGTCTAACTTGGTAAAACAAATAGCACCATATAATTCATCTAGAAAATCATCAATTACTAGAATATAAAACTTATCTTTGATGGTGTACTTGTTGATTTATATATAGTTTGGGCACATCCTCTAAATTTCATCTTTATCCCACACCATGACCATTGAGGAGGAATATTCACTTTGATTCTATTGGATGATTCCTTCCTCTAACATCTCTTGTATCATATTTTCAATTTCACTTTTTTGGTCATAGGGATACCTATAGGGTTTGATGTTAGGTGGTGTACTTCCTAAAAGGAGTTTGATGTCATGATCACGTGCACAAATTAGAAGAAGTCCTTTTGGAATGTCACCAAAAATAACATAATGGTCATCTAGAACCCTTTATAAATCAGGGTGTGTATACTCCTTGGTTGGTTGAACCTCTATGGAAAATAAGTGTGCCATAAAACTTTTTGTACCTTTTCTAAGAATCTTTATCATCTGGTTGGAACTAACTAGTTGTGGATATTTAGTTCATAATCTACATAGTTTCAAGGTCTTACCTTATAAATAAAACCTCATGAATAGTTCCTAAAAATTCATCTCAATGGGGACCAAAGTGGTGAGCCACTGCACTCCCAAAATAATGTCAACTCCTCCCATGGTAATAAAAAACATAGGGGAATCTAACAAATAATCTCCCATAGCAAGCTTAATGCTATGGAATTTTATAAAATAGTTTGTCGTACCACCATCTATAATCATCACCTAAAAGTCTGGAGTTGGGTAAATGAAATAATTCAAATGAGTATCCAACTTACTATTGATGCAATTATGTGTAGTCCCAAAGTTAATTAACATAATCACCTTTTATTTCTTCAGGAAACCCACCACCTTAAGAGTTTTAGGAGTAATAATGCCTAAAAGTGCATGATATAAAATAGTAGGTTGAGAATCTTTAAATTCATTCTTGGGTTCTTCCAAACCTACCCCTGAAGCCTCCACATCTTCTTCCTCCTCATTGGCACTGTTAATGTAAAATAACATATTTTTAGCACATCATTGTCCTTTGATCCATTTTCTATCACATATAAAACATAAAAAATTTTACACACTTTTATTCCACTTATTGGGGTGTCAAATAGTAGGCTAATAAAATGATGGTGTTGGGATGGTGTGTTCATAGACATTAGTGAAATCTCTACATTAGATCATCTCTTTTTCCTCAACCATACATGCCCTTAGTATCGCCTCAAATATAGTATTGGGATGAAACATGTGAACCTCTAATTGGATGTTATCTTTGAGGCCACCCAAAAATAGGTCAGTCATATTTTCCTTAATGATGTCCACCACATGTACAGAGACATCCTAAAATTGATGAATATAATCCTTGACAGTCATAGTCTGGTGCAACTTGGCTAGTTAACTGAAGTAGTTTTTAGAGAGATTATTATGATAATGGAGTTATAAATCCTCAAAAAATATCAACCATGAAACTAGAACACCCTTATTTTTATTTTAAGCACATAAGAAATGATACCAAATAAATGACTCGTATTATAGATATAGAGAAGCCATAACCACTTTTTTCAAACATGGAGTTTGATCTAGATCAAATAAATTTTCAATTTGAGTGAGCCAGATGAGTGGATCATTACCATCAAACTTATGTAGGTCCAATTCTGGCAACATCAGCTTAGGGCCAAAAATGGTATTGGTATAGTTTAGAGGAGGAGAACTAAATTGAAATGGTGAAGGGTTATTTTGTAGTGGTTGAGATAACAAGTTATTCAATTTCCTATATATTTATTGTAATTGATCAATCATGTTATCTAGGTCCCCTCTCAACCCTGTAATGTCCCCTGAACCATATCAAAATATTTTTTCACCATGATATATAATTTTGACTTAAGTTGTTGAATTGCCTTTAAAATACATAGATCAGAAGAGCTAGACTCCGTGTCATCCTTATGAGGAGTTTTCAAATTTTATTTCCCTTTCCTACATCTATGAGTCTTTAAACCAACCATGCACAAACCCTAGGAGGGTTTCATTCTCAAAAAAGTGTATCGATAGAATATGCCATTTTGATCATCATGCCAAGATGAATCTAACTACTACTATTATGCACAAATGTGAAACTTTTGGCCTAAAAAGGTGTACCGATAAAATATATCATTATGATCATCTTTTAGAGATGAATCCAATGACTACTAATTTTTACAAGGTAAAAAAAATTACAGACTTCTTTTTTTACCTTGGTATTTTTATTTTTTGAAAAAACCCTCATGAACAAAAATGCGATGATAAAAAAATCAATTCTCTCTAGATCAAAAGTTATGTTTTTTTAGCCTACTAGTTCTCTAAAAAAAATTGAACCATATAAACTTACCCAAATTGAATCTTTGATACCAATTGTAAGGAAATTATGTAGATGATTTTCAATAATAGAAATATATATCATAGAATTAAGAGTAGAATAAGTAGATCCACAACAACAATTGGTAAAAGAGTAGAATACTTAAATCTTATGACTAAGCCACTTCAAGGAGCAACCTCCAAAACAATGAAATAAGAACAAAATTCATAATGTGATGATAAAATACTAACCACTACCTCCTATGTATACTCTAATTATCCATGGTTATTCCATAGGCTGACCATACTAAGAACATCGAGAAATGCAACAAGCTAGTATGAAGGTGTGTGAGCCATAAGTCAACCACACGTATCCCTAGATGCACTATAGGTTAAGGTCATATCAAGTATATTATTTTCTATTAATTTGAATAAATGTCTATACATGTTAACAAAACTATATATACTTCCCTTTCCCTCAAATTGCCTATCGCTTCAATGATTATTGATGAAATATTACTTCGTGTAGATGACCCTTCATTATTCATTAGTGTCTAAGTTGGAAATATCCAAGTTACGTGTACTTTGATTGATGAAGGTTTGGGAACTTTCATTTCATTTGTTGATTTCATTAAAAATTGGGATATTCATAATGTAATATCAAATCTACCCAATGTACATGTTAAGGTTATGATAGAATACAAATGCCTCCACTCAGATATATTTGGTTTCCTATCATAGTTCATATTAAATGAATGATCTTTAATTTCCCATTATCACATAATATTTTACTTGGTCCACCTTGGACACATCACATGAGAGTTATATCTCATCTTCATGCCAATGTGTTAAATTTCCTCACAATGGTGTTATATATAAGATTCAAGGAGACATGAATCTTTATAATTTTGAACATTTCCAAGACTATGGTGTTTTAAAAATACCTACCCTTGAAAATTTACCTAGCACTTATTTTTTTGAATCTTAAAAATTTAATTATCTCATTAATTATAATCAAATTTATAATTAACACCTTAAACTTGTGGGAAATATACCACCTAGCCTATTAGATTCTAATGATGAAAAACCTAGTGAAATTAGTTTGAAAATCAATACTTATGATCTCCCTTCAGACATAATTACTTAATTACCAAATTTTATATGACCTATGCCTCAACAAAAGATAACAGATGAAATTCTCATGTCCATAGTGATACCAAAACAGCGTGTTGACCAAATTTGACTTTTAGGACAAATTGGGGCACCCTAGTAAAAAACTTGATTTTTAGGCCTATAAGGGAGTATAATGTATTTTCATGAGGTGTTTTATAGGTCATTTTATGTCAATTAATGTTGTACTAGCTTTGGTCAATTAGTTTTTAGGTTTATTTATCTTTTTGGGTCACTTTAAGGGTCAAAAATAGTGCATTTAATGCTTTGTAAAGGTTTATTGAGAAATTTTCAAGTTTCAAAACATGCAATAATGACCTATGTGTCATTATAAGTCTTATATAATTGTTTTTAACTAAAATATGGAAGGTTGTTCAGAGAAAAGTTAGTATTCTTGGTAAAAAAGGAGAAAATGGCACTTGTATAGCCTCTTTGGGAAGTGTGCCACTTGTAAAATATGTAAATGTGACTCTTCAGCTCCCACACACTCATATACACACTTTAATTGATCTATAAGTGTCATTTCTTTCTCAAAATTGTTGTTCTCTTTTTTCACCTTTCTAGACATGCAAAAGTGACTTGTAGGTTTGTACTTGGTATGGAAGCACAAAGGGCTTCAGGTCAAATGCTTCTAGGAAGTGATAGTAAACTTAAGGAGATAAATTTTCATAATAATAAGTTTGTAAATTGTGGAATGTGCTTTATGGATCATCTATTTGAAGTTGACCTTCCAAAACTACCTATCAATCTATGCACCCTTCAGGTTTTGGTCTTGTTTGGGAAATTCCATAAAAACCACTTACCAATATTGTTTCTAGATGATTTTTTCTATTTCCTAAAATGTCTTCCATTCTTGTTTTCACATTTGGAGTTTTTTTATTAACTAATACCCTCATTTTTTTAGACTAGTGCATTCTGTGTTGATTGACAATTTTTCTCCACTTTCAAGAATTCCATTTATTCATGGTTGCACAAGGTTATGATATGTCAATCCTCATGTTTCCAAATTTATCTTATCCTCTTTTTACATTCCAATCGCACTTTCTAAGAAAATGTTCTATAAGTTGCAGTTGTAAGTCACCATGCAGTTAGCTTGCTATATGACTGCCATATCAGTCAGTTAGGTAACTTAAAAAGGGGTTAAACATTGATATTGAAGTGATAAACTTTTCTTAGGAATGGAAATATATTTATGTTTCATACAAACACTATTATAACTTACACATTACCCATACTTGCACTCAGTTTGCTTGTCTAATGCAACTCAAAATGTGTATTTATAGAGGTTTGGAGGGGATGAGATATATTTCTAAGATGTTGGGAAAGATTAAAAAAACCTAGGACCAACATGGTAGACTAGGTACAAAGGAAGGAAATCAAATAAGGAGGTCTAGAGCATGAAATTTGTAGTCAAACCTATTAGGCAAGTAGCCAAGCCTAAAGCCAAACAAGAGGTTAATTCTATTATTAGCATGAGAAAAGCTTTCAAAATTACTAGATCATGTTTTTAGAATGTATGCAGAGGTGTTTAAGATATTTCCAATGTAGGGAAGACAACAAATGACATTTTAAGCTCTAAATTACAAATAGGCCTATTAGGCATAACTAGGCCTAGCATCTAAAGAGGGGTATTTTGATTTATTTTGCTTGAAATGTACTTTTAAACTCATTGAAGCATATTCATGGAATCACCTCAGATGTATTAAATCTTTTGGATGACAAGGAAATCACCAATAATCCATTATTGATCATAAAACTCTCTTAACCATGTAAAAGGATCAAGAATAAGCTTGAATGGGTACATTCAAATGTTCATATCTCCCATGAAGGTTTACATGGTGGCCAAAGAAGTTGAGGGTGGTTATAAGTGTCCCCTAAGAGCACTTTTGTGGAATTTGTCTGCAAGTTGGACATGGAACTTTTATGAACAATCCTTAAGACCTAAACTACCCTAAAACCCTACTAAACCCTTATTGAGACCAATTTGGAGAGATGGAGTTGGAGATGCAGTCAAATGGCATATTTGGACTATGAAACCTATTGGAAGTTGAATAAGACTCAATCAAGCTCCTTCCCAAGCTATTTATCTATACGGACTTGTATGGATGGTGTGTAAAATAGGCTCTTTTTGACCATGTTTTATGTTTTTCAAGTTTTAGAAAGATTCAAGAGATGAAAAAAACTTTCGGTAAAATATTAAGACTTAGGATAACTCCCCATTTTCATTTCATGCCCTGAATCAACTTCTAAGTGCCCCTCTAAGTGTTTCAACTCAACCAGTCAAATTTGACATATTGCACAAGCTAGAAAGAAGTGTGAAAACTTCAAATAGATGAAGTTTTAAGGTGTCCCTAATTCTTATAATGCCATAGAGGGTCTTTAAACTTGTCATTAACTCCCTCCCATGAATTCATGATCAATTGAAGCTAATTTGGAAGCCAAGTGTGCAGGGTATATGAGAGGAGTTCTTTTTAGACTATAGATGATGATGGCTCACTTTTAGTTGATTTTAGAAGACTGGGCATGTAACTAATGCATGAAAATGCATGTCTAATGTCCCTACCTTGCATTCCAATCATTATAACTAGTATTAATTAGTTATGGGATGTCCAAATAGAGGCAATCATGAAGGCAATTGTTTATGTAAAATACGGAGTTTTATGCCACTTTTCATCAAGTTGGTGACTTAGATTGACACTTGTTGCTCCTAAGCTTACATGGTTTGACCCATATCCTCTTCTCATGTATGGATAACTAATATTCTCAGCTTTACAAGTGTTCTCATTACCCTTGGACTTCTCTCTTTGTCTCTCTCCCAAACGCTATAAGAGTTAGCCATTTTGGCATTGTATTGGATGCTCATCCTGAGTATAGTGAAGCCCTACTCATTTGTATACCTTTTGATCAATAAAATTACTAAGTGTTACCTATTTTATGACTATTCATAGTGTGTTTCATTTTAATTATTAATTTTGTTTAAGTGACACTCTTGTTTCCTTAGCATATTAGCTCATTCTTAAAATCTATTTACAGTTGGAAAACTTCTTCTTGCAAGGCACGTGAAGTTTTTTGGGATATGTCAAGGATTAGGTGAGTTGTTATCTTCATCAATGCCATTAAATTCCTCTTATATATTCCTCTTATCCTATATGTTCATCTTGACCTCATAATGTAACATTGATGTGAGAAGTTGTAGATTGGAAGAGTGTATGTTTGGTTTATTGCTTGATCTCAAGTGTAATATGCATATGGTTGGATGTCATCAATAAAATTGGTGTATCACCTCTATTATTTTATATTTTATTTCAATTTATTTATCCATTTTTACCCCCTAAAGTTAGTATTAGTTCCAATCCATAGTGTTACATCAAGGGAGCTAGCCCTATCTAGAGACTCACCTCAATCTTAGGCTACCCACAAGCCTAGAGGTGATTCCATTATGACACTTGGATAAGTAGATCCTTGTCATCTCCTCAAAGGGTGCATATCCAAGTGAAAATAGTTTTTGGCATGCCTGGTGGGACTATTTATCCAAGGACTTAGAGAACTATTAGTGTGTTCTTCAACTAATCAGCCTTTTGGAGGCATCCCAATCAACACCAATGGCAACTCCAAGTTGAATAGATTGGTAAAGAATCCCTAGTGCATCAAAAAATCAAACTTTAGTATGTATAATCCTAATTTTTATTAATATATATCTTATTTTCCTTCACATAGATTTAATCATGATCATGTTGTTCATGGAATCACCTCAAGTAGCTCTCCTAATTGTCCTTATTTTAGTTAATCTAAGAGTGTTGAAGAGATAAGGTTGGAGTATGAGAAACAAATGATGGAATTAGATAATTTGAATGAGTGAAATAGATACTAGCAAGAGCTAATGTACAAACAAGAGTGATTTTTTAGGCAAGCTCAAGTCATGCAATCTATGAAAGAGAGACTAGTAAGATGAAGGAGTAAACCCACCTAATGCAATCAGCCTTGTGTGCCTTCTTCCATCCCAAGATATCCTTTTCCCATGAAAAAAGGAACCCTCTCTTTTATTAAGCCTCCTATAAATGGAAATTACTTATCAAAAGAGGATAGAGGGATCTTCTAATTTACCTAATAAGCCTTCTCTTACACAAAGTGAGCATTATTATACCCCAAATTGCTTCTATCAAATATCACTTTCTCACCGAAAGAAAATGACCCAACCTTATAGTGCACTCAAAGCATCATTTTCTACACCTAATCAAGGTTCTGTCATTCTAAATCCTTTTTTCCAAATAACACTTTCTCATCAAAGAAGAATGAATAAGTCTCATATCCCATCTAATGCATCCTCTCCTATGCTGAAACAAACTCCTCCTACTATTAATCTTTTACATTTAGCAATCCAACACCAAAGGAGATTAGAATAGCCTTCTATGGAAACTAACTACTCCAATTTCCTAAATTATGAGCCCTCCTTTGAGGAAATCCAACCTATCCCTCATGGAAAACAACACATCTATCTTCAATAAACTCCTCTTATGCATTTGTAAACTCTTCTTAGTCTCCCTCAACCTCCTCAAGCCCTTCAATCTGATATCAAGATCCCAAGTTGGAGAAATGTACATCATGAACTAGCTGAAGACCTTAAGAAGGTGAATGAAGTTGTTTCTTGTCATTAAGAGGAGACTTATAATGTCAAGATTCTAAGTTGGAGGAGTGTTCATCATGAACTAGTTTAAAATCTTTAAGATGAAAAGATAGAAGAGGTTGATGAAACTCATATTAATAGAAATGAAAATTTGGTAAGTCACTCTCTTATCCCTCAAATTGAAGTGGTTTCAAGTGATGAAATATTTCCAAGTTTTTATATGATATTTCCAAGATGGAAAGAAGAGAATAAATATACTCCAACATGCTTCAACTTAGTCAACAAAATTTCTTTCCCTCCTACCCTCTCTTTTGACAAAGGAGAACATGCCTTGTGTGAGGTGGAAGATAAAAGTTCAAAAATCAAGGGTGAAGAAGATAATCTGAATGGAGAAGAAGTAGATTTTGAGGACTTGTGGTGGCATCATGGTAACTTTGAATACTTTAACTCTCTTGATTCTCCTTTGTCTCTCAATGAAGATGAGGGAAAGTTAACTCTTAAAGACTTTACAGCTAAAGAGAAGAGTTTTCCAAGTGTGTCTCATGAAGAGATTGGCATTTCCAACACTTTTCAAGTCTAAGAATAAGAAGCAACATGTATTGATCCATGTAGGCATGTTGATTTATCACTATCTCTACTTGACGAGATTCTATTTTGTTTTGATGAAGATAGTGAACAATCTATAGAAGGTGGTGATGAGGAGCTCCAAGAAGGTTGTAATGAGAAAAATGATATATTGGTCCTTGATCAAGAAGAATAGAAATCATAATGGTATGGTTTTAAAATTGAGGGAGAAGACATTGAGTAGATTGAACAAGTAAGTTATTCCTTTTGGGATGAACTTGAAGATTATTGTGTTAGTTGCAACATTAAACTAGCATCCCTTCCTCAAGAGAGCAATGAATAAGATAGGGATCAGTTTGTAAATCTTCTTGAATAAATAAATAAATAAGGATGAAGTTACTCAAGACACATACCAAGAATGACATGAGCCAAATATGCCTACCAAATATGAAATTATAGTTATAAATGCATTGACAAGCTACACTATCATGAAATATCAGCATAAGACATGTCTCAAAGAGAAAGAGGAATACATATATGTTGGAGATATGTTTTAATATGATCCAATTGGATACCTACCAACCAAGGTGACAAGTAATAGGTATGAGTCACCAAGTTTCTACTTCAACAAACCACTTATTTGGTACCATGAGGTTTCTTATCATAGAAGAGACCTAAAAAACTTCCCCTTTGATACAGGAGAAATGTATGCTTATTGTTAGTTATACATAATAGGTTGTCTCAATTTCCCCTAAGTGCTTAGATCACATGTGTGTGTATTGTGTGTTTGCTTTCTTTTTTCTGTGTCTTTTGCTTTGTGTGGTAGAGGTAGCCATTAGTGTCTTGTCTTGATCAAAGTTTTGTGGTCAATGGTCAAATTTATATTTCTTGTCTTATTCCTTAGATGACTCCATAAATCCAATAGATTAATAAGGCTACTGGTCTAGTTATTATAGTAGGCATACTACCCTTATGAGTCACCAATTTGTTGACCAAATTTGACTTTTAGGTCAAATTGGGGCACCCCTAGTAAAAAACATGATTTTTATGCCTATAAGGGGTATAATTTATTGTAATTATGTGTTTATAGGTCATTTGATGTCAATTAATGTTGTATTATCTTTGGTCACTTAGTTTTTAGGCCCATTTATCTTTTTGGGTCACTTTAAGGGTCAAAAATACTGCATTTAATGCTTTGTATGGGATTTTTGGGAAATGTGCAAGTGTAAAAACATTATTTCATGCCCCATAATGTCATTATAAATCTTATATCTATTTATAACTGAAATATGGTAGGTTGTTTAGAGAAAAGGTAGTTTTTTGGTAAAAAGGGAGAAAAGGGCACTTGTATAGCCTCTTTGGGAAGTGTGCCACTTGGAAAAGATATAAATGTGACTCTTAAGCTCTCAAACACTCATCTACAAGATTTAATTTATCTTTAAGTGTCATTTATTTCTCAAAACTATTTTTCTCTCTTTCTACCTTTTTAGACATGTAGAAGTGACTTGCAAATTTGTACTTGGTACAACCATCAAAAAGGTTTTTAGTTAGAGCACTTATGTTAAATGATATTAAACTCAAGGATATATATTTTCATAATGATAAGTTTTGGAATGGTGGATTGTGCTTTATGAATCATCTATTTGAAGTTGACCTTCCAAAACTACCTATCAATCTATGCACCCTTTAGGTTTGGTCTTATTTAGAAAATTATGAATAAACTACTTGATGATATTATTTTTAGATGTTTTTTATGTCCTATAATGTATTCCATGCTTGGTTTCACATTTTTAGTTGTTTTGATGAACTAATACCCTCAAGTTTTTAGACTAGTGCATTTTATGTTAACTGGCAGTTTTTCTCCACTTGGAATTCCATGCTTGTTCATGGTTTCACAGGGTTGTGATAGTTAAATAATCATGTTTTCAAAGTTTTATTATCCTCATTTAACCTTCAAATCCCACTCTCCAATCAAATTTTCTATAATTTGTAGTTGTAAGTCACCATGTAGTTAGCTTGCTATATGATTACCATATCAGTCACTTAGGTACCTTTAAAAGGGGTTCAACATTGATATTGAAGTGATAAAATTTTATTGGGCTTGGAAACATCTTAATGTTTCATATAAACACTATTTTAACATACAATTCATGCTTATTGTACACATTACCCATACTTGCACTCAGTTTGCCTATCTAATACAACTCAAAATGTGCATTTATAGAGGTTTTGAGGGGAAGTTTATGTTGAAATAAAAGTTATAACTTGATCCAAGTTTTCACATGTTGAGATTAGCCATTTTTATTTTTTAAGTGGATACCATGGTTGTTCAAAACCCAAACACCATGCATATTGCTTGAGGTTGCTCCACTGCCTGTATGACTCCATTACTACCTACAGGTGACCTGAGCATGGAACCAAATGACCATTTTAAAAGGTTTAAGTATGATATGGAAGCCTTACTAGTATCCCAATATGATTCATAGACCTTAAAATTCATATTTTTTGAGTTATTTGGCAAGAAATGTGGATTATGATTAAAATATAAGATGATTGATGTTTTGAGATTTGGTCCCTAAAAAATGCAGAGGACCAAAGGGGTTTTTGAATATCACACAACATGATTGAAAATAGTCTCAAGATATATAGTAAGATTACTTTTATAGCCTAAATCATATACAAACATCCTACAAATTTTTAAGTGATTATGAGCAGTAGAGGAGGGTACTTTTGAGGACTGAAGGTACCTATAAAAACATTGAATATAAGCAATTTAATCTACAATTCTAAGTCTAGGGAGACCTTTGACAACCAAGGATGTAACATAAAATTTCCACCATGGTGTAAGTGTTTATAAATGGTTAGGGTAGTATATATGATGAGAACAAGTATATTCAAAGGAAAGTATACTATGTTTAACCCCTATACACACTTCCAATCTATACATATGGCCTTGGTAAGCACCTACAGCTGAGAATGAGAATGGTGATCCAGGTTAGAGTTTTTGAGAATGTTTTCACCATTTAAAGTGAATGAAGGTTAAATCATGTATTATGTGTATTTTAGGTTTCAATAAAAGCCTCTAAACATCATAAGCAAGGCCTTGATCATACTTATAACCTTCAGGAAAGGGTCTTTCTAATGGAGTATCACAGGGCAGTGGTAACATTTGTCATGTAATTAAATCAAAGGATGAGACAAATAAATGAGGTCCAAGTAGGTTATGGGATTAAAGTGAATATAAGGATTTTGATAAGCACATACCTAATCTAAATCACAAGGAATAACCTTCAATCACCCTCCTACATAGGAACATAATTAGGCAAGGGTTAATGTGAAGAAGGACTTAGTCTAGTGAGTTAAAAAGACATGTGGAATTATTGAAAAGGGTAACATGATGCACATAAATAGAGAAAAGTGTCTAGTTAATATGATGAAAACCTACAAGGCCTGATAACACCTACAGAATCCAAAGAAGCAAAGGAAGGCATGGTGTCTCAATCAAGGGAGCAAGAGCTCAATTTGTGAGTCTAAAATGCATATGAGAATCACAAGAAATTTGTATTAATGAAATAAACATATCAAAACTACATCAAAACCTTTATCACCTCTATGAGCTCCTTGGAAATGTGAAACAAATCTACATAAGGCCTGGTAAGCACCTACAGTTAGTAGTAGTGGTGGTTGATAATGAGCAATGGGATGAGGTTTCCTAAGTGTGTGTTTCATATAAACATCAAGTAATGAGTCTAATCATGGTTAATAAAATATATATTATTTATTTAAGTTTAAAAATATTATTCCAAAGGCTTAGCTCTTACCAAGCAACCTGTAGGCAGGGTTTAAAGGCAAAACACCTCAGTCAAACTAGTGACTTAAGCTTGATGTTGAAAGTATTACCTTAAGACCTTCAAAGAAGAGCACTAATTCAAGAAAAATTATGTGAACCTAGAGGGGGTATAAAAAAAATTTCAACTTATATTCAAGGCCAAGGTATACATTTACACCTACAGGTAATCTTGTACATGCAAAACATAGTCTACATCAAGAAACCATGCACAGTCTATCTTGTTAAGAGACCAATTTTGAAATTTGTGGGGTTGAAAGGTCATTTGATATGACCAAGTTATAAAATTTTGTGTTAATCCTATGATATACTCAATTTTCTGTAGATAATAAGGGAAGTACCCCATGTTTTATCTCAGATAGGGGGTACTTCCTTTTATGTAAAATTGGTAGGTTTTAGGAAAATGGAGATAAAATGGACTCTTTAAGGGATGAGATATATTTATAAGAGGTTTGGAAATATATAAAACATATAGGACCAACATGGGAGACTAGGTATAGAGGAAGGAAATCAAATAAGGATGCCTAGAGCATGAAAGTTGCAGTCAAACCTATTAGGCAAGGAGCCAAGCCTAAAGCCAAATAAGAGGTCAATTCCATTATTAACATGAGAAAATCTTCCAAAATTTTTGGATAATGTTTTTATAATGTATTAATAGGTTTTTAATCTATTTTAAATGTATGGAGGACAACAAAGGACATTTTAAGCTCTAAAGAGCAAATAGGCCTGTTAGGCATAACTAGGCCTATCATCCAAAGCAGGGTCTTTTCATTTATTTTTGTTGAAATGTAATTTAAAAATAATTTAATAATATTTATGTAATCACTAAAAATGTATTAAATATTTTTTAGGATAATTAAATCACCAATAATCCATTATTGATCCCAAAACTCTCCTAAGCATGCAAAAAGAGCAAGAACAAGCTCGAATAGGCACATTCAAATGCTCATATCTCCCATAAAGGTTTGTATGGTGACCAAATAAGTTGAGTATACTTATCAAGGTCACCTAATATCACTTTTATGAAATTTTTCTTCAATTTTGATGTGAAACTTTTATGAACAATCCTTAAGACCTAAAACTATCCTAAAACCCTACTAAACCCTTGTAGAGACTAGTTTGGATAAATGGAGCTGGAGATACAGTCAAATGGAATATTTGGATTTTGAAATATATTTGAATTTAAATATGAATCACTAAATATCCTTCACATGCTAGCTATATGTAATTACTTGTATTGATGGGGTGAAAAATAGGCTCTTTTTTACTATATTTTATGTTTCGTAGGTTTTGGAAGGATTCAAAAGATGAAACCAACTTTGGGTGAAATATTAAGACTTAATATAAATCAACATATTAATTTAATTCATTTAATAAAATTCTAAGTTCCCCAACCAAATTTTTCAACTTGGCCAATCAAATTTGGCATATTTCACAAGCTAGAGAGAAGTGTGAAAACTTCAAGTGGATGGTTTTTTAAGGTTTCCATAATGCTTATAAGTAAATGGAGGGTCTTGAAAATTTTAATTCACTCCCTCCCATGGATTTTCATGATCAAATGAAGCTAATTTGGAAGCCAAGTGTGCAGGGTGCATGAGAGGAGTTCTTTTTAGACTACAGATGATGATGGATCACTTTCAGTTGATTCTAGAAGACTAGGCATGCAACCAATTCATGAAGAGGAATTTATAATGTTCTTACATTGAATTAAAATCATTATAAATGGTCTTAATTCGTTATGGGATTTCCAAATATATGTAATCATGAAGGTAATTTGTTTGTACAAAATGAGGAGTTTTATGCCACTTTTCATCAAGTTGGTGACTTGGATTGACACTTGTTGCTCTTAACATTACATGGTTTGACTCATATCCTCTTATCATGCATGGATAACTCATATTATTATCTTTACAAGTGTCCTTGTGACCCTTGGACTTCTCTCTTCCTCTCTCTCTCTCTCTCAAACTCTATAAGAATTAGTCATTTTGGCATTGTATTGGATGCTCCACCTGAGTATGGTGAAGACCTGCTCATTTTTATACCTTTTGATCAATAAAATGACTAAGTGTTACCTCTTATATGATTTTTCATAGTTTGTTTCATTTTAATGATTTATTTTGCTTAAGTGACACTCTTTTTTCCTTAGCATGTTAGCTCATTCTTGCAATCTATTTACAATTATAAAACTTCTTCTTGCAAGGCACGTGAAGTGTTTTGGGATATGTCAAGGATTAATTGAGTTTTTCTCTTCATAATTTCCATTCAAGGCCTCTTTTTTATTCCTCCTAACCTAGATGTTCGTCTTGACCTCACAATGTAACATTGATGTGAGAAGTTGTAGATTGGACGAGTACATGTTTTATTGCTTGGTATCAAATGTAATATGCATATGGTTGGATGGCATCAGTAAATTTGGTGTATCACCTCCATTAGTTTATATTTTATTTTAGTTTCTTTCTCCCTTTTCACCTCCAAAATTTAGTCTTAGTTACAATCCATAGTGTTACATCAAAGGAGCTAGCCCTATCTAGAGACTCACCTTAATGTTAGGCTACCCACAAGCTTAGAGGTGATTCAGTTGTGCCACTTGGATTAGTATAGCCTTGTCATCTCCTCAAAGGTTCATATCCAAGTGATAACATAACCCATTCCTCATCCTTATTCAATAGATAAAATTATCAATGTTTGTACTATTGATATTCATACTCAGGATTATGATTATGTATATTCATTAGATGATCCTTTTTTAACAAGATTTTCTCAAGATAAATATGTATAAATCCTTATATATCATTCTTATTTATAAAAATATTTACATTTACATAATTTTATTTCTATTGATGTAATTCCTTCTTATTTTACCTCACTTAACATTATTTTATGTTCATTTAATGTTCATAGGTCTGAGATGGAGTAGATACCAGTTACTTCTCATTTGGTCACTTTAGATCCTCTTTAGAGTATGCTTCTTGATAATTCCACAACATGACCATATCATTTCACTAGTTTTTTTTTCCTTTGAGCATGTTCCCTCCTAAGAAGTCAACCACATTATGTCAAACCACATTGATATCTTCTCTCACAACTATTGAACCTAGTATTGATCCTACTCTAACTTGTCCTACTAATGATAATGGCATGTTACCTTTGCCTAAACTTGATCCCCTACCTACATTATGGGCAGATGATCCATATTATGAATTATATAAAGTTATAGATCAATGGACTAATGATTTTCATGCATATCAAATATTTTTAGCATAGCATTAGGCAACAAGTTTCACCTCTACTATATATAGTTAACCTTCATAGTCAGCTACTCCTAGATGCATTTATTTTTTTCATGGCACAAACATACACACCTCTACTTATTATTGACAACTTTAATAGTACATTCTTACACTTTATCTATAAACCATATAGTATTTTATTGGTAAAAACCTACCTCCACATAAGATTCTCTCTAGAATATATCCCTAAACATGGGGCTATTTATTATCTTTGGTATTAGAGTGGTACACATCACACATAAAGGTGTATAGTAATACAATGGGACTTTTGTGATTTCCCATGGCTTGCACCTTCACGTTTTCAATAGTTTACTTAAGTTTATTGATGGACTAAGGCTTAGCCTTCACCGTCAACTACATCCTACACAATATCTGAGGATGTCAATCATATTATAGTACCAATTCTTTGTATTCATTACCCTTCATAGGAGATGCCACATACTCATCCTCCTTATTATAACATACCTATATTATCCATATACACCATGTTTCAATAGGTTCTCATATGACTTTTGGTAAAGATAGATGAGACTATGATTAAATTCACATTTCAGTTACAATAGGATTTATCTAATGGCATTGATGATGAATGTCATGAAATATATCAGTATTTGTGAACACTTTTTTGTGATAAAACACATTATTATTCATATTTTCATCTGATTCAAAATTTTATATTTAGATTTCACAATATCATTTGTGATGTATCATTTATCTTTTGATTTCATGATTCTCCTATTTAATATTTTTAATATACTTTGTGCATTTATGACTTTTTGTCTTACAAACATTGCACTCTAATTCATAATATCAACTCTTGGTCTATGATTCACTTATATTAGGCAATCATTTATTTTACCCATATTTTGGGATTATTTTTCCTTACATTTGTGCTTTTACTAGCTCATTTATTTAATATTATATTAATTAATGTGACATGTGTATCATATCATACCCAGTATTATCCTATTTTTGTTATGATCGATTACAAAGCATATTAATCATTATACCATATATTAAATAAATGGATCTCTTATGATTCTCATTTATCCCACATAATTATTTAATTTAAAATGCACATAAGGTTAGTCTTGATATTACACACTTACTTGTGGGTAAGTTTAAGAATATTTTGGATGACATAGTCTTTAATTACTTATTTCTTGTAATTAAAGTGTAAGATTTCTTGTGTTTGTTACTTATATCACTCATTATTGGTTTTCAAAATCCATATGGAGGAGGAATATAAAATCCATAAAATTTTAAAATCCAAATCATAAAAAAACAAAAGGCAATGATCAAAAGGTAATTACAAATTCAAAAGTCAAAATCACACCAAAAGACAAGATTCTTCTTTAGCACATCTCTTATTCTAGTTGAAGTTAAAACTCCACATTTTGACTCATAATATATTTGAGGTCCATTGGGGTGTGATAGGATAGTAGACTCAGATAAGGGGTCTCATTATATTATTTAGTGCCACCTACTTTCTCACACAAGTACCCAATGTTCACAATATATTGATGACTTCATAAGGGGTCCTGAGGAATGGGTAATAGATTGTGGGAAGGTAGGTCCATATTAATTTCCCATGAATATAAAACCTTCATGTTATGATCCAAGTAATTCACTTATTAACCCAAGCTTTTCATCTACTAGTTAGAATATCTTAGGTCTTTTTTATTCAATAGTTATTAACACTAGCACATTTTCTCAATGTGTCTCATTTCTACTAATAATTTCAATAATGCCTATATAGTGATTTCCATTTAATATATTCATCACATTATCCTTTATATTTCACCTTGATGAGTATCATATAATATTTTATCACACCTCATTGGTTTTCCTTTTGTGAGTTACAATGTAAGACTTTGGATAGGACCAATGTTTCCTCACTAAATAACCCTTATCTACTATAAACACCCTCCATTTTTACACCTCAATGGTTTGAATTTTGTGAATTAAAATGTAATATATCATATAGGACTAGGCCTTCCTCACAAAATTCCTTTACCCTCATATAAAAACTATGTGCCATGCTTTGTTATAAACAGCCATACTCTTCTACATTACAAACTAACACTAGCCCTAAGTTTGATTTGTCATATCTATTTTTCACATCTATTTATCTTTGTCTTATTTCATTTGATATATATTTGTTTTTTTTTCTTATCTTTCATTTATATTTTCCTTCATCTGACATATATTTATTTGCATTATTATCTTAAATTTATATTTATTTCATTTACATATCTCTGTTTGTGCTCTTATCTTACATTGATATTTCTCTTAATGTCATTTCAATTTTCATTTATTCGCATTTTTATCACTTTCAACACCTTTTAAAATTATTATCTATTATTTATTTTGGTTTCACATTTTCATTTTCTTTACTTAAAACTTATCTAATTATAATTCTTTTTTACCATGTACTTGTTCACATTTGCTAAAAAATAATAATACATACATCATATATTTTCTCATAGCATATATAAAAATTAACACATGTGATAAAAATAAATAAAATACATTCATAACATGCATGAGTCATCAATAAAACATATATACATACAAATGTATGTGTGTGTGTGTGTGTGGCTCAAAAGTTTGATATAATACAACATGATAAAATCATAATACAAAATATATCTCTAAGATTGAGGTCGATCATGATGACATGATACACTATCCATAGATTCATGTGATTTCCCACTATGAATAGTCCACTATAGTGATTGTATCTATGATCTTAGACCATCCACTTATCCCTGTATATTGGCCACCTAGCCCTGCACCTATGCTAAATATCAAGTTATTTCTAAGTGGGAAACATTCTCCTTAGCTAGTGACTTCCACACTCGTAGCTCCCCACCACCAACTATAAGTGGTATTATTTTTAGAGCCACATTTGATAGTCTCTAAATCTCTTTAATTAATTCACTGACTAATCAAAACTGACTAGCATATGAAGGTGTTTAAGTTATCATAGGATCAACCATTTTTGTAGTATTGTACTAAGGTAGCACACCATCTAATATATCATGATAGGTCATCTCCACCATGGTTTCCCATTTTGTCTCCTCCACTAAAACATATATTAAATAAAAACCAAAAACTACATCATCTCTCACATATTTATATCCAAAAACATACATATATCTAGCATGTATCTCTATCTTTCTATCTAAAAATAAAATAATCACAAAAAACCACATCTTACTCATTAATAGTCACTCCATCTGCATGGACACCTAGAACCTTTTATGATGCATGGCTCTATGGTGGCATAAAACCTATATATTTACTAGGATAAATCACATGATCATGATGAGCTCCACTGTAAATCAAACTCATAATAAACCAAACAATGTAGGCTACACAACTGGATCTCCTTATGGATATGGCTCTATATTTGGCTAAATTAGAGCCTATCTCTATTTTTCATTTCATGGTGGTTGATATGGTATATATTATTATGATACAATATATATTCCTCTATCTCCTCATCATTTTGAGTCATCATCTAAAAACCCTTGCTTGATAAGGTCATATAATAGGAACCTATGGTATCATTCCCACACCTCCCACTCCACATCACTCATTTTCATATCAAGACTAAAATGAAAGAACCACTATAAGAGCCATTAGATGTGGTAACCTGAACTACCATATTACTTGAGGTAATACATATGGCTCTACCCACCATGGATAATGTCCATTAATCTACAATTGACCATGTGATTGAAAATTACTTGGCCATGATTATCAAGTATCTATTGTATCCTAATATGGGCACCAAATAATATCACCTTGTGTCACACTATGTAACATTGGTACATGCAGTAAAACATGCACCACATGGTAATTTTTTCACTTTTGTATGCATAGGATGGCATCATCCACAACATGAGGTAATTTGTTGGCCCCTAATAATCTAACTAGAAAAAATAGCAATGATCCCCATAGTTTGTTGGCCCTTAGACAAAATACTATAAACATTATGCACTAATTACACCCAACATATAACCCAAGGCATACAAGATTCCCTTATCCAACATTGATTGGCACAAATCTATAATATACAATGGGATCTCCCTATCCAACTTGTGATAGATCAATCAAGTTACTAAAAGTCTAATAATGACCTTATAGATATCTAGAATGGCTGAAACATATAGATATTTATAATGGTCAAAACATACACATCAAAAATTTGAATTACCAACCTAGGTTAGACATACCTATCTGAACCTATTACCCACAATGTTAAGGATCTTCTCTCATCATCTAAATTTGGTATATTATACACCATTAGTGTTCTATTAATAGGTAACCCTAATAATGTGTGTACATACTCTAAGGTAATACTTACCTCTCTGGTGTCCCCATCCACCACATGTGTTGGTTTATCTCTCCCATATTTATAAGAACATGGTGACTAACACAGTGTTCAATAGAATACATCTTATCTACCTCAGCCCACCAAAACCAAGTGTAATTATTTGTGCCTAATCCATGATCGATAATCTATCCAATAGATCTAGTAACCAAAGTGCATCCACTAGTCTCCAAAGTCTCTAGCATCTTTGAAAAATTCCAAATAATAGAGCACCCATCAGATATAGTTTCCAAAATTAACATAAAACATACCTTAATTTGTAAAACTAATAAGCAATCAAATTAACTACTTCATTAGCCATGTACAACACTACATGGTCCATCTACTACATTTAACATTATTATCCATGTACCTAAACTACATTATCCCTATAAAAATATAAACTATGTTGTCCTTTATATACCATAGCATCCTTGTCATTGAGCTACATCATCCATCATATACACAATCAGCCATTTCATCATGTTATTAGCTAGATTTAGAACTATATCAACTATATCCATGTTGGCCAAATATTAGTACATCAGTCATCAGATGTATTTATAAATTATTGGTTAAACATCATGTTATCAACCACCTTTGATCAAAACTATATCAACCAGTCATATAAATCTTACCTTTTCAACTACATCAACCTCATCAATACTTTTGACATACTTTTTGACACTTTGTCCCTTACTCGTTTCCCATTTTAATTTTTACTCTATTACTATGCTTTTTGGGGTAAATTATATTTCATGAATTTTCCCCGATGCTTAATTTTCCTAATCTAATTCATTTTTCATTCAAAAATTCCAAAAATTCATAATAAATACACCCCATAACTAAACTATACTAGTTGCTACTACAATATTTCCTCCAACACATCCACCTCCTTGAGATCGAGCCATCATTACTCTATCTACTAAACTAGGATACCTAGATCTCTGATATTCAATAATAGAAAATGAATAAATGACTAGTAATTTTTCCCTTTTATAGTAAAATTTCAAAAAAAATAAACCTTTAATTATTTACTAATAAATTATATATTTTTATCATAACTTTATTTCCTTAAGTATTTTTCACAAACTAAGAGAATTTTTGAAATCCTAACAAAGTAGAAAAAAATTAGTGTAACACCATATTTTTGCAAAAAAGAGTGAATTTTATCTTATTTTTCAGGTTTGTTTCTTGTTCTACACACTAGGTACCTCCCCTCATATGCTTCACATGTAACTTATTTTCCACAATAAAAATGTAAGTGATGTTACATAATTGAAAAATTATTTACATTAATTTATTTTCTACTTTATACTATAGATTAGTAGCTCAGTTAGTGTGTTATTATGTTTTATCGAAGCACCATCCCATGTTACACTCATATGACACATGATAAACTTTGAGTGGGGAATATGTATACGCAATATTTTTTAAAATTTATCATTTATTAATGTTTTATCTCTTATATAAACATGTTGAGTTTCAATCTCTCTTGGTGCACGCCTTAAAGGGTGCATCATGAAAGGGGTGGACATACCATTGGTGCTTCGTAAGATTGTTGTCTAAATATATCATGCCTATATCTACTAAAAAATCCCACTTATTTGATATCCTAAGTAATATTCCTCCTATATATCCCATAACTAAGCCAAGGCTTATCTTTTCTGACTATATCAGCTCAAGTCAATGTAGTATTTATTCTTCCTACCAAAATTCAAACTAGGTCAGTTTGGGTAGATGCATTTCTAAAATCATGGCACACCCTTCACAACTAGGTTGGCCCAATCCAACCTAATTCGAGAGTAAATGGTCACTTTATAACTATGTTAAGGTAGATAATATTTTATAATAAATTTATATAAGGGTTTAGGGTCAAATATCCTAAATAAATATAAATCTCATTTCAATCCAATAGAGTGAAACATTCATTTTTACACTATTATTTCTCACTATTCTTATTTTAGCCTACATTTTTGAGAATTTATTGCTTATATCTTGTCTTGGTTGTAAATATTTTTTCTCATAGAGTCTTGGATGCAAATATAACAAGTATTGTATCCTAGAGTTGATTTCAACCATTATGATCCTTAAAACCACAATAATCTCTTACAAAGAACCATTGGCCAAGGGAAAGATTGAGGCTCAATAGGTTATATTCAAGGTAAGTATTTATAACCTTATCTCTTTCATTTAGTATATAAATATTATAGAATTATTATTTTTAAATGTATAACTCTTTGTTTGGATCTCCTATAAACTTAAACTTTGTGTGACTATAGGGTTATCCAAACTTGCCATATCACACCCTAGGTAACCTAGGCCTCCATTTTCCTACCATGGTTCCTTACCCCTTTTAGTTGTGTTTTAACCATCCCTTATTTATGTTTAAAACATTGGTAACACAATATTATATTAATTCCATTATTTTGAAGAGACCTAGTTATTACTATTGCATTCTAATTATTTCCTAGAGGCTTTGAAACCTTTTCCATTGATGTTGTGGGATAAGTGCTCCTTTATCTAGGTTTAGAGGATCCAATTAGTCATGCCCCAATATAACTAAGTATCCAATGGTTTTTTGTTTACTTATCTTCTTCAAATATTTATATATTAGGTAGGATAGGTTAGAGGATCATCATAATTCATTACATACACTATGTAATGTAGTGTGGGAACCAAAACTTGGTTAAAAATGGGGGCTATACTTAATCAATTTTCTTCCCTCAGATGACCCTTATATGGCCTTAATATTAACCAAAACATAAAGCACATCCTTCTACAAATATATCTTGAAATTCCCCCACCTTGTGAATGTGGCCTTAACATTGTTGTTGATGCCAACTACCTATGCAATTAGTTCCTTGAATGCTAAGGTTTATTATAAATTGGTCACTTGTAACCTATTCAAGCTAAGATTTTATGTATTCATCTTGAGCACGTCTTCTAATGTGTTTTATTATTCAATTACTCTTCATTGTAAACTAACAAAATTATCTTCCAGTTAGTGCCTTGTTATGCTTATATGCTTCCTAAGTTCTTCTATTATATGCAAGATTTGGGTGCTTTCGTATTTATATTTATTAATATACACTTTGATTTTCAGCCCATTTTTCTATTGTTTATCAACATAAATGTGTGCATTTATCATTGATGTTCGGTGCATGAATTTGAGAAACACTTGTTCTACCATAGTGGCCTTCTTAGCAAGTTTGTGCATATGAACTTCATAATTCTATAGGTGTTTTGTGAACTTGATTTTATTTTTTATAACTCCACATAGGTTCTTTTAGTTCATTTACATTTATCTAATATATTACCAACCATTAAAATTAGTTTATAGATACTTCTTAGACCCTCCAGGGTAATCCCATATATAAGGTTGGGTTTTACTTTCATGATGCGTTGACAGAGTTTTAATGTCTTTAATTCATTGGTGATTAGTCTTTATTCAGCTTGTGCATGTTTAATGTTGATTTATTTCAAATGTTATCATTGGTTATGGATATTATCACTATTCATCACATTTTTTTGGGTTACTTCATCAACCGATTTCAATATCACACTTTCAGCCTCAACCTCATTGAGTTTGGTGGGATTGACAAAGGTTATCTCTCACACTTCCTCTACTTTTTATGGGTCTTATTATTGAATAAATCCAACTAGGACTTCAATCAAGGCTTCATCCATGTGGGTGTCAAACATGAAGGACATCTAATTGTATGTTTTTTTTATCACACTATATGGCTTCATCAAGCTCCATAAATATAGAGTTATGTCTCATACCTATCATTAGAATTTTTTTCCAGCTATTTCCTCATCATCATCATATTTTGAAGTTGGAGAAGATTATATCTAAGGATATCTTTGTTTAAAAACTTATTCCCTCTCATATCCTTATTCTTCTAATGTTTCCATGTCTAATACCTTGAGATTTTTATCTCTCCCACCCTCTTCTTTTTGGTCAATAAGTTCACCTTCCTTTTTATTATGCACCACTTCAACCTCCATTAGGCCTTATGCCATGGCATCCATATCTACCTGAATATATATATCAGCCTTCACCCCTATATCAAAATATTTCTCAACATATTATGCATTGAGTTAGCCCTATGTTTCCATGGTTGCATCCATTGGAATGTTATCAAGTTCTTATCCATGCAGAGCTTCTATTGATGGATGCTTTAGCTCTACCCTCTTAGATAAATTATGGGAATATATTTTTGAATTATGCATTAGGATAGACTTTGGTTGTGAATATGCATTTGGTGGTGGCACTTTTAGGGATTAAGGTATGGGTGATGGAATGTTAGGGATGGTCTGATGTGTAATAGAGTTACTTTATTTCTCAAGGGAATATTTCTAGTGTTATAAGTATGCCTTTCTTTGTTTAAGTGGCACATTTTCATCATCTAAGTTGGTGCATTCGAAGTCTTCTTCAATAGTGTTGAGAATGACACTTTTCATTTTATACCTATACTTCTTACTTTAGGAGGCTTCTACAACTACTTCAATTTTACCTAAATTAATAATATTATTATCTTGCCCTTGTGTTCCATGTCTCATGATCGTTTTTCTTGGATTTAGCACATAAAATAGCTTATGTATTTTATTATCTATGTTTTCATATATTTTGGGATTAATGGTAGTTTCATCATCTAAGTCCTTTTCAACCCTTGATGTGGTCTTGCCCAAATAGATAAACATCTTTAACAATTCATGTAGATCCTCATCGATGTGTGAAAAATCCAAATCCTTATTTTGTGCATATGATATTCTATAAAATCCATTTGAGAAGTAGTGCACAAAAAATCCATAGGGAAAATTGAGCCAACTTGACATGATACCATCCTTAATAAGAATCTTTGACAAGGATTGGTTTTGAATCATTACAAACTTGGCATAGCCCTTGACAGTGATTTTAAAATATGCCACTCATTTTCAAATGCTTCAAAAATATTCTCATGCCATCTCTCCATATTCATTTTGTATTTTTTATTAAAATTCTAGAGTAAATGCATTAGGTACCTATTGGCAAGTGAATTTTCTTAAATTGAAAAGACCAAACATTATCACCATAGCCATAAGAGATATATATCTCATCAAGGAATAAAAATATGAGAATCATGCCCCATCTAAATGTCTCTCTTGTGCAGTGCTATTTTTCACACTTTCAATCATGGAATTAGCAATAAATTTGGAGATGTTGAATAAAGTTACCTCAATCATCCTATCCATGATATAATAGTTTTTTTTATTAATCTCTCCCCACCTTCCAACTCCACTCAATTTTGAGATCGCCAAACATGTAGCTACCCTAGTGGTGCATTTTTCAATCTTTTTGATAAGAAAATTGAGTTTTACTTGTTGTATTTTAGTAGTTCTTCTACTAACTATACCTCCATAATGTTGGCTACTGTAACTTTAATCTCTTATTTAGAACATGGAAATCTTATGTACTTGCTAATATAGGCTACAAATAGCTTCATTTTATGCCCATCAAAGTAAAATTCATCCTCATTCAAATGTGATAACAAAAATTTCACCAAATCAATGAGTTTACTAAAAATAGGGAAATTCAAATAGATGCAACACTCAAACATTATCTAAGTTTTTCTTGATTGTGGCATCAAACAAAATGACACTGTATATGCTTATTTTTCCAATTTATACCATGTAATCCATATTGAAATATGTCTCATTATTTCCTCCTATGTGGTTATAATTTTCAATTTTATATTGATTTATTTTTTATTCCCTCTTCTCTCTATGCATGCAAGTTTATGGTTATTACATTTCATCTATCTAAGATGGCACTTCTTTCATTCTTCCTTCCACATCTTCCAATGTCATCTCCTTAATTACCATAATTTTATCCCATGCCATCTCTACCATGTGCATGTGTTTATGGTTCACTGATGCTCTTGGTGTCTTAGTCTTGCTAGTATTTTGTTGTGGCTTCATTGTCATTTTGAACCCTTTCTAACAAACTCTTGGGTTGTTAACTTTATTGATACTCTAAATTTTACCTTGAATCCTATCTTCATAGTGCATTAATGATAGTGTTCACTTCCTATGACTCGTATCTTCTTCTAATATTATGTTTCTTCTACTCATCTGACTAAATTTATTTTGAAATGGGTTTTCAATATCTTCTAGATATGAATTTTATGATAAAACTACCTTGATTATTTCATCCTAGTTTAAAATTTAGATATTTTTTCTCTTCAATTTCATGCTTTATGGGGTCTCAAATCTCTCTTAAATTGATAATTAGTGAAAATGACTTACAAATATGAATTTATAGCACCCGTTGATGTTTAATTTCCTCTAAATATGTAAGCTATAAAGTTAACTTACCATTAATACCACTTCATCACATTTGCATTGTTGTCTCTTCATCACATTCACATTAAATACAAGTGCATGATAGTTTTAGTTTTCCTCAACAACCCTAATTAATTTTAGTGATGTCATTATGTATGGTTATTCTTAGATGTTACCTACACCATTATTTTTCCATGTATTCCTGGGTGCAATAGGTATATCTTTATTCCATCATACTACTTGCCCATAGACCTTAAGTATCCAAATACTTGGTCAAAATTTCTCATGTGTGACCCTTTTTTACTGATTACTTTTCCCCGTCCCACACTAAATATTGTGTTTCATTCTCCATAACTATTGGAAGTATTATGAAGATACATATTGATAAGGAAATAAAGTGCATAAATTACTCATTAATAATAGTGTAACAGATTACATTGCAATGAATTAGATGAGTGAGATTATTCTAGGTTAGTCAATCAAATTAAAATAAACAATAAGAGAATACAAGTGTTGTATGGGGCCCAAAATCATTTTCATAAGTACTTAGATATATTACCAATCTAAATTCTTATTTATATTTTTATGGGTGTAAAAAAATAACATAGGGACCCGTCTAATAGGTTTGAATTTTACCTGTATGTTTAACATACTTGGAGTCATAAATCAAAACATATGTGCCCTTTTGAAAACAAAAATCTTAATATGCTTATCATGTCAATATTTCTTCTTAGCCTGTTTAATTGTTTGGATCCAAATTACTATGGTGGGTGTCTCATATAGTTTAAATAAGTAGATGCACACATCCAATTAATCCTGATCATCTAGTTGGTACACACATGCAATGCAAATGGGGGGAAATAAAAATTTTAGTGGTGAGACTACTTCTATGTTAAACACTAGCTAGAAAGGTGTGGCTTTTTTTAGGTAGTTTTACATTGTTAGTTATTGTTGACCAAATTTGGTCTACATACAAAAAATGTGCCTAGTCCAAGAGTCTAGTAGAAGGATCAGGATCCTAATTGAAGAGTGACACAATCTCAAAAGGAGAAGATAGACCTCAAGTGGAGATCATATAGATTTTACAAATCTTTTGAAACACTTTATGAAACTTTAAAGTGTGATATAATTAATCTTCAAGGGATAGTTCTATAGTTATAGGTGAAGGGTCCAAGTAGTTTTCATGGTGTCCAGGGATATGAACCAGGTTTCATAATCTTTAAGAAATCATCATAGCCTTGAAATATTGAGCAAAAGATGGACTATGCAAATTTGAGGAACCAGACCATCACTAGGACATCATGTAGGAAATAGATGAACTAGATCATTTTCACATTTTCTATATCAACTTATAAGGCCTCATAATCAATAGGATTATAGAACCATAAAGTCCTTTATGCTAAGAACATATCCTACAAGTTTCAAGTATGTTTGAGCTTCCTAGCTTAAGTTATGAAGTTTCAAAGTTGGTCACACAAAGAAATATGGGTATGTCAATGTCAAATTCAGGCCTTGGTGAATAGCCATTGAGATTCAAATGATTAATGATGGTCACATGGATATCATTAAAATACACATAGACTAGCTTGTTTGAGCATTTTTTATCTCCACTTAGAAAGCTCTTGGAGCTAGTGGATCAAGTGGGCACAATGTTTTTGGTCTCAAGAACATCTCCAACAAATTTGTTCCCTCCATGATTTACAATTAAAGATATAAATATTCAAATTTGGTCAAATAATGGGATACATTTGTGTAAACTTAAAATTTTAGAGCTAGTAAATAGCCATTAGATTTTAAACCATGGGTCCCAAGTAGATCTAATAGCACATGTTTAATCATATATATATATATATATATATATCTAATGGTGAGTAGAGGTCAAAGGGGTTAGAAAAACTCAAAAGAAAATATGTGTGTGAAAAGTTTCAATAGTGCATTCAACTAGTAAAGAATCAATGATTAATGTTCATCTAGACAAGTAGGATCAAACAGATCGAGATGGGTCAACATATCAATGGTCTGAGTTAAAAATTGATAGCCAATAAACAAAAGGCAAGCCTGGGAGATTTTTGATGGAAGTTGATGGGTCATTATTTGACCCATATAAAATGAAAACAAAGGAACTAAATCTTGAGCAAGATCTAAGTGGAATCAGCGAGACAATCATTGCCATCAGAGCTCTATATAGGTAAAATAAGTCTTTTTGGGCCTACTACAAAGGTCAAAGATAGACCAATGATTGTGAAACAAATTCAAGTAGTTTATAGGTTTTCATGGATATTATAACTATGTGAAAACCAATAGTTGGATTGGTTTTCCCTATAAATAGATATGTGTTTAATATTGGAGTAAATATAGACCATGGAGAGATGTCTCACCTATCATTAGGGTTACTTTTTAAATGAATAGATATAGTTGGCCACCCAAAGTAGATGTGGCATAATTATATTAATTCTAATACATGGTCCTCATCAACAGATTAGATAGATAATAATATGGAGTTCCAAGAAGAGACCTGGTAGTTGGATAAGGACAATGAGCATTTAATTCTTTTACAAAATTTGTTCCTCATTGATAAGGTCATGACTCAACATCCTTGAGACTGCTAATCTATCAAGATTAGTTGGATCTCATTCAATGTTTTTTATCTACTCAATTCTCTCTTTCTCCTTCTCTTTTCTATAAATATAGGATTCTAAGCCTTAAATCACATCCCTCTTTTTAGTATGACCAAACTCTATTGAAATTTGTACTACAAAACCTTTTAATGCAATAAAAACTAAATTCTATCATTTTTTAAGTTGGATTGAAGTGTGTTTCATGAATTCGTGTATTGTGGTTAAGTAAATGTATATTCCTTGTCTATGTCTGAGTTTTTCTCACCTTTAAGAAGCACTTAGTAGTTCTTATAGGTCATTATAAGTGTAATTTAGGGTTTGTTGTCTAGCTTGAAAGTGGATATTTTCCCTCTCATGCTAATTTGATAACTAATTAATTCCTTATTTTAAAATATTTATGTGAGATTGATATTCTTTGGTATTTAATGTGTCTCACAGTGTGTCTTGTATAATTTTGAGTGATTGAATCATTGGTGCATCACCCCTTTTTACATGCTTTCATAAGTTATTATCAAAATCTCTCTCCCTTTTCAAAGTAAGTGTTACTTTAGGTTTAGTATAGGTCATAGATCCAAAAGGAAGCCAGACTTCTCTAGAGGTCTGATCTATTATTAGGATACCCATAATCTAGGATTAGTCCTATATTGGACTAGATTTAAGTAAAAGACTTGAATAATCTTCTGCTCAACTAGGGTACAAATCTAGAACACCAACATTTTTGACATGCCTGATGGGACCTAGTTTCTTTGGCATAATTAAAGTTTAAATATTTATAAAAATAAATTTCAAAAGGAAGAGACATCTACCATCATCAAAATTTGAATATACTTTAATTTGTAGAGCTCATACCATCATTCATATAGTGTTTTCATGCCAAATGTTACAATAAGATCATCAAGTAAAGGTACTCCTTTTGAGCATATTGAATTGCCTTCTACTTATTATAAAAGATCAAGATTCAATAGTACAATACCTTATCCTCCAAAACAATATTCATCCTTTGGTCAACCTATTGTTTTAGTTCAATATATTATCCCCATAAGCCAAATCCCTTTTTCCCAAATAGTTATTAGAAATCAAGTATTTTTTCCATTCAATAGAGGTAGTCCCCTAAATTTGGCCCAATATGATGACATCTCTATTTCTTCCCTAAAGAGTATCTCTTTCTTCTTAGGAGAATGGGATAAAACTATTGATATTGAGCATATCCAAGATGTTACTAGTCAATGTTTTGTTCATAATGTTACTCAAGATAATGTGGTTATAACATTACTTACTACTTCCTTCAAGGTAACAGCATTGCAATGGTATAGGAATCTCCCTTTAACCTTCATTACTACTTGGGATGATTTAGGTGCAGTCTTAATTAGGCAATTAGAAGACAAGTTTGATCATCTATCTTTGATTGAATAATTGACTACCATACAAAAGTACCCCCATGATTTCATGTTTAATTTTAACCTCAGATTTCAAAAGACATGAACTAAGATCCCTGCATTGGTTAGACCATCTCTAAATTATGCATTTTTGTACTATCTTAAGGCCCTTAATTCTGATAAAGTGTCATGATGTAGTCTATGGGTGGTAATACCTTGACAAATGCCTATGAAATTGTAATAAGAGTAGAAAATAACTTAATACAAGATAGTAAACTTGATCCAAGGCTTCTAATGTCCATATTCCTAGAATTATAACCTATTCCTCCACCTCAAGTTCCCCAAGTTCCATCTATAGCTCCTATTCCATATCTCGAAGTCTAAGTTGTACCCCTCCTAATCAAGCTAATGAGATTGGCGATATGAAAAGCATGTTACAAGATTTTGGAAATGAAATTGTTTAACTCAAGAGACAATAGTACTAAGGTAGACCTTATCATCAACAAACTATAATACTTATCAATCTTTCAATAACCAATGACCTCCTTATCAAGGTTTCAAGGATAATAAGCAACCTTATCAAAATCAAGGATCCATAACCTAAACTAATCCATATGTATCCCTTGATCCCAATGTACCTTTCAGTTCAAAAGCTATTATTCATCAAAATAACTTAATACAAGATTCGATCTAGCATCCATCTAATCTAAATGACACTCAAAATCAAGCCTTGATATTACAAGACATTACTATGCCATAAATGACACAGGAAGAGTTATCTCTTCAAGATGGTCAGTATCAAAACATGAATATGGAATTCTAAAGATAAGCTCAACAATTTTTAGGGCATCTTGATGCTATCAATGTTAATTTGTAGTTAGATGACTATATTGTATTCAACCAAGTTGGTGAAACTAATAACACAAATGGTTAATTTGCAACTCTAACTACAGCTAAAAGAAGATCAATTGAGGAAGTTCAAGATTTGAGTGATACTTAGTGTTCCTAATTTTATTTCAAAGAGTGTCAAGAATAAATTTGTTGTTATTATAGCACAGAAGATTTAGAATGCAGAGACAATGAAAGTTCCCCAAATGCCCCTAACTAGAGAACAACTAGTGGCTCAAAAGTTACAACCAAATGTTATTAGATCATCATTTAGCATAAAATATAAAATGAATAAATATAATGTTAGAATTATCATGTGGGATTCCATTTACATTCTAGGATAAAAATACATGCTTATTCAAGATCTTTCAGATCTTAAGGTATCTAAAGAACTAGTTGAGAAATAAGGAGATGTCTTGGCCAATTCATACCAGAAAATCAAGCAACTTGATTTTAAAAAGTTGGATAAAACCAATTTAAAATAATTAAAAAAACCCTCCCTTTTATCTCTCCTTGATATTATGTGATTTTTTAGTCCATAATTATATGATAGACAGTGGAACTAATAGCACTGTCATGGCCAAACAAATTATAGATAAACTTGGTCTTATCTATAATCCAAATACCAAAGGAGTATTTAAATTATATGGATCACCAAAAAATATATTAGGCATAATCAAATATCTAAAACTAACATTACATTCTTACCCTAATGCTATCATTTAGAAATATGTAGTTATAATGGACTTGCCTCCCCATTTTGTCATGTGTTTATCAAGAGACTTTACTTGAAATATTAGAGGATATTTTTCAGTTGATTAGACCTAATTAATGTTCATAACTAGGTGTGGTACTAAGGTAAAAATATGTTTTGAACCTATTGAAATATTTCATTTGGAGCCATATATGCCAAGTATGGTGAACACCAATTGTGTTATCTTAAACAAGGTACTAGAAAATAGTGAGGTAGAAACTCAATCACCTCTAGATAGAGTCCCAAATATTTTCCTTGATGAATGGGCCTTAGATTTTCATGGCCATGATCCCTTAAAGTAAATTGATGAATAAGGACTTGGTTTCTATTTTATTCATGAAAATGATGCACCAATTCTAACATTGATGAAAGATGATCAACCTAGTGATGGATTATGGAAACTATATTTTGATGGATCTAGGAACAAACATGGAATTAGAGCTAGAATGATGTTAATTTATTTAGCCAATAAAATGTATTTCTCTTCTCTCAAGTTTAAATTTTGTTTTTCCAATAATTTTATTGAATATGAAGCACTAGTGAATGGTTTTCAATGGGTAAGAAAGATGAAGATCAATTCCTTGCAAGTTTTTGGAGATAGTGAATTGGTGGTTCACCAAGTAAGGGGACTTAATATATGCAATAACCAACTACTTAGGTCCTATAATCATAAATTATGAGACCTAGTTGAATACTTTAAATCCTTTAATATTTATTTCATATCAAGAAATAAGAAGAAGCATGAAGATAAGTTGGTTGCTATTAGGTCACAATTCAGTATCCCAGATGATAAAAAAATGAAAAAGTTCAATCACACATCAAGGTAGTTATAAGGCCTTCTATCCTAGATAACCATGATAATTGGAAAGTATTTGAAGATGATGGTTATATTGTTATATTCTTACAAGAGGAAGTTGAATTTTTCTCAAGGAACCAAGACAATCATTTTCAGTAGTATGATGACCATTTTGCAATTAAAGACAAATAAGTTACATAAAGGGTTGGTCACCATTGATGTCAAGATCTTAGAGTACAATTGATTACTTTTGTATAAGCAACTAAACATAGAATTGAAACCAAAATTAATAAGTAACTAGAAATCAAAAATAGCAAATAATAAGAGATACAAGAAATAACCAATCTATATTAAACTCTTCTATAAGGAAATACAATGAATAAATCTCTCTCTCCTCACACCTCTCAGATGTATAGTAATTCTCCCTCAAGAGTTCTCTCTCTCTCTCAATCAATTACAATCAACTCAATTACTGAATTGTCTACATGTTATGAGGATCTAACCCTACTACATAGTATACTACAACACTATGATTCATGAGCCATGCATTCACCACCCTTAGATCCACCTCTTAAATCAAAGGCTCAAATATGTTCTCCTAAAAATAGAATTTTTGAAACGCATAGAAGTCGATGTCAGTCTAAAGATGATCGATGTCAACCGACCCCTAACTGATGTCAGTCGACCCCTAACTAATGTTAGTTGGTTCTGACTAATGTCAGTTACTGTGTAAGCCTAGCAACCTCCACATTAGCTCATTAGTGAAGCTTTTAGCTCCACAACTCAATAATCTCCCACTTGGAGATAAACAGCTGAACTTGTACCTGTATAACAACATCCTCTAAACATCTCTAGCTTATTTCTTCCTCTTCAAATTCAATTTTGAAGACCAACAAAAGTTGAATGAAGATTCAACTTCTCCTTTTTTACCGACTTTGTTAACATATCAGTATTGTTCTTATCTGTATGGATCTTTTCTAGCTTCAACTGTCAATCCTGCAATACCTATCTAATGAAGTGGTACCTAAGTTGTATATGTTTGGTTCTTGAATGAAAGGCTGAATTCTTTGCCAAATGAATTGCACTTTGACTATCACTATACAATCTAAAACTCTCTTTCTCTTTTCCCAACTCTTCCATGAATCGAGTCATCCAAATCATTTTCTTGCTATCCTCTGTGACTGCAATGTATTCTGCCTCTATAGTAGACAAGGCAACAACCTTCTGCAACTTTGAAATCTAGCTAACCATCATTCCACCAATAGTGAACACATATCCTATGGTGCTTCTCCTACCATCCAAGTCACCTGCCATATCCAAACCTACATAACCATGTAGAGAAGTGTTTGACCCTCCATAGCATAAATGCCTATTGCTAGTCCCTCTCAGATATCTGAGAATCCACTAAACTACTTTCCAGTGTTCCTTTCTTGGATTGGCCATAAACTTGCTGAAAACTCCCATTGCTTGGCAATATCTGGTCAAGTACATACCATTGCATACATCAAGCTCCCAACTAATGAAGCATATGGAACTCTACTCATGTACTCAACCTCATCATGTGATTTAGGAGACTATTCTTTGCTCAACTTGAAGTGTCCAGCCATAGGTGTACTTATCGATTTTGCATCCTACATATTGAACCTCTCCAACACCTTATTCACATAATCCTCTTGAGACAAAATCAAACTGTGATTTTTCTGTCTCTCTTAATACTCATGCCAAGGATTTTCTTTGCTGCTCCTAAATCCTTCATGGAAAATGTGTGAGCTAATTTTACCTTAAGCTCAGTAATTTCATGCATGTGTGAACCTGCAACAAGCATATCATCTACATACAGTAATAAGATAATATAACTACCATTATCTAATTTGTTAAAATAAACACAATGTTCAATTGACATTTGCTAAAGCCATGCTCTGTCATAAACTTGTCAAACCTCAAATACCATTGTCTTGGAGCTTGCTTAAGACGATATAAGCTTTTCTTCAACCTGCACACAAGTTTCTCCTTACCTTTGACCTCAAAACCTTCTGGTTGATCCATATATATATCTTCATCTAAATCTCCATGAAGAAATGTTGTCTTAACATCAAGCTGCTCAAGATGCAAATCCTCAATAGCAACTAAAGACAATATAGTATGAATAGAAGTCATCTTTACTACAGGAGAAAAAATTTCACCAAAATCAATACCTAGTTTCTGTGTAAATCCCTTTACTACCAACCTGGCCTTATGTCTCATTTGTCCATTCTCTCCTTCCTTTAACTTGTATACCCATTTATTTTTAAGTGCTTTCTTTCTGGCTGGCAACTCAACCAAATCTCACATATGGTTCTCTTCCAAGGAATCAATTTCCTCATTCATGCCATGTTCCCACTGTTTCTTGGATTCTACCTGCATTGCCTCATCAAAACTTTTTGGTTCTCCACCATCAGTGAGCAAAAAGTAGTATAAATAAGGGGAATAATGAATTGGAGGTTTACTTACCCTTTCAAACCTCCTTATGGGCATTTGAGACTCATTTATAGCTTGTTGTCCACCCAAATTTTCTTTTGACAGTGACCAATCCCGAGTCATCTCTGATCAATGTCAGTCTGCACCTGACTGATGTCAATTCCTCTCTAATTGATGCTGATTTCCACCTGACCAATGTCGGTTTCCACCTGACCGACATGTCAATCTCTATGTTTTTTGTGAGTGATGATCTTTACTCGCGAGCTCATTTTTGGATTATAACCTCTTTTAAATCAAGATTACCCTACTCAGAATTATTTAGCCTCTTGAGCTGATCACTGTACATCACCTTCTCATTAAAAACTACATCATGGCTTCTAATAATTTTTTTAGTTTCTAAATTCCACAACTAGAATCTGAAATCTCCAAAACCATAACCAATGAAAGTGCACCACATAGATTTAGCATCCAGCTTCTTTCTATTTTCTTTATCAATGTGCACAAAAGCTTTAGAACCAAAAACTCTGAGAAATGAAAGATCTACCTTTTTACTTGTCCAATCTTCTTTTGGAATTCCACCATCCAATGTAGTAGAAGGTCCTCTATTAATTAGGTAAACCATAGTATCTATAGCTTTTGTCCAAAACTGTAAGGTCAAACTACCATGCAACCTCATACTCTGTGCACGCTCCATTATTGTTCTATTCATCCTTTTAGCAACTTCATTTTACTGAGGTGTCCTTGGAACCATCCTTTCCCTATGTATTCCACTCATAGAATAGTAACTATTGAATTTATTGCTACAGTACTCACCACCATTGTCAGATCTAAGGCACTTCAATCTCAAACTTGTTTCATTCTCAACCAAAGCTTTCCATTTCTTAAATGTGTCAAAAACATCAGATTTTCTCTTTATGCAATAAACCCATACCTTTCTTGTAGCATCATCAATGAAAGAAACATAATACTGTGATCCTCCAATAAAATTTACCTGAGTTGGTCCCCACACGTCTGTGTGAACAAGCTCTAACTTGTGTTTCTTCTTTGTTGACCCAATTTTGAGAAACCTCACTTTCTTTTGGTTCCCAAAAATACAATGCTTACAGAAATCTAGATCTATGCTTTTCAAATCTGAAAGCTTACCTTTTGACTTAATAACATTTATTCCCTTCTCACTCATGTGACCAAGCCTCCAGTGCCACAACTTTGCATCTACATCTGAAGTAGATAAAATAGAAGGAGAATAATCAGTAATACAAGTAGATAGATAAAGTGTACCTACTCTCTTACCTTTTGCTAATACAAGTGCACCCTTGGAAACTTTCCAAGATTTTGCTGTGAGAGTTACTCTGCAACCCTCATCACCTAACTTTCTTGTAGAAATTAGATTCCTCTTCAGGATGGGTACATGTATGACATCTTTCAACACCCATGTGTTGTCATTCTATAATTTCAGCTGCACTTTTCCTTTGCCAACAATTTTACAAGGCTCATCATCTCCTAAATAAACTTTTCCAAAATCTCCATGGACATAATCATTGAAAAATTCTCTATTTGGGGTTGCATGGAAAGAGGCACCAGAATCTAAAACCCATGGTTCTACTTTATTATGCAAAGAAAATATAAGAGCATCCTGTGCAACAATACCTATAACTTTTGCTTCTTTATTACCTTCATGCTAATTTTCTTTGTTATCCTTCAACCAATAATCTTTCTTTGCATGCCCTTTCTTTCCACAATTCCAGCAGGTTATTCTTCCATTTCTAGATTTGGATCTACTTCCCATCTTTGACCTTGATTTCCCTTGCTTGCCCTTCTCTCTTTACCTTCCCCTACTTTCAACACTTAAAGCATTACTTGATGTTTCTCCTGTGCTTTTCCTACAAATTTATTCATTTAAGATTACACTAACAACATCATCAACTTTCAAGATATTTAAAGTAGATGCAGTATTACTAACTGCCATTACCAAACTATGCCAACTTTTAGGTAAAGAGCATAAGATTAAGAGAGCCTTAATTTCATCATCAAAAAATATTTTGATTAAATTTAACTATTTACTATTGTATGGAAATCATTAAGATGACTAGATATAGATCCACCTTCTTGCATTTGCAAATGAAATAATTGCTTCATAAGATATACCTTATTCAAAGCTGAGGGTTTTTCATATAAATTTGTCAAAATATCCATTAACTCTATCATTGTCTTTGCCTATGATAAGTTAGAAAACACAGAAGCTGCCAGGCTCAATCTTATAGATCCAAGAGCCTTTCTATCAAGAATATTCCATTCTTCATCTTCCATATCTATGGGCTTCCTTGAAACCCCACCCAATGGTAAATACAGATCTTTTTGATATAGATAATCTTCAATCTGCATCCTCCATAATTGATAATTCTTGCCATTAAATTTCTCCATTTTTAGTTTACTTTCTTCTGCCATTGCTTTGCTCCCACTCAATCAGAAACCCCTATGAGTGAATTTTGTAATCAACAAACACTAACACGCTCTGATACCAGTTGTCATGATCTTAGAGTACAATTGATTACTTTTGTATAAGCAACTAAACACGGAATTGAAACCAAAAGTAATAAGTAACTAGAAATTAGAAACAACAAATAATAAGATATACAAGAAATAACCAATCTGTATTAAACTCTTCTAGAAGGAAATACAATGAAGAAATCTCTCTCTCCTCACACCTCTCAGATGTACAGTAATTCTCCCTCAAGATTTCTCTCTCTCTCTCTCAATCAATTACAATCAATTCAACTACTGAATTGTTTACATGTTATGAGGGTCTAACCCTACTATATAGTTTACTAAAACACTAGGGTTCATGAGCCATGCATTCACCACCCTTAGATCCACCTCTTAAATCAAAGGCTCAAATATGTTCTCCTAAAAATAGAATTTTGTAAATGCACAAAAGTCGGTGTTGGTTTGAAGATGACTGATGTCGGCCAACCCCTAACCAATGTCAGTCGACCCCTAACCAATGTCAGTTGGTTCTGAGTGATGTCAATTACTGTGTAAGCCCAACAACCTCCACATTAGCTCATTAGTGAAACTTTTAGATCCACAACTCAAAAATTGAAAACATATTCAACAGAGATGATGAATTGAGAAAAAAAAATTGCTTTGTCAACCAAGGAAGAGCACTATATAAGTGTAGAGATTGCAACTGGTAAGAGTTTAAAGCTAGGCAAAGTTTTCACATTCTCAAAGAAATAAAATTTTATTGAGTTATGTTCAAGTTTTGGAGATGTCTTTGCATGAAAATATAATGACCTTAAAGGATTTGATCCAAGTCTAACTCAACATACCATTAAGTTAGAAGATGAGACTAGGCCAGTCAGACAAAGACAAAGGCCTATTAATCCAAAGCTTGAACTTTTTATGAGAGTTGGACTACATAAGCTCATTGAGTTAGCTATAATATTTCCAATTAAGCACTCAACTTTGGTGGTAAACCTTATTCCAGTATAGAAAAACAATGGTGAAATAAGGTTGTGTTGACTTTTATGACTTGAAAAAGGCCTCTCTTAAAGACCACTATCCATTTCCATCAATGGAATAAATTCTACAACTAGTTATAGGTTCAAAAATATTCTCTTTATTGGATGGTATAGTGGATACAATCAAGTTTTGGTCAAAGAAGAATACCAATTCAAAATAGCCTTCACCACAAAGTGGGAGATATTTTTATAGAAAAAGATGCTTTTGGTTTATCCAATGCTAGAGAAACTTTATATAAAGTTATGGATATGGAATTTCAGGGTCTCCTTAACAAGTTTATACTTATTTATCTAGCTGACATAACAATATTCTCTAACATTGTAGATGAGCATATGATTTACCTCATATAGGTGTTTGAAAGGTGTATAGAATTTGGAGCGTCTTTCAGTCCAAAAAAGTGTGTTTTCTCTATTCATGAAGGTAGGCTTATTGGACATGTAATTTTAAAATATAGTACAATTATAGATCCTAATAGGATAGATTCAATTCTTGCACTTTTCTTACCTAAGCATAAGAAAAATTTGAAAAGCCTTCTAGGCAAGATCAATTTCATAAGGAGTTACATTTTAAATTTTACTACTTTAGCTAGGCCACTGACATCCATGTTAAAGAAGGGTCAAAGTTTTAGTTGGTCCAAAAGAGTAAAAAAATTTAAAGAGATAAAGAAAGCTATAGCTAGTGCTCCTACACTCTTGAACCCTAACTTCATAAAGGATTTATTCTTAAACATCTATGCTAACATTAACACAATTTCATGTATTCTCATGTAGAAAAATAAAGAGACTTTAGAGCATCCAATAGCCTTCTTTAGTCAAGGCTTAGAATAATATGAAATAAGGTATTATTTTTTTGAGAATCATGTACTTTCAGTCATAAGGTATCTTAAAAAGTTTAGGTACTTTTCTAATAATAAGATACATTTGATGGTATCAGAGTTGTTGCTAGAATTTGGATAATGTGAATGCAATGGAGACGTGATCACACGAGATGAAGCAAGTGCACACCACAGATGCTAAAGCAATTTGAAAATTATACAAGAAGATAAATTACACAAGACAAAATGGAGAAAACCAACATCAAATTAACATGAGATGGCTAAAGTGAATAATACATAAAGGAGAGCACATAAGTAACTCCTCCACAAAAGGTGGCCAAGGCACCCCAAGAATATACTATAACTCCTCCATGAAAGGTGGTGACAATGTGCTAAGAATAGAGAAGTAACTCCCATCAAGGAAGTTACTTATGACATTCTTATGACACCTATGACACATTTATGACACACATCTTCACATAAGCTAGCCTATCCCACAAATGTAGGAAAACTCCATGTATGCACAAAAATACAATTTCCATAATTAATAAATAGGGAAAAATAAAAACCTACACTAATACCCCCCCATAAGCATAGCTTAGGTGGGCAGTGTGGAAATATAAAATGGGTCTCAAAAACTAGGCTTGATGAGGTACCCATGTACAAATGCAATCTCCCATAAGATAGAGAAAAGGAGAAAACCTGTAGGAAAAAACTCCCCCCCCAAAAGAGAGATAAAAGAAAGAAGAGGCTAGTGTGCCCCCCTGAAGAAGATGTTGCTGCAGATGTGGACCACACCTCAAGAAGAGCTCGTAGATGAATGAACTTGCTCTCGTTGAAAGTTTTAGTGAAGATGTCTACAACCTACTCTAAAGACTAGTAAAATATCAAGTCAATGACCTGACTATGAATAAGCTCCTGAATGAAATTCATGTGAATCTCTATGTGCTTGGTCCGCTGGTGCTAAACTAGATTCTTGCAAATATAAATGGTACTCTAGTTGTCACAATAAATGATGGTGGGTTGCCTGATAGGAATGCCAAACTCAAAAATTATCCCTTGAAGCCAAATAGCCTTAGTAGCTGCATTAAGAGCTCCCCTGTACTCTACCTCTATGGATGATATAGCAATAGTATTTTTCTTCTTGCTAGACCAACTGATAGGACTAGAACCTAGAGAGAAACTATAACCAGAAGTGGACTTGCAAGTTTATGAATTGTCAGCCCAATCTAAATATGTATATCCAACCAAGTCAACCTTTGTGCCAAATCTGTAATGAATCCCATATCTATGTGAACCCTGTATGTAATGTAAGATCCTCTTAGCTACTTTCTAATGTAGCTCATGAGGTTCTTTCATGAATTTGGAGACAAGTCCCACTATATATGCTATGTCAGGCCTGGTGTGAGTCAAGTAGATGAGACTACCAAAAAAATTTCGATACTAAGTGGCATCAACCAATGGTGAAGAACAATCACCCTCAAGCTTGACTCCAAATAGAAAGGGAGTTAGAGATGGCTTGCAATCATCCATGTGAAATTGAGCCAATAAGTCAAGAGCATACTTAGGTTGTTTAAGAGAAATCCCTGAATTTGACTGTGAGATCTCTATGCCAAAGAAGTAGTGCAACAAACCCAAGTCTGTCATGTCAAATCTATCTTGAAGAGATGTCTTCACCACTACAATAGTTGATGAAGAACTCCTAGTGATCAAAAGGTCATCAACATATAGAACCAAAATCAGGAGCGAATCATCATGTCACAAGAAGTAGACATTAGGATTAGAATGGCACGTAGTGAAACCTGATGTGAGAAAGAAGGAATTCATCTTGGCATACCAAGCATGAGGGGCTTGTTTGAGGCCATAGATAGATTTCCTAAGTCTGCATACTAAGGAAGAATTTTGAATAAATCTTGGTAGCTGCTCCATGTAGATCTCCTCCTCTAGGTTTTCATGAAGAAAGGCACTCTTCACATCCATCTAGTGCACATCCAAACCATGTGTTGCAGTAATAGCCAAGGTGAGTCAGATAGAAGTCATCTTTGTAACAGGTGTAAAGGTCTCTGAGTAGTCAATGCCTACCACCTGTGAGAAACCCTTGGTGACCAATCATGCCTTGTACTTATCAATCGACCCATTTGCTACAAACATGGTTTGATATATCCACCTACATCGAACCATCTTTCTTCCCTTAGGAAGTGAAGTCAAATCTCAAGTGTGATTTTTGATTAAGGAAGAATATTCTTCATAGCACTATCCCACTCAGGTACCTCAGATGCCTCTTGAAAAGTCTGTGGATCCAAAATTGAAGTAAAGAAGGCATGTGGATCTCTCTAAAAATCCCCCCTAGTACATTTGTCATCTGTGAGATCTCCTGCCCAAGTGTCAGCACTCTCAATTGTCTGTCTAGCCCAAAGTGGCTCAGAAGTGGGTGAGTCAGGTGCTAACTCCTCATCCTCTGATTGACTAGAGGTGGATGACACTACATCATTGTCCTCATTGTCTGAACTCAAAGAAGAAGAAGAATATGTCTCTGGCTCAAGAACTTGTTATGGCTTATCTGAATCTGATGAGGAATCATCATGAAGAAGTAGATCTGATGAGGGAGAAGAAGTGTCAAGTGTTGAGTCTCTAGGACTCTCTTGAAAATGGACACTTCTCTTGATGAACAACTCATGAGTGACTAGATATAGAAGGCGATATCTCGTAATACCATCCAAATATCCTACAAAGATGTAAGGCTTAGACTGACATTCCATAGCTTTGTGTTTTTTCTTCGAAATGTGGGCCATGGCTGGGGATCCGAAAACCTTGAGGTGCTCAACATTAGGTTTCCTTTTATGCCAAGCTTTAAAGGGTGTTATCCCTTTTAAAGCTTTGTGAGGAACCCTATTTTGAATGTAGCAAGCACAATTGATGGCTTTGGCCCAGTACTATGGTGCTAAGAATTTGGAGTGAATCATATAGCTACCCATCTCTTTCAATAACCTATTCTTGCATTCTGTAACCCCATTTTGTGAAGGACTGTAAGTGACTGTGAGCTACAAATCAATCCCCTCTATGGTGAAAAACTACTCAAACCTAATGCTAACATACTCCTCTCCATTATCATTTCAAAGAACCTTAATGGATTTCTCACTCTGTTTCTCAACAAGAGCCTTGAAGTCTAGAAATTTTTCAAACACTTAGACTTTTGTTTGAGAAAATATATCCAAGTGTACCTAGAGAAATCATCAATGAAAGTGAGGATGTACTTGGCCCTTATGAAAGATGGTTTGGGAAAAGGTCCCAATACATCACTATGGACTAACTCCAAAGGTTGTGAAGCCCTCCAAGCTTTGCCTTTGTCAAATTTTGCTTCAAGCTGCTTCCTAAGGGAGCACCCTTCACAAAGTCTTTTTGAGAATTGGACACGAGGCAAGCCAATGACCATGTCATTTTTGCAAAGTTGTTTAAGGTAGCAGTAGTTAAGGTGGCCAAACCACTCATGCCACAATTTGTTAACTCCATCTAAATGAGTTAGCAATGTTGTTGGAGAAGAATCTAGTGCAAAATGTGAGAAGGTGTATAATCTTGCTTGGTGATCTACCCTACCCACTGCCACTATAGTAATACTATGCAACTCCATGATAGCCACTAAATCTGGTGAAAACTCAACTCTCATGCCCTGACCAATGTGAGTGATTTGTTACACTAATAATAGATTGGTTGAAAGAGAAGGAACACTTAGAACATTATTGAATGTTCCTCCTTCAATTTCAACTGACCCTCTCCCTGCAATTGAAACTGATGTGTCATCACCCAAACTAATTAAAGTCATGCTACAAGACTCTAAAGATGAAAACTCAACTAGTGAAGAGCCCATGTGGTGAGAAGCACCTGAATTAATGACCCATGATGATGTAGAAGCTATAGTAGCTACAAGGGCCTTGCCCTTTTCTTTCTCCTTACCCTTGCCTTTCGCCTTGGTAGAATCTTGGGTAGATGAATTCTGCTTGATGGACTCTCGAACACCTATGTTGTGCTTCTCTAGAAGATAAGTTAGGTGATCTATTTGTTTTTTAATACATTTGTGTTCATCATGCCCTATCTTTTTACAATAAGCACACTTAACTTCTCCTTCTTAGGTTTAGCATTGGAGGATGAAGACTCAGTGTTGTTTTTGGCAGGATTGTTATTTTCTTTCTGCTTCTCCTGGTCCTTGATCTTTTTCTTCTTCTCCTTTGTTGAAGTCTTATCCTTACCATTTCCAGCTATCAAGGCTTGGTATTAAGTAGACTTCATTGTACCCATTTTAATTAGCTTATCTTGCTCCCTAGTCAAGTCGGCAATGAATGAATCCAAAGAAGGCATTTTCCATGTAGTGCCAAGAGCACTTTTTGTGGCATGGAAAGTGGAGACAAAGACTGAATAGCTTGGACCTAACTTTGTGAGAATAGAAAGGATGATTTGATCATCTTTATTATCTATCTTGCATTCTTTAAATTGTAATCTAAGGGCCTTAAACTTAGTGAAGAAGTCCTGTAGAGTGTCAAAGTTGCTAGGACTTAGACTTATGAGTTCATTTTCGAGCTCATGACCTCTCATCTCATCAAGCTTCCCAAAGAATTTTTCTAAGGTGTCCCATATTTCTTTAAGAGTTTTAGAGTTTTCTAAATGGAAGAGAAGTTTTGGAGACACATACAAGCTCAGTAATCTATAGGCTTCATCACTATGGTTGTACCACTTGACCTTTTCAGCATCAGTGTTGGGTTCTACTTTAGTACCCATGGTGATCCTATACAACCCTTTGCTTCTAAGAATGATTGACATTTTAACCTTTCATTCATGATAGTTGAAGGGTGTTAGGGGTTTAATTTGAAAATAATCCATTTTAAGCTAAATTTAGGTGAAGTTGTGTTGATTACAAGTTGTGAAATTATGCAGAAAAGAGAATGAAAGCAAAGATTTGTGAGTTGTGAAAATCAATCACACCCCCCCCAAAATATTGAGCCCCCCAAATATGCAAGTGCATGCTCAAAATACATCGGCCTCAATTGAGAATGCATCTTAGAGCAAGCAGTGCAAGACTTAAGCAAACAGGACGTCGGACATAGCTGAAAATGCGTCTCAGAAGACCCAAATTTAGGCATTTTATAAACTAGTGCATGTTTTTGATAAATAACAATCCTACACTGTGTATAATTGAATTACAAACACTTTTTCAAAAAATGGCACCCAAATCTGAGCTACCATTTACAAGATATTAAAGGTTCAATTTTCTCGTAAACTAGTGTTTTTGCAAAAAAAGCACTAAAATATTTTTAAAATGCCTATTTTGAGAGAGAAAGTGGCCTTCCAACCACTCATTGGATTTGGCATGAAATGAGGAATCCCAAGGAGGTTTTTTTGAGGGGGAATTAGCCACTTGACAACCTAGGCCTCACCCTTCATCTTCAACAGGCGAAGATACAAGTTTTAAATGTAAACCCCTAAATTATCAAACTATCTAAAAAACTTAATATTCAGTCAAATTCACTAATTTTTTTTTTGACAAGTCAATTTTTTTAACTAAAAAAAATAAAGCAAAAGATAGTTTTGATGAATGCCAAGTGTCTAAGGGCCCACATGGGATGCCAAGCAAGGAAGGGGTGCCAAAAAAACACAGTCTATATTTTGCTTGCAAAAAAAACAAAAGAAATGAACTACAGACCTGCACGTTGGACATCGTACGGCTGTTTGGCACCTTGAAAATAGAGAAAGGTTAGCTGGAAGGACTTGGCATGGAGTTTCAAAAACTTGGCACAGACCAGAAGAGTGTCTAGTGTTGCAGAAGCTTGGCGTGGCAGAAAGATAACAACAAAATTGTGTCAAACAGTCAGACAGCAGTCCATCAACCCCTGCAAGCTGAGGTTAGCACTTAGGCCAAGTCCCATATGCAGTTGACCCCTTCCTTGAAGTAGGAACAAAATAAATGAAGGTGCTGAAATGGGTGATTTGTCACTGGACTGTGCCTCTCTCCACTTTTTAAATGACTGATTCAGATCAGAATAACTTTAATTTGCAATGAGAGAAGCATGCCATGGAGCTAGACTGTGCAGTCTTTTCCTACAAAATGACCAAAAGAAAAGGAATTCTACTACCTTTGCTAAAGCCACAACAAATCTATACAAGATATCTTTGCAAATTCTAACTCAGAAGTAATTTTTGAACAAGTTTCTGTATGGATTAGCATGAGTTTTCAAAAAACTCTACCAAAAACAACGGAGTTAAACAAAAAAAACTACTAAGAAATAAAATTAAGAATTTTAGAATAGCATAACCAGACACATGATTACTGGAGTGGATCTGATACCATATTGGATTTGTCAGAATCCAGATAATGCAAATGCAATGGAGACGTGATCACATGAGATGAAGCAAGTGCACACCACATAGATGCTAAAGCAATTTGAAAATTATACAAGAAGATAAATTATACAAGAAAAAATGGAGAAAACCAACATCGAATTAACATGAGATGGCCAAAGTGAAGAATACATATAGGAGAGCATGTAAGTAACTCCTCCACAAAAGGTGGCCAAGGCATCCCAAGAATAGACTATAACTCCTCCATGAAAGGTGGTGACAAGGTGCTAAGAATAGAGAAGTAACTCCCATCAAGGGAGTTACTTATGACATTCTTGTGACACCTATGACACATCTATGACACACATCTCCACATAAGCTAGCCTATCCCACAAATGTAGGAAAACTCCATGTATGCACAAAAATACAATTTCCCTAATTAATAAAAAGGAAAAAATAAAAACCTACACTAATAGATGGTTGCACATCCAAGTGTTAAGGATTTCCTATTAAATAAGGATATAAATGACAAGAGAGCTGGTTGGATAACCAAACTCATGGAATATGATGTTGAGATCAAGTTCAAAAAGCTGGTTAGAGGCAAAGGACTTTGTGAACATCTAGCCCAAGACTTGTAAGAGATGAATCAACTGGTTATGTTATCAAATGATGAGCAAGTTATAACTAATCAGACCTCATCTTCTAGCTGGTTCTAAGACATGGTAAGATATCTATAGGATGGTGTTTATCCTTCTCATCTAACCCCTTCAAAGAGGAGATATTTTAGATTGTAGTTAATTCATTTTCATTTTGTTGATAATGTGTTTTTCAAAAATGATATCAATGCCATATTGTTAAAGTGTATAGAACCAGGTCAAACATAGAGGTTACTTGAGCAATTTCATGATGGACATGGTGGAGGACATTATTTAGCAAGGATAATAGCCCACAAGATTATGAGAGGTTTGTATTATTGGCCAAGTTTATTTGGTTATTGTCATGCATGGGTCAAGAAATGTAGACAATGTGTCATGTTTATTGGAAATATGAAGCTTCCATCCTTACCTCTCTAACCAATTTTAGTAAATCAACCCTTTGTCTAATTTGTATTGGACTTCATTGGTCTTATTAATCCCCCTTCAATCTTAGGACACAAGTGTATCCTAATTACCATGGATTATTTTAATAGATGGATAGAGGTAGTAGTATTAAAATAAGTTAATGAAACTAATGTTTTGGATTTATATGAAGGTTTGCTTATTAGATTTGGGGTCCTTATAACTATAACATCTGATAATGTTATGCCTTTTGTAGGATCTAAGATCAGCCAGTGGATAGTTCAATAGAGTATTTTTCTCAGTACCTCATCAAACTATTATCCACAAGGCAATGGCTTTGTTGAGTATACTAACAAGAATTTATTGAAGATCATTAAGAGGACTGTTGAAAAGAATCAGAGATCATGGAATCTCAAATTAAAATCAAATATATGGGCTAATACGATCACTTATAAGAGGTCAATTATCAATTCTCCATACAAGCTAGTATATGGTAAGGAAGTAATAATGCCTATTTCTATTGAATTCCATATTTTAGAATTGATGCAACTTGATATTTTGGAGAATGAGCTAATGAAAATAAGATATGTTGAGCTCATGGATCTAGAGGAGACAAGGCATCTGTCAATGTTGGATATGGAGGCCCATCAAGCAATGGTAAAGAGATTTTTTGATAAAGAAGATTTTTCAAGAGTTTTCAAGAAGGAAATTTAGTCTTCAAGTGGGATGAGGACAGAGCTAACCTAGGAAGGCACACAAAATTTAACTCTCTCTAGAGTGGTCCATACACAGTCTCTAGCTGCAAATCCCACAATGCTTTCCAACTCACAAGGATGAATGGTGAAGAACTTCCTATCCCAATCAAAGAGATACATCTTAAGCACTACTATTAAGGATGGTAAGTCCCCTATACATAGTTAGTTGTTTTGGTTTTCTCTAAGTTTTTTGGTAACACATTTGTTTGTTTTTTTATTATCCTAAATAAGTTATTTGTTGTATAGTTTTTTACTAGGTTAGTTGCCTTTGCTTTATCAAGTTAGTTTCCCTTTCAGGTTTGTTTTATTTCCTTGTATGTTAGAATTATTTATTTTTGCAAGTCAAAAGGATATCATGTATTATTATAAATGGTCCATGTATCATATAAATAATCCAAGATTCATGTATCTAGTCTGAGTTCTTAAGAATAGCAAGCATGCTACCCAGCCAAGTCACCAAATATGTTGACCAAATTTGGTCTACATACCAAAAATGTGCCTAGTCTAAGAGTCTAGTGGAAGGAGCAAGATCCTAATTGAAGAGTGACCCAATATCACAGGGAGTAGATAGACCTCAAGTGGAGATCATATAGCTTTTGAAAATATTTTGAAACATTTTAAGAAACCTTAAAGTGTGATCTAATTGATCTTCAAGGGATAAGTCTATAGTTATATGTGAAGGGTCCAAACAGTTTTTATGGTGTCCAGGAACATGAACAAGGTTACACAAGATTTAGGAAATCATCAGAGCATTGAAATATTAATAAAAATATGGGCTATGAAAATTTGAGTAACTACATCATTACCAAGATGTCATGTAAGAAATAAAAAAACCAGATCATTTGCATATTTTTTATCTCTACTCATAAGACCTTGCAAGCATTAGGATTGTAGTTCCATAAAGTTCCTTGTGCCAATAACATATCTAGTAAGTTTCAAGTATGCATGAGATTCTTATTTTAAGTTATGGAGTTCTAAATTTGGTCATTCAGAGTAAGACATGTGCACCAGTGTCAAATTTAGGCCTCAATGAATAGTCACTAAGATTCAAATGATCAATGACGGTCATACAAATGTATGAAAAGACATACCAACCATATTTTTTGAGAAGTTTTTATCACTATTTATAACTCTCTTGAAGCTATCAGATCAAGTGGGCATAATGTTTTTGGTCTCAGGAACATCTCTAGCAAATTTGGTCCCTCCATGATTCTTGCACTTTAAGATATAAATATTCAAAGTTGGTCAAATAATGGGATACATTCATGCGGACATCAAATTTAAGACCTGATAAATAGCCATTGGATTTCAAACCATTGGTCCTAGGTAGATCTAATGGCATGTGTTTGATCATATATTTAGATCTAATGGTGAGCAGAGGTCAAAGGGGTCAGTAAATCTCAAAATCAAATGCATGCATGACAAGTGTCAATAGCGTGTTCAACTAATATAGGATCAATGATCAGCATTCATTCAGACAAGTAAGATCTAACAGAGTGAGATGGATCAATGTGTTAATGGTTCATGTTGGCAATAGATAGCCAATAAATAAAGGGTGAGCTTGGGATGTTTTTTATGAAAGTCAACGAGGCATTCTTTGACCTAGATAAAATAAAAATAAAGGAACTAGAGCTCAAGCAAGATCCAAGTGGAACCAATGAGATCAAGTATTACTAGCAGAGCTCTATATAGGTAAAATAGGTCTTTTAGGGCCTAATACAAAGGTTGAAGATAGACCAGTGATTATGAAGTAAATTCAAATAGTTTGCAAGTTTTCATGGATATTATGACTATGTGAAAACCAATAGTTGGATTGGTTTTCACCTATAAACTGACATGTGTTTGATATTGGAGAAAATATAGACCATGAGATGTCTCACCTATCATTAGGGTCACTTTTTTAATGAATAAATATAGTTGGGCACCCAAATTAGATGTGGCATAAATTTTTCAATTTCAAGACATGGTCCTTATCTGTAGATTAGATAGATAATAACATGGAGTTCTAAGAAGAGACCTATAAATTGGATAAGGATAATAGGTATTTAGTTCTTTTACAGCATTTGTCCCTCATTTATAAGGTCATGATTTAGCATCCTTGAGGATGCTAATTTATCAAGAGTAGTTAGACCTCATTCAATTTTTGTTATCTACTTAGTTCCCTTTCTCTCCTTCTCTTTTCTATAAATACAAGATTTTAAGCCTTAAATCACATCCCTCTTTTTCGTATGACTAGACTCTACCAAAAATTTTACTGTAACACCTTTTGATGCAATAAAGACTAAATTCCATCATTTTCTAAGCTAGATTGAAGTGTGTTCTATGAATTCATGTATTGTGGTTAAGTGAATGTATGTTCCTTGTCTATGTCTATGTTTTTATCACCTTCAAAAATCACTTAGTAGTTCTTACAGGTCATTATAAGTGTAATATATAGTTTTTTGTCTATCTTGAAAGTGGATATTTTCCCTCTCATGTTAATTTGATAATTGATTAATGCCTTATTCTAAAATATTTATGTGAGATTCATATTCTTTGGTCTTAAACATATCTCATAGTGTGTCTTGTGAGAGTTTGAGTGATCAAATCATTAGTGTATCACCCCTTTTTACATGCTTTCATAAGTTATTATCAAAATCTATCTCCCTTTTCAAAATAAGTGCTAGTTTTAGGTTTAGTATAGGTGATAGATCCAAAAGGAAGTCAACCTTCTGCATAGGTTTGATCCATTATTAGGATACCCATAACCTAGGATTAGTCCCACATTGGACTATATTTGAGTAAAAGAATTGAACAATATTCTACTCAGCTAGGGTGAAAATCTAGAACATTAACAGTTTACACCAATAGTTATGCCCATAATATAGTAGAAACATGATCATTGAAATCCTTATGCATGATATGAAAAACTTTTATTAGATTATAACCAAGGATTTTTTTAAAGGCCTAAACAATTCCATTATCCTAGGGATGATATGGAGTAGTCTTGTGGTGAGAAATCATGAATTTGGTAAGCAAAATATGAATTATTTCATTGAACAAGTGTGTTCCCCAATTACTTGTAAAAATCAAAGGGCATCCATATCAACTAATTATATTTTCCCATATAAAATTTGTTTTTATTATTGTACATTTTTTTTGGCATAGATTTGACCCATATAGTTAGGTAATCAATAGCAATGATGATATAGCAGGCACCAGTCCTCCATGAAGTGGGAGAGATTGGTCCTACAAAGTTGATGGGCCATTTTTAATGGCTTCTTAAATAGTAATAGGTATAAATGTAACTTTATCACGTTCATTAGGTTTTAAAATCTTCTAACACATAACACACTTTTTATAATAATCATTGGTATCTTAAAATAATGTAGGACACCATAGGCTTGATAACATGATCTTTCTTGTAATAGCCTCACCAAAATAATGACCTCTTAAAATGCCTTCATGCGCCTCCCTTATGGAATCCATGCACTCATTTCTATGACACATCATTAGAGGACCTCATCATGTCCCATATTATATATTTCACCCCTAATGAGTAAATATCAAGTGGCATAAACCATTAATTATCTATCTGATTTAGTGGATAGACCAATAGGGGTAATACCAGAAGTGAAGAAGGTTGCAATATCCATGAGGTCCTCAAAGATGCATTGAATGTGTTATAATTGGGTGTCATTTATGACATCTTTAATTAATTATACATCTCCACTATAATTAATTCATGATAAATGATCAAGCCTAAAATTTTGTATACTTAGATTCATTATCATGGAGAATTGAATATCCTAAAATATCATAGTCCAATGGTATATTCTATGATTGAGAACCGATTTATTTCACAAGATACTTGAGTGATTCACTATTAATAAAAAATACAAATGGTGTTTCAAGTAGATACCGTTGAAACTTACAAAGTACATAGACCATAGTGAATGCCTCATGCTTGATGGTTATGTAGTTAAGCTTGATTAAAGTTAACTTGTGTCAAGAAAAGTAGATGGGGTGATTGATCTTACCATTACTAGGTTGAGCCAAGATTTCACTAATGATAGCATTATACGTATCCACATAAACATGAAATGGAGTTCTCCAATCCAAAATTTGGAGTATCGATGCATTAATTAATTTCTTCTTTAGCATGTTGAAATCATTTTCTTAACATTCATTCCAAAAAAATGGTTCATATTTATGCAATAGTTCTTCGATAGGTGTGGTGATTTTGGCATAGTTATGAATGAATTTATAGTAATAATATGTATGCCCCAATAATTTTTACATGTCTAATTGAGTAATTGGTGCATCTAATTGAAAAATAAGTGTCAGCTTGGTGGGATCAAATAGAAGACCTTCCTTACATATGAAATGGATGATCAATGTATCAAAGGGGTTCACAAAGCCACATTTGTTCAATTTTAATGATATCTATAATTTATGTCATCATTCAAACACTAGACATAGATTATTATGGTGGTTTTTTATTAGCTCATAGATAGTCTAGTTATCAAGATAGACCTAAAGAAACTGATGAATAAAACATTTAAAGGCAGTGATGATGATGCATGAGAACACAGTTGGTATATTTTTAATCCCAAAAGGCATGACATTATAGGAAAAATATATATTATCCATTTTAAATGTGGTCTTAGGTTGATCCTAATTCACAATCTGAACTTGGTGGTTACCAAAAAATCTATATGTGAATGTGTATATTTCACACTCAGCTACCCCTTCAAGTATCTCTTTAATGAAGGGGGTAGGGAATGTATCCATGACATAAGAAGCATTGAGTATTTATAATTCCATGCATATCTTGATACACCTATATCTCTTAATAATTATGACCATGGGACTAACCCATTCAAATTCATCCATGGGATAAATAACACCCATAATCAATTTATTATATTTCCTCTTTTATTTTAGCACATAGATTTGGATTCATTTGATATGGCCTTTTATTTAATCCCTAACACCATCAACCAACTTAATATTCATTTTTATAAGAGAGGAGTGGATGCCTTTCATTTCATGATAGTTATAAGGGATAATACCCTGATATTTGCACAATGGCTCTATAATATTAGCTAGTTCTTCATTTGTCAAGTAATCATCAATAGTAGTAATCATTAATTCCTATATAGTTATAATGTTGACCTTACTAGTCTTAATATGTTCCATGTATACTTTGTGTTTATCATGTTCTGCTTATACTACTTTATGCTACCCATAAGATGTTTCTTCCTTTAGGTGGTTATGATTCTCTCCAGGGGGTACCCCTCATCCATATTATGCATAACCTTCCCATTATGTGCCTAGGATCACCAATTATGTGATAAGGATCACCAATTATGTGACATCCAAGCCTCTTCATTTTATTTTTTGGAGTCATTTTTTATATTACATTCTTAAAATAAATTTAGAGTTGCAAGTCCTTTAGCACTACAAATTTTCCACATGCACTCTTTCATAGAATCATCATATTCTTTTATCACATAGTGGATCTAGTATTAATGCTAACCTAACTTGAGGTTTGGAAAAGATAAGGAAAAATTATGGATTAATTTTTATCTCAATTTTTTATAATCCATTTTTATTGGTGTGTCTCATGCCTAACATACCATGCACAAACCCAAGTCTTCAAGTTCCATATAAATTATGTACCCATAGCTTAACTAGGACATAGGGCATGCCTCATGTCCAAAATTCCTTGCATCCAAACAAATGTCCCATTAAAATAGAATTTATTCTATAATCCTTTATCCCAGTTATGTGTTTATGGTGATTTAATCAAGCACAAATAGTCTCTTTGGTTGTAACCCATATAAGAATGTTTATCATGCGTGTCACTCACCATTATACAATAGTACTCCTAAGGGTGTAGACTAGAGTGGTAAGCACTTGATTTATTAAGGGACATATGCTTCCATGACATCAAGGAACATTTTAGGATCTTAATATGCTTTGTATAAAGGAAGCATGGAAATTTTATCTTTACTCAAGTAGAAAATGCACTTTACCCATTGTGTAGTGTCTAAAACCTAGATATTATGGCATGATGGGGTGGATCTATGCTTATAATATTGAGTATCTTGCATAATGGTGGACCTTTTCTTTGTATTAACCATACCACATTGGTGGATGGTAACTTAATAGGAATCATGTACCCATTGATCGCATGTGATACTAGTGGTGTCAAAAATAGACTTTGCATCGCCCAATCCAAAATCTCTTATACATTTAGTTCTAGATGTCCATTCCCCCATGTTTTGATATTGTAAATGTTATTGATCTTATTAATATACACACCTTCCACATAGGGGGTACCTTTATCACCATCCATGGGGATGATCATAAGTTACTAACCATTTTCTAAGGTTATAAAATACTTCTTTAATTGCATATCTATATTATTGGCATAAAACCATGGTTGACCAAGTAAATTTAGGTAGTTATCAGCCTTGGTGAGTTTTATGACCTATATATATGCATGAAACTTGATTTATAGTATATAAATAGATACATTCCTTATAAATCCCAATGGCTACATATGAGTCTTGTTTACATGAACAAGTCATGCGAAAAAAATTTTAAAACTCAACTTCCCATTTGTATATGCTTCTTATATTAGGATATTATCTCCCATGCTTGTATCAACTAGAATATCACAAACTAACAATCCATAAATAGTCACATCAATAAGCAACTATTGGTCATAACTTTTGTTTTATGTGGATTTTATCTCATGACTATGGGCTAGGTGGGATGTAGGAACTTTGATTGCTATACATGCATGTTGTACCAAAATATTATTTTAAAATGGAATCATTATTTTAGTACACATAATGGATAATATCTTAATGATATCACTCCCCCATTCTCAAAATCAATATATTGATAATGATATGCACTTACTTTATCCTCCAGGTCTCATGCAATCTAAAACTTACCTTGTAAGTTTTGGATCACCTCCGTGGCTTATTTAGTACTTATTTATAGCATGAGCCATCAAGAAATTTTCTATAGGCTCTCTCAATGTGTGTCACTTTATCTTTATTTGACCTTAGTTCATAGCCAAGTAGAATCTTATCTATTGGGATAATAGTTTTCATAGTGGTGTCATTACATGTATTGACATTTAAATTTGGCATAAAAATATTTTTTTTCTATCCCTTAACAATCCAAATTTTGAGGGGCACACTAATCTTGTCATTCTAGTCCTTTTCAACCTTATTTATGTTTGTGATTTTAATATAAATGTATAGACATTATTTAACCTTATATTCACCATAATAATACCCACAAGTAGGAAATGTTGGGAAATCATATTGATATCATTCTAGAGATCACACTCATAATAGGTGTGTGGAGGAAATCATCCACCACCCTATCTATTTCACATGTCCTATGTAGTTTTATTTCCCATAGTTTGTGTGGCCTTGATTTTAATTCTTGGTTGTAGTATGTTGTGTGTTGCGGTCTCATGCCTCACAGATTTTATCAACCACCCAAAAATATTTAGTATTATGGGTAGAGGCATTCTAAATATTATAGTAGAATGAGATAAGTTTTTGAGTGGATCATTATAGAAAATGGAAATTTCAAACGTCATGACCTTCATGGTATATATCAAAGGATGCAAAAAGTGTGTATACACTTCATCATGGGAAATTATTCTTAGTATGTCCCTCAACCTCATAGTGAATGCACCATCAGCTACTTATACCATCATGCATGTTATTATTGGTTGCTTTATGTAAGTTCAATGCTATATAAGTGATGTGGGCTTCCATGAATGGGTTAACTCTAGATTCCATGCTTCACAAAGCCTCACCTCTTAGTACAACATCTAAGGCACATGGATCTATAAATGTCTTCATGGAGAAATAACATATAGAAGGTTATAATAGTCCCCCAAAGAACCAATATATATGTTATGATGGATGAATATCATATGTGCTCTTGGAAATTAAATCCTTGAATCTTATTTCGTAGGAGCAAACACTTTACCATTAAATGTTTCTTAATCTCCTTCAAGGTAGTGATGTTTTATTGTTCAAACTTTGGTATATTGAATTCTCTAATAAAATCACTCTTAAGTTGTTCATAATCTATAATGGCTCGATTTGGATCAATATTTTGATACCAAGTGTAGGCATGGTCCAATAATGTAGTTACAAATTGACTTGCCTTATGCTTTTCTAACATGACTTGCCTTATGTTTTTCTAATGTGATACCTTTTGTGTAGTAAATGATTTCACACTTTTTAACATGCTTGGCAACACCCTCTACCACGTGATATGTCAATAGGATAATAACATCTCATATAAATTTTATTATGAAGTTTATGCAAGTGCAATTGATGTATATGAGGTTGATTCTTATATGGTCAATGTATTTGAGATCTACCTAACTATTAGATTTTTATAAATGCTTCTTGCTAGGGGTGTATCCCCACTATTTACTATACCTAGTGTTACTATAAAGGAAGTTCTTGGGGTTGAGCCTATGAAATTTATTAACTAGTTTTTATTAAGATAGTAGTTAATGTTTTTCAAACTGGTGCATACCTAAGGAGGAGTGTTACCTCATGTCTATGACATACCATACATTATTAAACTCTAGGGTGGCATCAACCACATTGTAATGAGTTATAATGGCTTATATGGATTTTTTGTTGTAAAATACTATCTTATGCCTTTTTCCTTTAAAATATACTATTTTTGTTACACTATTACTATCCTATTTAATACCTCTATGAGTGAATAAGATACATGATCATGAATTTTAGGTAGATTAAAAGTGGGCATATCATCCTTCTAGTCCTAAAATATTTTTGGTCCCAAATAACTTTGATATATCCATTTGGACTTGTTACTAGATCATTGGCACCTACTTCATCCTCAATGGAATAAATTTCCTCTATGTGAGATTTATACAAATTCCTTCCTTGTTTTATGCAAGTTCTCATGATATCTCCCAAATTTAATTCTCCCCTCTGCCTAGGCTCCTTTTCAATAATGTCCTTTTATTGAATCTCATCGTATGTGTGCCTCTTGAGCTCTCAATTATCTGGTTTCACCTTAATAAAAGTTTATCTTCTAATTTCTTCATGTGAGCCATGCCCCTTTCACTTCTACCCTTCATGTAACTCATACACACAAGATCTTATCTATTCATTGGCATGTTTTTTATGCCTAAATTCACCATAAATTTTTTAATTTCCAATTAAAATTCCATCATATATGAACCTTTGGGTTCATGTAGGAACTAATACTCTACCTCCTCAAGGTAATAATATACATAAATTACAAGATCAAATAAGTAACTATTAAAATTTAATTGCCACCATACATTCACTACTTGAGTCCAAATGATATCCAAACACCATAACTAATTTGCATGATGTTTTGTTCAAGGATACTTATGACCATAATTTCTACTCTTGCTCATAACATATATGGAAAGCCATGCATGTAAGCATACTAGTAACTTGAAAAATATTAATTCATATATTGGTTGATGTAAATTATCCTCTACCCACTTATAAGGCTCCCATATGTCAAAATTTTAATACTCTAGTACAAAATTAGACAAATTTATCCAGCCAATGTTCAATTCTCCAATGATATCTTGAAAAGCATCTTCACTCACCATCATTTCAATAGATTTGATTATGATCTAGCAATAAAACCAAAATGTTGGGATGATTTTTTTTGTGCTTTGGGTTTTTAAATCACAAGCATATATCCTAACACTAACCTAACTACATAAACATATCATGTAAGAGAGACTTATGCACTCACTCAAAGTGCAGATAGAAAGACTTTAGGTCACATATGAGTTAGTTAATGATGAAGATCTTCCTTGGGTAAATATTATCATTTAAGATGCTTTAAATATTAACATGCATCAGATATTACAAGCTAAGACAACTATCAAATTGATATAAGGCTAAGTCATCATGGTAATAACTTGTATTCATAGCAACAACTTACAATGGGAAATTATGTGGGACTATTATAAGCTAAGACTATTATTAAATTGATATAAGGTTAAATAGTCATGGTAATAAATTGTATTTATAAAAACTTATAATTGAGTGGGAGTGTGATCAAGATTGACCTATAGTTATTTATTACTCCTATTTAGATTTACCCATGCTCTTACCTGACCTTTTTTATCCCATGCTAGACTCATTTATATGGGTGTCATTTTTTGACAAGTTGTGTTTCTTTTAGTTTGATTTTTTTCCCTTGTTTTGGGTTGTTCTTGGCTTTGTCTTTTGGGTGTTTGATTTTAGAGCTGGTTACATATGTAGGATCTACTCATGGATTTATAGATCTATATCTATTAGTGAGTTTATTTCAAATTGATTTGTATTTATCGATGGTGATGTTGGTTCATTAGGTGCTTGATGTCAGGCCTATTGTTTGTTATGTGTGCCCCTCTTTGGATAGATATGTCTCAAGTATTGGTTCTTCATTTTTTGGATGATGTTTGAGAAGTATTTGGTTGTTCTTAGGACTCTTGGCACCTTTTAGGTGTTTAGATTTTACATCTTAGCGGTTCATACCTGTAAAGAGGGTTTGATGTTGAGGCAGATTTGTTTTTGGTGAAAATTATAGAAGAAGGAATATTTAAGATAGTTTACTTGACCTCCTATCTCTTTCCCCTTGATTAAGCTCATAGATTTATATATCCATACCTTTTGATGAGCAAGATTCAAATATTGGTGGATATTTGTGGTTATGATCTCTGATTATTTTGTTCTTAGTTTATGAAGCCTAATTTATGGGGAGAATGCCTCATGATATCCATGGTTAGATCCAATTTTGGGTACTATTTAAAAAACCATGTCCCATGTTTGGGATCATTTTTCTAGTGTTGCTTGAGTTTTTTGAAAGCTCTACCCTCCAGCGAGCGTGGTTTAGGTCTATTGTGTTTTACCTTATTTTCTATTATTTTGGCTTATTTATTCTTAGGTGAGCTACAACAGGGTTATTTTTTTTATTATTTGTTTATTTCAGTGAAACAAACCTAATAGTAAATATTGTCTTGTTAGGCATATATGTTTGTTCCTTGTCTAGGGTTTAGGTCCTATATGCACCCAAAATTTACATGGTACAGCACTTATGATACAAATCTAATGATGATACAATGATATCTTGTTTTATGTTCCACATAGAACTCTCTACATATTATTCCTCCCTATACCTTCTTAATACTTCATTGACCCCCTTTGATCCCCTTGGTTTACTTTCATGGCTTCTTTCACCTTGTTTCAAAAATTGACTATACATGACAGAACCATCACTCTAAGTGACAAAACCTTCCCCCTCCATTATGAAACTACCTCATATTTTTCATAACCATCACTGTGGTTTTGTAAATTAAGATTCAATTCTAAAACCAAGTGGTGGTTCTATCACAATTCAAATGTCTTCTAAAATTAGCTCCCATTACACCAATTTTGATGCATTTTACATGATTAGTGTCATGTTTCTTGTTTTAATCACCTTGTATTTGGGTCCAATTAGGCCTAACTCATTCCTTATTATATTTTTGATCCTATTTAGATCCTCTTAATTTGAACTCACCATTATAATTATTTGAACTCCTTCATACAAGCTCCTAGCTCTTTTTACAAGAAGGTCAATTTTGGCCTGATTTCATATCTGAAAATTACCAATTGAAGTTGTTATTGTGAAACTTTGGTAGCCATAGTCTTGCTAAAATTTACTAAAGATTCAACATCTATTTTTCTGAGTCAAAAATGTTTCTAATAGTGAATAAGTGATCTTGGTGAAATAAACTTAGATAGTGCAATCAAAGACATTATCCAACCTCAATTTAGTTGCTCTCCATTTGTAGTGTTGTCTCCTCTTTTCCCATCTTGTTCTAGATCTTATACATCCTCTAGCTAGAGATTTTCCTAAATTTATATAAGAGCATATGGAGCTAGAATACTGAGTATTCTTTTATCAATACATAACATGCACTTCAACTATTTTTTAGCTAGAGAGTTTCCCATATTGTTAGAGTTTGCTTAATTTCCAGTATTATTTTCTCTATTAGATTAGATTTAGTGTAGTTTGTCATTGTGATATATTAGTTTCCATAATAAAAAAAAGTAAATTTGATAGGAAGAGAGATATTTTACACACCCCAATTTTTTCAAGCAACCATAATTACTATCTTTTGTTTCTCTTTCATGGGAAGGTCTTAGTGATGCGTGTAAGTCTTATTCATATGGTCATTTTGAGTCTTTTGATCTAACTATGACTTATTTTCCCTATTTGTCTCACCATAATGGTCCTATGTCATCCTATCCCAATCACAGGAAGGTCTTGGCCTATTTTACATAGTCTTCACCTAGTTTTGTATTCCCAAGACACTAGTGTGGTCTTGGACATAGACATAGTGCACTAGTGTCTAGTTTAGCGCTAGTGTCCAATGGTCACTTTTCTAACATGTTTTGGGTCCTAACCCTTCCTTGAGCCTTATATTATGATTTTATCATTATTTTTCATCTTGTCAACTTATGAACAAGGGTATTACATTTAAATAAAAAAAAAATTATCTATAAAGAGCCTCACAAGGCATTTTAAACCTAGCACACTATTTTGGCACATAGTTACATAAAATCAATCAATAGTTTAACTCAACTAACTACATATTACTCAAAAATCACACCTAGATATGTGTGCTTGATCAAAGAAGGGCCTAAGCAAAAGTCATTCCAGCATACCATGCATATTTATTATGTATGTTCCCTAGAGATAACTATATGCAATCTGAGACCCCTATCATTGGGGTTAATGAAGGTAGTAGCTAAGATAGTATGGGTTCTATATCATGTGATTGTAACATCCCATAACTTATTTTTTCTCTTTTTTTTCATTTGATCTTATTTTTGTTTCATTTATATAGGTATTCATTAGGTTTTGGAAAGTATTTAACAAAATAGTGACACAGACGAGTGATCATAAGCTCAAAACTTGCCTATGGGTCCTTGAAACCCTCCCACAGCATCCGTGGAAATCTCAATTAGTTTTCCCATAGAAGGACACTAACATAGTACCTTAGATACTAGCACAGTACGTTATTATCTAAAGGTAGTTTTTAACCCTAGTTCTAGAGCAAAGGACTCCTCACTAATCTCCAAGCTTGTTCTATCCTGCCTAACATCTAATAATGTTTGTTTCACTCTAGATAAGTCAATTTTCTCATTATACATACACCTTAGATAAATTAGTTCAATATAACTATTTGCCTACATTTACCCTCTATACCTAGCCCCTTTAACAACCTAGGATTTACATGTCTAAATATTATATAGTTAAAACATTTGGTGAACCCAACTTACTTCAAATATTACTTAAAAACCCTAGTTTCATCCTAGGGTTTACCTTTTCCATTCTTGTGTAATAAATTAGGGTTTATAAGATTCAAATTTTTTTCTAATTTTTAGACAACCTAACTAATCCAAATCAATCCTCTAATAGGGTTTCATTAATTTAATACACTTTAAATTTTGTCTACAAAACCCTTAAAAACCCTAGATTTTCATACTAGGTCCCCATACATCCAAATATTAGCCCTTAGGGATTCAAATAAAATTCTAATTTTTCCATACATTAGGTTGAATATTTAACATATTTTCAAATATATATATTTTATATTACATTATACCTATTGTGTGTTTTTTCCATTATTTACTTTCTCTTTTTTGGTAAGTTTAAAATGATGTCCAAGAAGCCTCTTGCCCCTCACCCAGTTGATGAATTTCTAACCTTTTCTCATAATTATAAGAGTGAATGGAAAAAAATTCAAGATTGCACATTAGCACGTGATAATGATTTCATTTATAATGATGATGATGATTATTTTTTTAATGATGAATATGATTATTACTATGAGCATGACAATGAAGGTGTTGATGTGGATAGATTAGATGCATCTTCTTTTCTTTTCTCTCTTCTCCTACTTATCAAAATCAAACTAATAATATAATACCAAAATAACATATTTTTGTTAGTGCTTTATTACAATGTGATCCTATGTTTACAACCACTTTTGTTACCTCTTTATTCAAATTAAAATAATATAAGTGTAATAAATGAAATCTACTTTTGCATGATTCAAACAATATAAAAAAGAGCAATGTATATTATTTACCCTTCTCAATTCAGTTTAAAAAATCATGTATAAATTATATTGTACCTTTTATTAATTCACAAACTAAAGTGTATGAGATTATTTTATCACCTTCTTTTACATTTCAAGCTTAACACAATGATTCTATAAAAAATTTAGATAATTCAAATATCTCTAACTCTCTTCCTACGTGTCATAATGTTCCAAATGAAAACATGATTTCTACTTCTTCTACCCTTGACTCCAATATTTAAAAAAATGATCATATATGCAATCCACTCATAGATAGTGAAGACATGCATTGCATTACACCTACACATGATGATATATTACATAGTAGTAAAAACTTAAAATCTTCTTTTATTATCTCTCTTAGTGATCATGTGAATGATAATTATTATATTCTTACCTCTACAAATGAATTAAACTCTAATTTTGATGAACCTTAGAATAATGATGATTACTATGATTTTGGTGAAGAATACATTGACTCTAGTCCTTCTAGTTCTATCCCTACTTCACCCATATCCCATGTTCAAATTTATTGATTATCAAATTATAGTTCAAATGATAATATGTCTTTGAATAAACACAAGTGAAATTATAATTATGTTCATAATTTACATAGTTTACATTCACATGATAATAATGTATCTTCTAGTTCATTAGTAGGTGATACTTATTTATAAATTAAAAAAAATAAGAGATACCAATGATTCTCTCTCAACCCTCATTACTATATTAGAACCTATTTATCATCCTAACCTCCATGAGGTGATAGCCCATTTCCCTCTCACCAAGTCCAAGCTATCACCACTCTAAAGGTTATGGAGAGAAAACTAACTCTCTCTAAAAATGGTCCTCGATGTAGTGTACCACTGACTAAAATTAATAATAAGATTCATGAATTAAATGAACCTCTTGATGATGTTAATATACCTTCACAAAATATAATATCTTTGATGCATGACATGGGTGATTTACAATAACAAGTACATTGACTCACCCTAGAAATTAAAACATACTACTCTTTATTTGATTCTAATGCCATCCATGGTAATCCTATCCCACACATAATATTCAATACAAATTTACCACCAAACTTTCAAATACCATCATTACCAAAGTTTAATGGAATTGGAGATCCATACTTTCACCTTTAATCTTACAGAATGGTTATGACACATGTCACTCATAATTTGATTATATTAAAATTATTTCCACAAACTGTAGAGGGTGAGGCATTAAATTAGTTTCATCATTCACTCCTTAGTGGTTCACTACATACATATGATGAGATAGAATAAATATTTGTCATATACTACATATATAATAAGGGACCTTGAGTCACATATGATAGGTTGCCTTCACTACACTAGGGTAATTTAGAAATAGTGAGTGATTACATTCTGTGATTCAAATCATGCAAGAAACTATTTATATATCAGTTGATAGATTTAGAGGTACAATATGTCTTTTCTAGAGGTCTGATCTTCCCTCTTAAGGATAAATTACTATATGAGACATCCAAATAATTTTGGCATCTATGTAACACATTTATGGCATTAAATAAGGAGTTGGGACTAGTTGAGATAGATTCAAAGGTAGATTTGTATTTAGATCTCCCATGGCCATAGTCATCCAATATGGTAAAATCACCTAATACACCTATAAGTAAGGAAAATTTGGATCAAAATAAACCAATCAAGATACTCAAAAAAATCAAAAAGGTAGTTCATAGAGTATCTCCTATAGTAGATAGAACATAGGACACCCGTAGTGGGCCCATATAGTTTTCAAATAGAGATAGACCTCATGATATATTATTTACATTATTAGACAAAATAATTATCACCCTTCCTCCTACTTAAAATCATCCAACACATCATTCATAAATAATAAGAAGTAAACCATATTGTAACTATCACAAAATCAATGGACATTGGGATAATAATTTTTATGAACTCAAATATTGTATTGACCAATGTGTTGATAGCGGCATTATAACATTCACATAGGGGACATTGAGATATCCTTCTCCAAATTATCCTATATCACAGTCCTATACAAGTGAATGATGCCAATACATTCCTTTTAAGGAACCATGGTTACTCATCATACAAGCTATGTGGTTTCTAGGATACCTGCTTATATGAGATATCATGAACCATAGATTCAATAGAGATGGTGACCAATTCAAAAAAATAAACCTAATTATAGTAGCATGGTAAAAAAAATAGAAACTAATCCCACCATCAGTTAATATATTTGGCAACAATCATAGAGATCAGAGCACATTTTTAGTTCAACCACCAATTAAGATATTTGGTAATAATCACAAAGATTAGAGCACAGTTTTAGTTTGACCATTGAAAAAGATATTTGGAAATAATCATATAGATCACATCATATTTTTTATTCAAAAACCAATTAATATATTTGTAAATAATTATAGAGATAAAAACATATTTTAGGTTTGACCACCAATTAATATATTTAGCAATAGTCATAGAGATCATAACATAATTTCAATACGATAACCAATTAAGCTATTTTTTATAGAGTCTACACATCTAACTACTAGTAGTGCACCATGAGTAGTATCAGTTTAAGAGTATACATATATGACTACACAACATTATTATAATGGTAACTTGTTTACCATGCCATCTAGATTCAGATTTTTCATGATATAGTTACATGATCCACACTTAGATATCCTATGAAACTTATATAGCAACTAACAACTAACATTCATTATCTGATATACATATATAATCCAACATCCATATACATATGAGTAATAATTTACAATTCCATAAATTAAAAAATACATTTATATATCAAAACAAAATAAATAAATACAACTAAAATACTTAATCAAGAAAATAAAACCAAATAACACAATACCCATGTAACAAAAAGTCCATATATGTGTGTATGTGTGTGTATGATTCAAAAAAAGTTTTAATACAATAATATGTAATCATTCAATAATTATATCTTGGTCAATAATACCACCCTCCTCACTCTCACTCTCAGATACATCAACAAGAACTAGATGCCCTCACATCCCCTCTAGATATCGATTTATACTTGTGTCTCCTCTCTCTATCCCATAGTATTGCCACCTTGGCCATCAGCTCTACATGACCTCACTATAGATAAATTTAGTCATATATGATCCTAAAACTTTCCCCACATAGAACATTATGTAGGTTCATAGCTCATATATGTAACTCAACACATGCCTCATCCTTATTAGTAATTGCTCATCAATATATCACATTGGCAATGGTTAATTGATCAAAAAGGTGGGCATGAATGCCTATAACTCCTATGGCACTCTCCATTATCTCATTATCCATGGAATCATTATATTTATATCATGTTATCTCTTGTAGTGCATCCTTAATAATGGTCTCTTAGTAGTTGTCATCTCTTGGACTGATACATACCAACACAGTGAATTATATATTTCATCACTAAGTCAAACACTAAACTAAACAAAACATATAAATCCATAGTGATAATGTACCCTTAGCTTCCCTAATGGTCTCTAGATTTAATACATTCTACATGATATCCCCATTTACTATAAATAGTATATCCATTTATGCTACCTCTGCCATACTATGTAGGCATTGATCTCTCCTACATCATCTACATAGGGTATATCTAGTACCAGATCTTGTTATCATTTGAATTGGAACCAAATTAGTAGTTATGGGTCTTGACCTACTATCTAACCTCACTAGTGCTTCATAATTCCTCAACCACACCCATGGTGAAGGTCACACATCTTGGATAACACCAAACTATCATGTCACCTAATCATACTGAAATATATCAAATACATTGACCCAATGGTCATGCAAATAGCAGCGCACTCAAACCCATCTTAGCTAAACATCATCCTCAATCCACCATTAAAATCCCCTATAGGGTCTATAAATAATGTCTCTAGTTGTCAACTAATCTAACACCTATCTATAGTGCATCATGCTCTTTAATTGTACATGATCCATACCAATCCATCTCTTTACAAACATCTATGGGTGAGCCCAACCATCTATGGAAACCCCTATAAATTAGCCACTATAATATTCTCATAATCCCAATAGTAAAATAATTTCAAAGACCCAATGCCACCTACACATAAATCCTAATTAAAATGGTATAAATCCTAATACAAGTGGGCTAGCATGGTGTGACCCCATGAGTATATAGTCTTGTGATCCTCTATATCCTACACTATACCATGTATAATATATGAGATATATACCCCACTCTCATTCATAGTAACAAATGAATATAGTAACACCACCAAAAACTTATACAACCATATAACATTAGACATAATAATCAAAGACAACAACACAGCATTAAAATTCCCTAACCAATGAGTCCCCATGGGCATAGTTGAAAAGTACCTCATGGCCTAATTTATAGTTATATTTATAGTATCCTCTTTTAACACTACCTATTCACTAGTAATGATCAATATTAGTGTCCTATAAAAGTCTTCTAACGTCACAGTGATCTCCCCAATGGGAAACCAAAATGTATAAATATCAATGTTCCACCTCTCGCACAACATCATCATCATATGGCAGTCCTAAGGCATCAAAGAAAGTGATTCCATATGGCCCAAAATAGATCTATGGATCACTTCCCTCTCATCATCTATCAAGGGAAATCCATGTAATCACTCCATTTATCCACTTCAAAACTCCCTCATACAGGCATCCACCTACAAAACATAGCCAAATCCAGAATTAACATCTCTAAATGGTAAAGAAACATGCAATAGTTTTCAATAAACATAAAATAGAAGAAAAATTGGCAAAATTTGCTCTAGTGGACACTATCACTACACCCAAGATATTAGTGTTGGTAGTAGTATTATACCCAGGTAACACAATAGCCTAGGACACTAACACAGTCTTAGGGACACTAGTGCAGTCCTCCTAAACAAGGTTTTAAAATTACCAAATCTTCACTAAAAATGATAAAAAAATAATATTTTTTTCAAAAATAGGTAAAATGATAGGGTCCTTATTAGGGTAACCTCCTCCCCAGCCTAGATGAGTGACTCCAACTCCTTGTATCATGTCATGTTTACTCCTCATCTTCTCAACATGTTTTTTTATCTCAATTAAATAAATTCAAATTATTCTCAAACCAATCAACCAACCTATTTAAGTCATGTTTAAAAAAATTCACCTACCTTAGGTTGACCTTGCATGCATATTTCACTAACTAATACTATATTATTCCAAATGCGATATCTCAAGAACCTTGGCTTCAATTTTTGACCCATTTTATATGCATGGGACTTTATCATAATATCCTCCACATAATTATAACTACACTACTATTATAATTAAATTGACTCCATAAAGTGACAAAACCTATGCTTCCTTAACAAACTCACTATAAACCATAGGCATATATTCAACCCAATTTATAAAAAATATATTTTATAAACATATAGATAATCAATCCTATGCTCATATTATAAATGTTAACTATCACTAAAATGCTTATCAGCATCACTTTTAATTTGACACCCTTATAATAGTCTCATCTCTCTCACCAAAAGGGGGTATACATACACTATTCACATCAATTCAGACACCCACATTTCTTGATTTAGATACCCAGATACATAGATTGGTTCAAACACACATATTGAATTAGATTGGTTTAGATTGACTTAGACATTCAAATGCATAAATTGGTTGAAACACACAAATTGAATTAGATTAGTTCATATTGACTCAGATATTCAAATACATAAATTTGTTCAAATATTCATACACATAGGTTAACTCAGATTTATAGGGTTCCATGATCTTGTTAGATATTGGTTCACATTCTCAAATTTTACATGGGTTTTTGACATAGTTATAGACTTAGATTATGACTATGAGGGCACATATATGGTATGTCATCCTTATACGGATATATTTTTATACACAAGACATGTAGTTACATTACTTAGATTTTAGGTTTGGGGGCATGATGTAGAGCACGTGTCCATAATTTACAATATTCCACTAGGTTATATAGATAGGTGGGAACATTATACCATTCTCTACACACAAATTATCATATTATCACCAAGGTGTCCCCATAATTTCACTAGGTTGGGTCATATATCTAACTATAGTGATTGATCCATTGATTATCATTAGACCCAAATTATGAAGGTTAAGAGATAATCTCGATCTCTGAGTAGATTACTTCTCAAATTCAGTTCACATACCAAAGTGGGGTAAAGTAAGGCTTATTTTCCCACACTTTTAGAGAGCTCTCATGACTCAGTTCACATATTAAGGTGGGGATGAAATAGAGTTTTATTCCTCATAATTTAATTCATCATTTAGATTCAATACAGGGGGAATCCACATTATGGATTTCATTTTCATAGATAACATTCTAGCTCTTGTCCACTTCTCTAGCCAAGAAGTGCACTAGGTTTAGAGCACATCCATCCTTCACACAAAATGATCATGAAAGTAAGTATAGGTATGCATTTTATTTTTCCTTTTACTCTAGCACTTACATTTTATTGCATTACAAGAATAAAAGAGGGTTAAATTTACACACCCTAATTTTGTCAAGCAATCACAAGTACTATGTCTTTTGTTATTCTTTAACAAGAAGGTATTAGTGATGAATGTAAGTCTTGTTCGCATGGTCATTTTGGGTCTTTTGATCTTTATTATGACCTTTTATTATTATTTTATACATCCCTAGTGGTCTTATGTCATCTCATCCCAGTCATAGGCCCCCCATAGCCTATTTTGTATAATCTTCACCCAATTTTGTGTTCCTAGGACACCAGTAGAGTCTTGGACACTAGCATAGTGTGATAGTGCCCAGTTCAATGCTAGTGTCTAATAGTTAATTTTTTAGCATGTTTTGGGTCCTAACCCTTCCTTGAGCCTTCTATTATGATTTTATCCTTCTTTTGAATCTTGTCAACCAGTAAACAAGATTATTACATTCAAATCAAAGTTCCTTCTATATAAAGATCCTCATAAGGCATTTTACACCTAGCACATACTATTTTGGCATATAATTACATAAAATCAATCAATAGTATAGCTTATCACATTACACATTATTAAAAATCACACCTAAATTTCCATGCTTGATAAAATAAGGCCTAAGTGAAAGTCATTATAATATACCATGCACATTGATTATGTATGTTCCCTAAGGGATAATTACATATGATCTAAGATCCTATCATTGGGGTTAATGTAGGTAGTGGTCAGGACAATAGGGGTTTTGTATCACACAATCATAACATCCCACAATTCAATTTTTTTCTTCCTTTTGCATTTTATCTTTTTTATTTCATGTGTATAAGTATTCATTAGGTTTTGGAAAACATTCAATAAAATAATGACACAAACGAATGATTAGAAGCTCAAAACTCACCTATAGGTCCCTAAAACCCTCCTATAGCATGCCTAGAAGTCTCAAGCAATTTTTCCTTAGAGGGACACTAGTGCAGTACCTTGGAAACTAGCATAGTGAGTTAGTGCACTACTATCCTCCTAACTATACTATATTTTGAAGGTAGTTTTTAACTCTAGTTCCAGAATGAAATAATCCTCACAAATATCTAAGCTTATTGTAGCCTTCTTGGCATCTGATCATGCATGTTTCAATCCAAATAAGTCAATTTTATCATTATGCATACACCTTAGGTAAATTAATTTGATATATCTATTTTAAATATTTGTCTAAATTTACCCTCTATACCTAGTTGCTTTAACAACCTAAGATTTACATGTTTAAGTCCTAAATAATTAAATAAAAATCTATTTCTTTTCTTTAACTCTACTACAAAAATATATATTTAGATTTGATTTATGTTTACATTCTAATGGATTAGTTTTATTTCAATTAGTAATACATCTGATCAATCATTATAGGAAAGATCTTAGTAAATATTGAAGTTATTTTTATCCAAGATAACTTTTCCTTATCAATATCTAAATAAGTCTCTTGCACTCCAAATATTCATCTAGAAAATAATAAAAACATATACAAGTACAAACACAAGGGTAGTATATTTTTGATTTTATTTATTTTGGAGAGTTAAAATTGTTTTCATTTCCCTGTTTCAAAATAAAACCAAAATTTTCATATCTTGTTTCCATTTCAACAATTGATTCAAAAAAACTTGTTCTTAGCAAACAAGGGAAGTTGAAAAGCTAGTTTAGTTTGTTCATGAATAAATAAAATTAAAATAAAGTTTGGTTGTCCAACTCTCTCTTGTATTCTCATTGGATCCTTTATGTTTACTTCAACATGGTGGAGTTTTTAGAGGATAAATAATGACATATTCCAATGTGGTGGTGTGATGGTGAGCATGAAGCATGGTTTTACATACACAATAAACTCAAGGTGTTTGATATGTTAGAACTATGTATTGGTGGGTAGGGGTGTGGGGGGTTAATTATTATATTTAAAATCACTATTAATTTCAATTCATCATTACATGAAGCATTCATTTATACAAAATATTGATGCATAATCAAAGTAACTACACAATCATATCATAAGGGAATAAAATAAATATATGAGAAACCCTCTTGGGGATAAAACCCATTGAACCATGAACATGTAATATAGTACCTTAATTTCAAGATACAAATTTTAGTGAAGTTCCAACTTTATAATGATCTCTAACCCCTATCTAGATAAGCACCAACTTAACTAGTCTTATGTAAGCTCTATCTTGCAAGGAGACTCCAACCCACAAGGTAACTAGGAACAAAATTAGACACCTCTAATATATTATCACTTTATAACACATTTTTATAATATTCAACTAATGATGACCTCTTTTTTTATACTCTTTAACCTTTAATCTTACTCAACTAGCCTCTTAGGCCTTCTCGTTCAAGTAGCTCTCTCAATGGCAGAAATAGGTCAAATGACCTTCCTTAATACCTACATAAAATATTTATATGATTAATTCATGTTTTTATCAACTTTTTTATTATCTTAAATATCTTAACCTATTCTCAAAAACACTATTTCCTTCACTTAATAGCTCTTCAACTCAACTAGTCAATTTAGGCCTATTAAGCCTTCTTAAGTACTTGACCCTTGCTCTCACCCATCTTAGTCAGACATGATCCTTTCCATACATAAAATACCTTTATAATATATTAAAATATAAATTTAAAAGGTGAAAAAAACATTTCAAAAGTCATTTATAGTCCATACGGACCAAATCCTTTATTAGGCCTAATGGAGACCTAATGCAATTAGGTCTATCCTATCCACACATTACCATTATGTCCCTTAAGAACACTTAATGTCTTAAAAAATTGATGAAACAATTCATAAATTCCACTAATATATCCTTGATAATTTAACCTTGGTTCCCCATCTCCATTTGTCCTATTTCACTACTTGGACCTACCAATTAGGTTTCCTCGCCAATAGGCCTTCTCATTGTCTGTAAGTCTGTATTGAAATTTTGAAATAAATACATAAATTTAGCACATAAATCATGCATAAAATTATATTAATAGGATAATAATTACTTTAAAAACTTCCAAAAATGATTATATCTCCACCACATAGGCCAAAGGCCCTCAAGAACACTCCTGTAGATGACTTACTCAGAAACACTAAATACTGTCAAAACATAGTCAAAAACATTTGACTCTTCAAGATTTATCAAGGAATTAAAATGATAAAAAATGAATTAACATGATCCTATTATTCCTTTATAACTTTTTATCATTAATTTTAGTGAAAATTAACTTAGGAACATCCTTTGCACACACATAAAAAAGTTAACTATAAGACTAAAAAACACAATCAAGATAATCAACTTGTAAAACACCTATGGGGATACCTATATGATCTTCCAATGGATTTTTGTGAAAATTTATAATTCTTATATCATATTTTTATATATAAATTTCATTTTCATGTACTTATATTGGTATTATAGACCAATCTCACTATGTCACTCTACATAGACTCCACTGTGTTAGACAAACCAGTTTGATGACAACTTTTTGCATAGGTGTAGACATAATCAACACTTATATATCAAGGGTATATTATGGATAGGTGTTTAATAATTACCCAATGACTTATGATCCATCTCTAATAATCTTCAACCAATCCCTATTCTCATTCTCATTCTCACCTAGTTTTTTCACTATTCTGCTCATTAGGCCAGTTTAGCGTTAGGCTAACTTCCATGACCAGTTTTGTAATTTTTTGGTTTGTAACCTAATTATAAAAGTTCATGAGAATAAAATATAATTATTTCACATCATCCTCCATCTAATTTCATGCTTTGACCTAGTTAACCCTGCCTGTAGCATTAAAAACCGTAAAAATAATTATTTTCTTATAGTTTTTGCTCACTATCAGGACAAAAAAAAACCATATAAGGAAACCCTAAAGAGTCCTTTACATGTTCAAAATACCAAATAGTTAAACTATACCATCCTGATCCATAACCAGTTATATCTTTCCTATCAGGTCTTTGTAAGGGTTTTAGCACGGTTTTGATCACCATACCTTCTTTGCAGTCATTCATAAAGGATTGCTCCTAAATCCCAAAACTAATGAAAAATAATTAAATATATGAACCTTCCCCAACTACCATGAATTTATCAAGATTTCATGCAAAGTTTTTACATGCCAATGAGCATGAGAAGCTTCTTCTTGGGTCTGTAACACCCTTTTCTATGCACACAGTCAACCTTATCACCAAAATTCTTATTTTCTTCTTCAGGTATTGACTTACAACTTGGTCAACATGCTTAGAAAAATACCTCACACCTCTTTAAATAATCTCAAGAGATATATCATTCTTAAAAATGATAGTGACCCATACTTAGGTCATTAGAGGTCACTTTGTGAATCTAGGACTAATATTGCTAGTTCTACTTGGGCTATAAACACAACCTAAAACCTCTTGTACTATCTTCAACATTATATCCTTATGATATAAAACATTATTACATGTTATCACACTATCACCCTTGCTCACTCAAGTCTCTAATGGCTTAACTCACCATGATACCATGCTTATCTTACTAAGACACCAAGCCTACAATCTATCACTAGGTCTCTTCATATAGGAGCTAAACTTCAAACTTGTCCTTTGAATTTGTCTTGAAGGATTCTTTGACTTTGTGCCCATGTTTAAACAAATTATAACACTTACCTATGCCTGAGTTATCTTGAATCACAATCATGTATTAAGACCTTATAAGGACTTGTTGACCCATGTACCTACCTTGTATGCTCTTCATCATGTAGAGATTCAAACAAGATGCTTCCCTTATACTTTAAACATGATCTTGACATGTAATAAAACCTCAAAAATGATATTAGGTTACCTTAAAATTTTATCTTAAAATTAAAAAAAAAAATCTTAGTCACACACCACTTCACCAAATATGACATCAACTCTAACTTTTGACATGAGAAATATTCAACTTGACTTTGACATCTGTTATGTACCTAGATGCCTTAATACCAACACTAGGAACATACCTCAAAAATCTCCCCCTTTTTCATTGATGACAAACATTTTTAATCATGTAGATCATTACCTAATACTTGAACTTGAAAGAGAACCTTTCTCCATTTGACATTAATAACAAAGGTTCACTTTCTTGGAAGCTATTTGGACATTAGACCTAAAGAAAAAAAACTTCATCAAACCTTTCTTTAACACATACCAAGTTCACATACCTACTCATGAGACATGATTGATACCTTTTGTCTCCATTAAAATTCAAGACATTTTCAAAAATGTGACTTGGTTTGATCAAGTCATCATACCAAATTTTTGTGATTTATCTTCTTGAGTTCACATCTATAGCAGATCTCTTTGACCAAAACTAGAACCTAAAAATCTTCTAAGACAACAAAACTCCACCTATAATCATGCATCCTTTATGCTTATTAATTGCTAGTTGAGTGCCTCCATGAAGCCTAATGGAGTCACCTCTACTTTAAGGAGCTTAGAATGGCATGAGTTCAAGAGATTCCCATATCTCCATATCCTTGTAGGATATAACATCCTTCATAATCCTCTTATGCTTGATTTGTCCTTTTGGCTTGACTCATTCAATATTTACTTGAGAAATATTCTAGATTAATTTATTGATCTTATTTCTTTCATCAATAAACTATGTTTATGGACAAAATTCTTTGCATTCCTTTGCATATTGATTTTTTTCTACCAAGGAAAATAGACCATTTGAACTTGTATATTTATTATCAACCTTAACCTTCTTAGGTTTCCACTTACTATTTCTCTCTTGTGTTCTAGAAGCCTCAAACTTCTTATCTTGTGCTAAAACATTATGTGTATAGTACTTTGCAATGTGACCAACCTTATGATAGTTAAAACATGTTATCCCTCTATACGAAAACACACCATGACCCATACTTCTTGGTTTATGGTTCTCCTCATACTTCCATTCAAATTCATTCTTGAAGGGCCATCTAATATGCCTTGATCTATGACCAAATTGATTACATGAATAAGAGTAACCGTTGAAAGGATTAACATACCTTATATTATTAGAATTATTGATTATTTTTACCTTTATTCTATTATAATCCTCATTATTTGATTGACCTTTTCCATTTTTAATCATATTAGTGTCCTTCTATTGACCTTCAAAAAATCCAAGACCTATTTTATCATCATCATTATTTTGACTACTTAGAAAGTTGTCTAGATCATTGGTTCTCCTGTCAAACCTTAAAAATTATTTAACCTTATTTAAATTTAGTTTTCAAGGATTTCACTTAAGCTACATACTTTGTACATTCTTATTCTTTTGTTTTTACACCTATAGTCACAATTTCAAGTTGACTCTCCACCTGTTTGACTATTTCCTCCTGCTCTTTGGAGTTGTTGCTTAGTCTAGCTTCAAACAAGTTTATTTTCTCTTAATAACATTTGATAAGAGACATCATAAATGTATTATTTTTCTTGACTATATTTATATATTCTAGAGTATTCATCAACTTAGCTTCAATATCCACCTTATCTCCTTCTTCATCTGAATCACCAATAACACCTCCAATCCATATGGATTCTTCTAGATTTGAGTAGATTACTTCTTTATACATGATAAAAACTCATTGACATTAGGGTTATCCTCCTCATGATTATCTTTTGAATCACTTCTCTCACTCTCATTAGATGAGCTACAATCTTCTTTGGTGTAAAGACTCCTTTTGTTTTTGAAAAACCTTTTCTTGTTGTCATATCTTCTAAAATTTGTATTGCTCTTATAAAATTTATAAGATCATTTATCATCATAATGATTTTCATCATGCTCTCCATCACTTTTTTTTTATTATTATGAGGAAATTTGTTGGAAAATTTTCCAATCTCTCCACAATTAAAGCATTTGAAAGGCAGCTTGCCTTTGACCTTTCCTGAACCTACCTTAAACTTTCTTACAAACATGGCTATTAACTCATCATCATAAATATTAGATTAATCATTATTTATGACTTTATTACCTTGTGACTTCTTATATTTTGGCTTATTTTCTACCTTGGATTTAGATTCCTTATTTGTAGTTCTTCCTTCACTTGTCCTCATCTCATAGGTTGTTAGGGTTTCATTAAGTCCATCCATCTCAAGTTTATCTAGATCTTGCATTTATTTAATATCACGTACCTTAGAATAAAATATGGGAGTTAAATACCTCAAAACATTTTGAATAATATTAGTCTCTTTTAATTCTTCTCCTAGACCTCTTATGATGTTGACCACCTCATCAACCCTCAACAAGTAGCCTACAATGGTCCCATCTTCATTCATTTTTATACTTTTAAATTATCTTCTATGAGTTTTTTACTTGGCCAATTTGACTTTAGAATCTCCCTCATGAATAGTTTTCAAATTATCCCACATTTCTCTATCAGATATATAGTGCGTAAATTTCACAAATTTTGCATCAAAAATCACACATAATGTCATTCATTGCTTTTGAGTTGTTGTCACTAGCCTTCTTACCTGTTGCATCCATAGGAGGAATAGGGGTTGAAATATACCCAACCAAATTTGACTTATAAACATCATGACATTGATACATCAGATATGTCCTCATCCTCACACTCTAAAAATCATAATTATATCCATTGAACAATATAGCTTTGCTTGTATAAAAACCACCCTGAGCTTGACGAGCCATCTTAGCTTGTTTAGAATCTCCTTTAGGTTTTAAGACCTAATTCAAAGAACAAAATATGATACCAATAATTATAGGTAGATAATAAGAGGGGGGTGAATTATTTGCTTAAAAATCACAATCACTATTCAATTCAATTCATCATTTCATGAAACATTTATTTATATACAAGATTAATGCATAATCAAAGTAACTACACAAGCATATCACAAGGGAACACAAGAGATATGTGAGAAACCCTATTGGGGGATAAAAACCACTAAAACATGAACATGTAATAAATTATTGTAATTTCAAGATCCAAATTTTAATGATTCACTAACTTCACAAGGAGCTCCAACCCCTATCTAAATAAGTACCAACTTAACTAGTCTTGTATAAGATCTATCTTGCAAGGAGAATCCAACCCCCTAGGTGACTAGGAAAAATATTAGTCACCTATGATATCTCATCACATTATAATACCTATTTATAATTTTTAATTAATTATGACCTCATTTTTTCACTCTTTATCCTTCAATCTTACTCAACCAGCATCTTTGGCCTTCTTGCTCAAGTATCCTTCTCTATGGAAAAAATAGGTCAAATGACCTTCCTTGATCCCTATACAAAATAGTTAGATACTTATTTCATGTTTTTTTAGATTCATTATGATATTAAATCTCTTAAAATATTCTCAAAAACACTATTTCCTTCACTCAATACCTCTTCAACTCAACTAGTCAATTTAGGCCTATCTTAATACATGACCCTTGATCTCACCCATCTTAGTTGACCATGATCCTTTCCATAAATAAAATAACTTTGGAATGGATTACCATATAAATTTAAAATTTGAAACAAATAATGTACAATTTTTTCATAGTCCATAAGGACCAAATCCTTCATTAGGCCCAATGGAGACCTAATGTAATTAGGTCTATCCTATCCACATGTTACCATTCTGACCCTTAAGAAAACTTCATATCTTAAAAAATGGATTAAAAATTTAATAAATACATATATTATACCCTTGATAATTTATCCTTGGGTCCCCAACTCCATTTTTCCCATTTCACTACTTGGACCTACCAATTAGGTCTCCTCACGAATAGGCCTTCTCAATGCCTGTAAGTCTATTTTGCAATTTTGAACCAAATACACAAATTTCCCACATAACCCATGCATAAAATTATATTAATAAGATAATAATGACTTAAAAAACTTCCCAAATTTATTTTATCTCTACCACATATACCAAAGTCCCTCAATAACACTCTTATAGATGACTTACTCAGAAACACTAAATACTATCAAAACACAGTCAAAAACATTTGGCTCTCCAAGCTTGATCAGGGACTTCCAATGAAAAAAATGAATTAAAATTATCATATTATTCCTTTAAAAAAACTTTTATAACTTTTTATCATTAATTTTAGTGAAAATTTACTTAATAACATCCTTTTCACACACATAGAAAAGTTACATATAGGACGAAAAAACATAGCCAACAAAATTAACTTGTAGAACACCTATGGATATACTTATGTGATATTATAATTGATTTTTGTGAAAATTTATCATAATTAGAACATATATGAATATATATATTTCAATTTAATATACAATTATTGGTCTTACAATCTAATCTCACTATGTCACTCTACACAGACTCCACTCTGTTAGACAAGCCAGTTCGATGACAAATTTTGGCATAGGTGTAGACATCATCAAAACTTATATATAAATGGTATTAGAGGTATAGGTCTTTAGTAATTACCCCATGACTTAGGATCCATCCCTATTCCTCTTCAACCAATCACTAATCTCATTCTCATTCTCTCTTAGTTTCTTCATTGTTCTGCTCATTAGGCTAGTTTATCAATAAGCTAACTTCCATAACCAATTTTTTTGGTTATAATCCTAATAATAAGATTTCATGAGAATAAAATATAATTATTTCACATCATCCTCCATCCACTTTCATTATTTGACCTAGTCAACCCTTTTTGTATCATCAAAAACCCTAAAAATAAGGGTTTTCCTATAGCTTTTGCTCACAATCAGGATAAATAAAAACCACCTGAAGAAACCTTGAAGAGCCATTTACATGTTACAAAAACAAAAATAGGTAAAATTGACCAATATTATCCATAACCAATTATATCTTTCTTATTGGATCTTTTAAGGGTTTTAGGAGGGTTTTGGTTTTGACCACCTTCCCTTCTTAGTAAGCATTCATAAAGGATTACCCCTCAATCCCAAAACCAATGATAATTAATTAAAGTTATGGACCTTACCCAAAATTTATTAGGATATCATGAAAATTTTTCACATGAAAATGAGCATGAGAAACTTCTTCTTGAGTCTACAACACCTTTTTTATGTACACAGTCAACCTTATCATCAAATTTCTTACTTTCTTCTTTAGGTATTAACTTTAAACTTGGTCAACAAGCTTATAACAATACCTCACACATATTTAAATTCTCTAAAGATATCTATCATTATTTTAAATTATCTTGACCCCTACTTAGGTCACTATAGGTCACTTTGTGCATTTATGCCTTATATTGCTAGTCTTACTTGGGCTATGAAAACAACCTAAAACCTCTTATAATATCTTCAACATTTTATCCTTATGATATACAACATTATAACATGATATCACACTACCACCCTTTCTCACTCAAGTCTCAAATGGATTAACTCACCATGCTACCATGTTTATCTTAATAAGGCACCAAGCCTGTAACTTCTCACTAGGATTCTTCATACAGGAGCTAAACTTCAAACTTGTCCTTTGAATTTGTCTTGAAGGTTTGTTTTACTCTTTTCCCATGTTTGAAAAACTTAGAAAACTTACCTATGCCAGAGCCATATTAAATCACAATATTGTATCAGGACCTTATAAGGACTTGTTGACCCATGTGCCTACCTTGTATGGTTTTTAGCACTTAGAGATTCAAATAAGATGTTTCCATTATACTTTGAACATGATCTTGACATGTCATCAAACCTCAGAAAGGATATAAATTTGCCTTAAAATTTTCTCTCAAAAGAGAAAAAAAACTTCTTAGTCACACACCACTTCACCAAGTATGACATCAACTTCAACTTTTGACATGAGAAATATTCAACTTGACTTTAACATAAATGACAAAATTAATGTCTTAATACCAACACTAGTAACGTACCTCAACATGATCCCAACCATCACCATAGGAAGGATTCAAACTCCCCCTAGTTCACCTATTCTAATTTTCAATAGGTATAGTATAGGTTGCTTTAGTTTCTCAATAAAGCCCTAATGGTTGAGCAAGATCTTTTCTATTTTGATCTAGTCTAGGATAGACTAGTATCAGTTATTTTTTATACCCTTTTCTCATATCATCACCCTATTTTATTTAGCTTTGAATGGACTTATCCTTAATTTAAGCATATTTATATGTAATTTTATCTAAATACTACCCACCTCAATCATGAAAGAATGATGGGGCATATTATTAGAATTTATAACTTGGTCCCTCGACTAGAGGGAGACACTAGTTGGATCTAGTGGTGGTCTGATGCTCTTGATCTCACTTCCACCTTTTTTCAGATCTATGGAAAATAAGCAACCATTTTCATATGGCATCTGTATAATTATACAAACCATGAGTATATCCAAGCCTCATAAGAACTAAAAAAGGCACCTTTTAATATCCAACCTCAAACTCAAGTTGCATAATGGAGACATAAACTCAAAATTGAGGAATCACACAAAGCTAGAAGAGCTCAATTGAAAGATTGTATGCACTAGCTAAGAATTAGTAACAAGGTTTCTAAGGATTTTTTCCCTACTCCATTCTAGGATAGCTACTGATAGAATAGAAGTTTTCAAGGAAGGAAACATTAGACTTACCAAACTCCCTAAAATTTGAAAACCTTTCTTCATGATTATCATGGTGTTTTCTCAGTACAAGCTTCTTCTCCTAAAATGGAGGTGATTCTCCTTAAATTTATCTAGGTTGTTCCCTATAAAGTCTCCAACTCTCAAATAGTGGTATGTGATAGGCCCTTATCTCTTAGTGACCTCCCTGAGGCTATTAAGTACATGGTAGTGGACAAAACTCTACTAATTGATGGTTTCTCATGGAAGTTTTATCAAACTCTTTGGGACACTATTGGTCCTAATATTTAGTAGGTGTATTCTAAAGTTGTTCTAACACATTCCTTGAGAACCCTTATTAATTAAGATAATATTAATTTTATTCCCAAGGTTGGTGATCCCAAAATTATCACAAACTAGAGGTGTATTACTTTATTCAATGTATCTAATAATATTATCATTATAGTTCTAGATCTCCAGGTGAAACACATTCTCCCTTTAATTGTTAGGAGTGAGCAAATAGGCTTCATACAAAGTAGGTTAATTTTGGATAATTTCATTGCTATTTGGGAAGGTATAGAATGGGCTAGGATTTATAATCAAAAGGCTCTATTTGTTAAGATTGATTTTTAGAAATTCTATGATTGCATCGAGTGGCCATTCATTCTGGCCATGCTACAAGCACTTCGTTTGGGCCCCAAATTTATTTAGACTATTAATATACTTTTTTAGGATGTATGGGCTTATATCACTATCAATGGCACCCAATGTTATCAGTTTGAACTTCATCATTCTATTCAAAAAGGATTTCCTTTAGCCCCTTATTTATATGTGCTTTCAGTAGAAGGATTTAGCTACCTCCTAGCTAACTATGCTACTAGGGGTCTGGTGAAAGGTATCTCCCTCCCTCAGTCTAATATACAACTTTTAAATGGTCAATTTGTGGATGACTCTTTTCTCACTCTCCAAGAGGAAGAAGAATTTATTATAAATGCCATGGAATGTCTAAACATTTTTTGTTTGACTTCATACTCTTCTATTCAATAGAGGAAGACCCAGTGTTATAAATAGTTGTTAAGCCCCAAACCTCCTTGGCTTGAGTAATTTCAATGGTAGTAGATTATACAAAGAGTTTAGTTTAAGTTTCCTGGAATTCATTTTGCCTTTTGGGCTTATCCATCTAATTTATGGTCCTATATGGTGTAGAGAGTTGAAAAAAAGATCTCATTTTGGATCACTAAGCCTCTTTCTCTTGATGGAAATTTTTAAATTTGATTTAAAGTTTTGGTAGCTACACATTATATTATTCCTCTCCTTGGGCCCCTTCTAATGTTACCTACAATAAATTAGAAAATATTTTAAGATATTTTCTTTGGGTTAATTTTTAGGGACATAAGGGCTTCCATAGAGTTACCTGGAACATTTGTTGTCATCCCAAAGAAGTTGGGGTACCAGATCTCCTCGATATTAAAAATCCAAGGACTTACTCTTAGTGTCAAATGGATTATTAGAGATTTTTTTAGGGATGAATCCTATAATATTATTATTCATTATTATATCTCTCAAGGACTCCCATGTGGTAGAAAGGCTTTATAAGGATTGTAACTTCATTCCCTACTCATCACCCCAGTGATTGTCAAAATTAAGGTCTCCTTTGTAATTCAAATTTAATGGAAGGCTTGGGATAAGTTTAAGCCCCACCTCATGTGGGTTGGTGAAGGGTTCAAGAATGGTCTCTCCATTAATCCCAAGTCCTTTTGGTGGTTATCTTGCCTAAATTCTCACAACATTACATTATCCTTAGTCCCCTGGGTTAAAGGGTTATGCCTTTTCATGAAAGGTGTGAAAGTTATCAATGATATTTTCTACAAAAATAATAGGGTCTAGATCACTTATAAATAACTTCAAATTAAATATCATTTAATAAACTCAGATGTAGAGGCTATTGTATAAATGCAAGGCTCTAAACCTGATGAGTACTTGCATAAAATTGGAATCAATTCCCTTATTCCTTAATGGAAGGATTGGCATTGGCCTAAGGCCACTCCCTTCACCCAATATTTTCCTTAGCTGGGATATCATTTAATTTTTCCATAGCATATTTTAATTGATATGCTCAATGTCATATGGAATCTTCATTCTAGAGATGGGATCAAGGCCCTTCAATTTATCATGGTATGGTCTTCTTATATTAAGCCCAAAAAATATCATTTCTTATGGTGCCTTCTCTATCAATTCCTACTTATAGGAGATTGACTCAAGCATCTATGTGTGCCTAACCCCATCTAATTAACTTATTGATAATCAGAGACTATTAAGCACCTTTTTTGTTTTTCCTACATGCATAATTTATACGGCATTAGAAATACTCCATTTTTATCCCTTTCATCCTAAATTATTCACATGAAACATGGCTCTTTTGTGGGACTTGGTTTTATTGCCTGCAAAATATAATCACTTTTGGTATATCTTTCAAGCTAATATTTTGTTTCAAATCTGAAATTCTAAAAATTATGCTTACGTTAATCATGAAGAGTTGGAATATAATTTTTTTATTTCTAATAAAATTATTGTTCTCTCTAATGTTACTCTTCAAATAAAAATCAAATAAACAAGGTCCATCTATAACTTAACCATGTCTAATATTTACTTGATCATTGGGGAAATGCTCTGTGTGTGATCAATTGGAAACCTTCTGAACCCCTACAGCATCCTTTACCCCCTTGAGGATAAGGGTATGGGCCACATTGATAAATATATATAACAAAACATAAGATACACTCTCCGTGATGGTTACAACCTCATTTTTCTTCTCCTTGTTACAATGGCCCAAGTGTTTCATCAAGATCTAGAGGTGATGGTAGGGTCTAGGGATCTCCTCCCTCAGCCTAAGATGGTGATATTAGGGGCTAGGTTTTGCCTCCCCAAGACAAATTACCACACCTGACTCTATCTATTTACCTTGAAATAAATTAAAATGAGACTTTGGAATCTTAACAAAATATTGGTTGGGATCCCTTACCTATTAACAAGGATCCTCCTACCATGGGAGGATGGGTTGATAATCCTTAGGGTCCACCATTTCCTCCACCTCCCATAAAATCCATGTTTTTTATTATTGCTTAAATGTTCTCATTATTTTTATTTATACCTTGATTTGCTAGTAATTACTAATGTGATGTAATGTTTTGTGGGTGTGGTCATTTTTGGAGCACTTTTCTAACTTATCTCGAGGGGTCTTTTTACCCTCGATGTGATTTTTCTCATGGGGTGTGACTTTTACACCCATTTTTTGTATGATTAGCATTGTACCATATCTTTATATATATATATATATATATAGGCACTTCTTAATCAAAAAAATCAAGATAAAATGTTATGTTATTTCTATTTCATAGATTTCTTACTACATTTCTTGCATATTTAGGTTCAATTTACACATTTAATCCACCCATACAAAATAATTAAAATAGATAAAAACATAGTCATATAGTTTATATATAAATAAAATTTATGAGTATTTTGAATTTTTCATAATATCATAGTTTCTTTATCTCTCTCCTTACATGCATTAAAATTTAGAAAAACATTTAAAAAAAATATTTTAGCTTTTGTTTACTTTCAGCTTTGTCATTTTATTACTTTTATCATTTAATTTTTCAACAAATTATTTTCATAGAACCAATAAAAATCCAAAAATAATAAAATATTAACAAAAAAAATGACAAAAATCCTTTCTAACATGTACAAGGAAACACATTCCATCCAAGCCTTGTCTATTTGTGCAAGCATCTTACACAAAGCCCTGTCCATTCATAAAAGCATTTATTACAAATCATTGCTTCAACATTCTATCAAGCACGCATTTACAATCCATTACCTAAATAACTGAAACACTTTTCTTAGTCTTCTTATCCTTCTTTGGATGACCCTTCCCAAGATACCAGGTCTTTTTCGACATGGTCTATTCCCTAGGGTTAGAGAACTTGGTCCCATCATTATAACATAATTTTATATTAGTACCAAGTTAAGACATGAGTTATTCCACTCCACTCCCATTCCTCATCTCATTATAGACTCCTTATCCATTTTAAAATAATAAGATTGCATCCCTGATCCACTTAGCATTATTCACCCATAGAGCAAAATATGTCAGTATAATGTCATCCAAGCCTAGCCTCACATCCACTTTTCCTTCTTCTCCTCAGGTTTAGCCTCATCTTATATCATTTGCATTTAGTAGATGGCATTGACCAATTAGATTCAACCCAAAAAAGTAGACCTTTTCCCATGAGTAATCCAACCTGATCTCCCTCATTTCCTCAGTCCTAGTATTGACCAAAATTTTCACCTTCTTGTGATATTAGAGACCAAAAGACCTTATCAGGGGAAATTTAAATGTAAAATGGGCCTTCTAAGAGAATCTTGAAAATGTGGAGAATGACATATGAAAATAATCTAAATCATTTAAAAGATGACATTAGGCACTGGGGTGACCTTATTTAAAATAAAAATATAATCATTTTTTATTATTATATAATACTTTATAAATCCTATAAATTAACTCACTTTGGTTAAGATGACTCTACTTGTTTTATCCCATCTCTTCTTTTTTTATGGAAAGTGTAAATATTTTTTTATTTTTTCAAAAAAAAAAAGAACAATAAATTTACATTTTCTATTTTCATTTACTAAAAATATCCAAGGATCCCTATGATCTAGGGAGGATCTCCCTTAAATATTAAATAAAATTTGGAAAATTATTATCATTTATATAAAATAATTTTAATTTAGAAAGTTTATTTTTTTTTCTAATTTAAAGATATATATAACGAAAATCATTTATTTTGAATATTTTTAAGTTTTATTGTCAATGTGAAATTTTTCAAGATAATACATATTCCTTATTACCTCCACACAATTTTAAAAATGTTGGTGGTTAGTGTCACGTAGGTAACTATTCATCTCAAATTTAAGTGTCCATACATCTTATTTGTGTTTCATACAAGTGCCACATATGCTTATGGGCATAGTATATACTTTGTTTTTTTAAGTTTATACATATTAATATTAGGCCAATGAACAATCAATGACTTAGTAGAAGATCATGTCCAATATTGGACCGATTAAACAAATTCAGCCACCTAGATTGATAAAAATATTAGAATACAAGTTGATTTACAAATATAATATTGTATCACAAATGAAAGATCATATTCTCCAATTAATAGAAGATAAGTTAATTAATTTTTTATGGGAATAAGTTGGATTAATTAGGAAACATTATCAATCTTATTAGTATTTAGCATTTAGTAAGTATTGTTTCGAAAAGGGATTAAATAGTCATCATGTTTTTGAACATAAAATGATCTAATTAGAGATGACCATTATCATTCAAATTATCAATCTTATCCTTCCAATCCACATGCTTATCATTCCAATCAGATTTGTGGGAGTGAAAATAGTGTGTTGTTTATTTCGGAAAAAAACTTAACAAAACAAGAAAAACAAGATAGGAAATAGGAAATATGCCAAGGCAAGCTCGTGGAAATGACAAATGAAAACTATAAAAACGCTTTATCTTCTATCAAATCCAATATATAATTTGACTAAGTGCCTAATCTAAGTTATGACTTAGCTATGTTACTACCAATGGATATTGTTTTGGTTGTACGTGTATATTAATAAATATTATTATTTGTATGGATAACATATATAAATATTATTTATAAGGATGATAAATAGTATTATGTGGATAACATATATAAATGTTATTTACAAGAATAATATTATTATGTGGATAAAAAATATTAATATTATTTACAAGGACAACTCTTAACTAAATCTATTTAGAAACACAAATTACATTAATAAAATGTGAATTAAAAAAAATATAAAGTTATTTTTTCACATAAGAAATAAAATTGTGTAATTTTTAGAAACTTAAGATTAAGTTTGATTTTTGAGAGATAAAAAAGCTCAAGGATTATTTTAAAAGTATAGAAAGTATAGTGAAGAAATATTTTTCTGAGTTGTCATATAAATATATGGTCCCACTTAACTAATGTAGTTAAGTGAATTATTTTTATTTTTGTTTTTATTTAAATAACTTGTAAATTAAAAAATAAAATAATTTTCTTGGGATTTCTTAGGAGGCCTATTTTACATCTAAATTTCCCCTAATGTGGAGATATATTTTGGCCCAGATTGATGCTCTTAATGAGTATCAAGATGCCAGTAAGGTATTTTGGTTTCATCACAAAAAACCCATTAGTGCCACCTATCCCAAATCCCATTCCACCAAACAGCCAACCAAACCCTTAGCCTATTGATTACGTGAACCGCTTCGGTCAAACCTTAGGGAGTCAAGTGCATAGTTTAGCATGTGATATTCATGTTCATAAAAATTGATGAATCTAATGTGAAGGAATTAATCCTTTATGTACCCTTTTATTCCTTTCCCTTATCCATCTTCCCTCCTATTTATTTTATGGGTATTCATATACCCCCATAATATGTCTAGATAGGACATTGGTAGATCTCTTGCCTTAGAGGGTTATAGGAGAATCCAACTCAACTCAAATGATCCTTCATTAATGAGTTGTAAAAATCCAACCCTTGACATTAACATATATTACCAACCTTATGATTATTCTCTTCACAGCACTCTGACATGAATCAGGTTTATCATTCAAGAGATACATGACGTATCTGGAACTACAAACAACCACCTTGACCCCAACACCATGATCCTTACAAGTGGAGGTATGGTCACCCCTCATATGAAAAAAATCCATCCATAATTTTTTAGATCCTAGACATAGAAATCATCACCAAATACAATCAATACCTAGGAAGGACCTGTCACTTAGAAGATGAGGTCAATCGCATGCAAGTTATTACACTTCCTCCCGGTAGGAATCTAGACGCCTCTAACCCACCAGCATCAACTTCAAAAAAAACCTATAGATTTCCTTCCTCAAACCAACCTCTCCTCACTACCCCATCTCATACATCTACCCTTCCTACACTGAAGGCCCATGGGCCCAATACTAACACTGGTCTAAACCAACTCATTAGCACCCTAATGGGTCACATTTGTGACCTAAAAAGTATTCAATAAACACTCAATCAAATAATGGGCTCAAACCCTATTATATTATCTCACCCCCTTCCTTTCCCATTCAAATTATGACTTAACCAACTTCATAAAAATAGATTTACATGCTTACATCATTACAAGATCATGTACCACCATAGAACCATAGCTCTTACTAGCCACTTGGAGATATCCTCACTCATAGGGTCCCTAACCTCGATAACTCCATAACCTATTTTTCTTACCAAGTACCCATTCAAACTCCATTAGGGAGCATATACAAGTATGCTCTATTACTACAAAACAACATGGTTATAAGCAATCCAATATTCTTTACACCTCCAGTCCATGTGCCTCCTATGTATAATCCCCCTCTATAGACAAACTATGTCCCAAGCTATGTAGCACCATGCTATGCACAAATTACATTTACACCACTACAAAAAACTACACACCCTCCACCATAATATGCCATAATGCCTCCTGCTTCCCATAATGTCCCTCTATATTTTTATATGTATTCAAAATCTAGTCAACTAGATAATTATTTTTTATCCTATTCCATCTTACCTTATCAAGGTTCTCCTATTCTTTTCAGTGTCTACCAAGCCAACCCATACAAAACCCCTCCTCCTCATTCCAATCTCACTAAGATGATGATATACTTTAACAACATAGGAACCTTCACTGAGTATCTCAAGGAGCTCCTCGATGCCAATATACAATGGATTCTTCTTTTATATCCCCTATAAGATCTCCCCAAGTTTAAAGGAGAGGGGGATCTTAATGCACATTTGAAAACCTATGCCACTACCATTATGGAACTCCTACCTTGGGAAAGAGTTGTAGCATTTGTCTTTCCCAAAACTCTCAAGGGGATAGCACTAAACTGGTATTACCACCTCCCTAATGGATCCATACACTCCTTCTGCCAACTTGTGGCTAAGTTCATCATAGCCTTTATCATAACCTTTTTAATATAGGCATACATGATTTTTTTCATATCAAACAAGAATACAATGAGTCAGATGCCCATTTCATCATGAGATGGTGATAGGTCATGTATTCCTCTATCAATACACCCAATATGGATCAATGAGAGCTATGTGATCTTTTCCTTCATTCCCTTAACAAGGAAATTAGGAAAGACATTCATAAATTCCCATATTGTTCATATGAAGAAGCCCTCAATAGTGTCCTCTGTATTGACTAATTGGCCATTGACAGTAGCTTGGCAGACTTATGGTACTAATGGTGTGTCATCACCCTGAATCAACACAATGGAGGTCTTAAAATGCAATCCCAAACAATGAAAATAACCAAGGTCACAAGATCCTAAATCATAATAGGAATGTTACCACCATTTATGTCACTAACCAAATCAAGAAGCAAAACCTTATAAACAATAATCAATGTCAACCTTCAAATAACACTAACAATGCGGGGTTAGGAACTATAATCCCCCTCCTACAATTCATTTGGTTGATTTAAACCAACTACCACCTCTTAATGTGTAAAATCAAAATCATAAAAAAAAAATAGTACCAACTAAATTAATAATACCCCAATTATAAAATCAAAGTTACTACCTACAAAATAACCAACAAGAGTTTGGGAAACAAGGATAAAACATGAGGTCTAAGGATTATGATCTCAACATCTATTACCTTTTCCATATAGTCATAAGTCATGATAATCAGAGATGTAGAGAATACAATAAATTCATAAAATGTCTCCTATAAGACCAAAGGCAAATGTTCATGAACATGTTCTTAGGAAACACCAATGCAAACACCCAAACCTCATCAATGGTCATGTTTGTCCCTAGAACCAGAACCTACAAATCTATCACACCCATTTCCCCAACCATCAAACATACATTACTCAAAATTAGTAGCAAGGTAACCTATAGGATCATCCCATTGAACATATCCAAACCATGATGGTATGAACTAATGATGTTTAGGCATCTACCTTTGGAATTGTCAACCTTGATGTAGCTCTTCAATTAGGAGGGCAAGGCAAAATAAGTATGATAGGAGTCATGGAATTAGAGGTAGAATAAGAATAAAACACTATTACTCACATTATGGAGTACTATCCCATGGCTCTCCACCCCTCAAACATCTTGGAAATAGAGTTAACTCCTATGCCCATGGGAAACTATGATCTAATCTCTGATTTGATTAAAACATTCTCTCACATTTCATTCCTAAACTTACTTAAAAAATCTCTTACTCATTGCTCAGCCTTGCTCGATGCCCTAGGACTGGGACATTTATCTAGTGTCACCCTTCCCCTACAAGCTTATATTAACCACATTGACTTATACATATTTCTTCCTAGTTAAGACTTATGGGATTTTGGTTATTTAGTTTATTTATGAAGTCTTCCCCCTAATTCTAAAATGGAAAGAAGGGGAGATCTAGCCTTATTTATACAAGTATTGATCTACAACAACTATGTGAAAATATCCATGGTTGATGATAGACTAACTATCAATATTTTCCCCTTATCCTTCTTATAAAAACTTGGTTACAGGGAAACCAACTATTTTATGATAGTCTCAAATCCACTTCCATAGGTATTATCATACTCATAGTTACCTTAGGTCCCAAGATGGTAATAACATAGTTTACATCATAGATAAGGACACCAATTACAATATCATTTTTAAAAGGCCATAGATACACTGAATGAAAGCTATTCCTTCCACCTTGTTCCAAAAAATCTAGTTTTTGCACTTGGGAAAGGTTTTCATAGCCCAAGGAGACCCTAAACCCTTTGATATGTTACAAACCACCATGAACAAACAACATTGGCTACACATCAATTACCACTTGCCTACCAATGGGATCATGAAACCCACATAATTAGTTGATGTTACTAGATCTTTAAAACCCAAATTTATCATCCTAAAGAAAGGGGTGAAAATACCTTAGGCCTTATCAAGGGATTAACTAGAATAAAAGGACATAACCATAACTAAAATGATCTTTGACTCTAAATGAATCATTAGTGTAGAAATTTCCACCATGTTTACCTTCTAAATCATTAGTCTCATAGAGAAGGACACTCCCCTATCTCTCCCATTTGATCTATGAGGAGTAGGGACCTATGGCTTCCCTAGGCCTCAAGGCTAGTAGGCCCATGAGGGTTTGGATAGCCTACCATAACTTTGCATGATAGAGGTACTTAGGAGAGAATAAGTTCCCCTCAATAATGACCATCTCAATGGTTATCACCATGCCCAATCAAAATTAAACCATATATGAACAAGTTATAATCCACATCTCACCCTCATTAATTTCAAGACACTTCAAAGTATGCTTGTATACCATACTATGATAGGGTTGTATCAATTTTATAGGGCCCATAACTAATTAGGCTTTCTCCCTCTAGAAATTTTATTCATGTTCCTCTAACCTACACTTGGTCTTATTTCTAATCATATAAAAAAAATATTAATACATAGTCAGGTCATTCCCCCTTCTTGGGTCATCTTGATGCTTAGGGATAAGATTTGTAATGTGATTTTGGGAAGAATAAAAATCAACATTGGGACTCATAATTACCCATAGATTCATAAGAAAGTACCTCTCTTTCCCATCACAAAGGAAGAGGATCTTAAAAATTCATTCAATCAAGTTCCTACAAGCCTTCTCACACAAAACAATTGGATATAGTACTACCTATGTCATACTTGTAATATTTAAAGCTGCATAACTATGCTGGGGCACCTCTTATACCAAGTTAGGATCCTAATTACACCTAAATAAAACCCTAACTATGTTGGCATACTTTCAACCCTGAGGGAAAAGCTAAATAAGTAGTCTTTCAAGTTTCTATAAGTTACTACCTACCTTGAGACAAAACCTATAAAATAACCCTTGGAGTTCTCATAAATTATTCCCTTCATCTGCAATGCAAGATTGAGTTGTCCACACCTCCATGATCCATTTCATCTACCTTGTATTGGATACAAACTTATTATCTTCTATAAATTTTAAACTAGGGACCCCAAAGGGAATTACCTGACATTTTTAGTATGTATATGGTCAAAATTTTAGAGAACCAAGAAACCTTACCTTACGACTACCCACATTCTATGTATGTTCAATGGATTATTCACTAAGATGGAACCAAATGTCATATGGGCACCAAGGTATGAGTCATTCTCATTTTTCCTAAAGTGTGAATCATGCCTTTTGGATTTAAATTAGACTTCAAGTGTACAAATAATGGAGTCAAATACAAATCTCTATTATTTGGGATGATCATTTTGAAATGCCTAGGCATCCAAAACTTAAGGATCAAAGGAGATTCATATCTAGTTGCAAACCAAGTTTCTAAAGCTTATCAAACCAAATTTGAACACCTCTAATTGTACAATACTACTATTAGTGACGTCACCAAGGACATAAATTTCATTTCTATAGAAGTAGTCCCTAGATAAAGCAACCAACTTGTTGACTATATGGCTACCTCATCTTTAAGTTTATATCCTGATTTGAAAATATAAGAATAAGATTTCATAGTTTCAATCAAGACAAAGTCTCTTATATGCAAGACTCTTAATGATTGAGTAGTATCCCATATCAGTTGAGATGAAGACCCCTTGGTTTGAGATCTAGTTGATAATAATGAAGCCATTCTCAAGTTCCTACAATCTTATAATAATCTCCCCTCATTCCATCATAATAGGGGTGTCTCCCTTACCAAATATCCTAACTTAGCCCTCAAAATTGAGTTTTATGAGTCTTATTATCATCTAGAGGATTACCTCTCATCTAACAATGATCATGATGTATTCAATGCTAAGGGTGAATATCATAATCTTCCCCTAGATCCCAACATATTTGAGGAAGGAAATTCTTCCCTCTTAAAGGAAACTATTGACATTAATATCAAAATAAAAGAGAACCCTGGGCTCCTTAAACTCGAATCTTCACTCTCTAAATAATAAGTGGAAGACCAAAAGTAACTCCTTTTGGATCTTTCAAAATCCTTCATTTTATCCTAAACTAATATGTTAGGTATCAATCTTGATGTAGTTGTCCACAATCTAGTTATAATTCCTTACATGAAACCTATCAAACAAAAGCTCAGACCCATCAAACCTAAGTTCACTTTAATGGTAAAGAAGTAAGTCATCAAGCTCTTAAAACTCAACTTAATTAAGCCCATTGATTACTCTAATTAGATGTCCAACATCATCCTTATTCTCAAACAGAATGGAAAAATCATAATATGCATAGACTTTTGAGACATTAACAACGCATGTCCAAAGTTTGACTTCCCCCTCCTATCTATTGACTTCATTGTTGACATTTCCATGAGGTATGAGCTACTATCACTCATGGATAGCTTTTCAAGATATAACTAGATTTATATTTATAATGAAGACCAAAGAAATACTTCATTCACTACACCTTGGGGAACTTTTATATGGAAGACCTCATCCACAAGATAGTAGAGGTTTATATGGAAGACCTTCTCGAAAAATCAAGACAATTAAAAGATAATTTATGAGTGGTATGCATCATCCTTACATGTTTGATTGAATATCAAATTATTCTCAATCTATCTAATTACATATTTGGAGTCACAGGCAGGAAAATCCTAGGGTATATCATCTCCCAATGTGGGATCGATATTGACCCTGCTAAATTTTGATTAATATTAGAATTTAACCCTTCCATGAATGAATTAGGCATCAAGATGTTTTTAGGAAAGCTGGGAGCTATACAATGATTCATCCCTAGCCTCACCTACATCTTTCATCCCATC